>VWZF01005096.1:612285-958444 GCA_013396755.1 Sclerurus mexicanus
TTGTCTTCTCCCAACCCCCCCCCCCGCCAAATGAAGGAATCCAGTTTTGAGTCAGAGAAAGATTAAAAGTGAATTATACACTCAAAATGTATCAAAGAAAGTCAAATGGGAAATTACATCAGCTTCTTTTTGAACACTTGAAATCAGTTTTGCTCCACAATGATAACTGTTTACACCAAAGTAATGCCAATATAGACAGGATACTGAGTAGAATAAGGTATTGGAGCAACCTTGTTATTTTAGATTTCTCAGGTATGCCATTTTAGATTTGTCATTTTAGATTTCTCAGGTATGCCATTTTAGATTTCTGCTGTATGTTTACGGTACACTTTTTGAGAACAACAAATTTGGTCAGGTACAACAATCCATTTCCTAGAAAGCAGGGGAGTTATCAAATCTTTTTGCTATGACAAAGATTATAACAGAACTGAGCAGCACCCTGAAAATAAAGATAACTATTCAGAAACTTTCAAAGTAGAAGAAGAAAATGAAACAAGATCAGTAAAGGAGAGTTGCTATCATGCAGTCAGTTTCGTGGACACAATGACTGGTGACCCTGCCCAAGCATGTGTCTTGAAAATCCATTTTCTATCAATTAGGTCAGTGTCTCTCTAGTAGTTGCAAGAGTTGCTGAGATATCTTAATAAGACTGTGAGTGAGAAAGACTCACAAATTTCTTGTGTTTGTCCTTATCTCTACTATAAAAAGGGACAAAACTTAGTGTACTGCCAATACTGTCCCCTCCTCCATTCTCCTCATCTAACTTTCTCCATGAGTGCAAACAGTGAGATCAGCAGCAAACATATAGTGCACATCAGTGGTATGGGCTGCAGGACCATGATACAGTAATGCAGATTCATTCATAATTGTCAAATTCAAAATGAATGAAACTAAAGAAGTCAGAGGGATAAGTTGACTGATCAGTACTGCTTGTTCATGCAATGCCTCTACTTCTCCAGCATACAGGGGACTGCTCATCATCCCTTTGTTCTGCACAGCTACACCACCTGTCAGGCAGTACATTTTGCATCATGTAACTATAAATGTACACCCATAATCTATCACTTGATCCACAGAACATGTATTTGCATATGGGAAATGACATTCCATCATGAAAGTCAGACTGCATATCTGCTCCTAAGGAATGAGAAACATGCAGTGAATTAGTAAAACCTTGGGACCCCAGCTAAGGTCCCTGAAACAACTCATGTCCCTGTGTGACACAACTACACATCTTTTAAATACCTTCAGGGTTTATGCATCAACCAATTCCCTTTACAGCCTGTTCCAATGCCTGATAATCCTTTCCATGAAGAAATTATTCCTAATATCTGATCTAGACCTCCACTGGCACAACTTGAGGCCATTTCCTCTTATCCTATCACTTGCTATTTGAAAGAAGAAACTGACCCCCACCTCCCTACTACCTCCTTTCAGGTAGTTCTAGAGAGTGATAAGGTCTCCTTGAACCTCCTTTTTCTCGAGGCTAAACACCTCCAGCTCCCTCAGCTGCTCCTCATCAGACTTGTGCTCCAGATCCTTCACCATCACTGGGCATGCTCCAGTACCTCAATATCTTTCTTGTAGTGAGGGGCCCAAAACCGAACATAGGATTCGAGGTGCAGCCACACTAGTGCGGAGTACAGTGGGACTATTCTTGTCCTGCTGGCCACACTATTTTTGATAGAAGCCAGGATGCTACTAGCTTTCTTGACCACCTGGACACACTCCTTGCTGATGACTAATAATCTCTGTGAATTCAACTTTACGCATCTTCTGATAAGAATTTTTTAATATCGAAATTTAGATTATTTTTTTTGTCTCTGAGTAACCAATAGAAGAGAAATAAATTCTGCTGACAGCTCATACTAAAGTGTCTCACATGAATATATGTATATGTATACAGATCAATTTTTTATGAGGACTCAGTAAATGATAATATTTGTGCTATTCCTTTAAATTGTTGGCTTTTCTTCCATCACCTGGCTAGTTTCCATTAACACTCTTATAAGTCTAGCAAACCTCCTTTTCCTACATTTGATAACACTACTAATTCAAAACGACTCTTAGAGAACAAAGTCTAGTTTCTGTCACTTCCAAACTTTTCTGTCTTCCAAAGAGTTTGTAAGTGCACTCCACTTTATTTGGACTTGTCTCTGTGGAAATAAAAGAACTAGCTGTTTGTTAGAAACTTTTGAATCCACTTAAAACTTGAGACAGGCTTATAACAAAACCAATAAGTTTTATCTGAGTGAAGCCATGGTGCCAACTCAAAAGGTTTTAGTTTTCAGAGTATTGTCTTTCAAAAAGTCCCAAAATAAACCTGGAGGTTAACAAGTTGTTGTTGACTGAAAATGAAATGTCTGAACATTTTCTAGGACTTTTCCCTCAGCTCTATCTCCTTCCTTTCAAATTAAGGTGACGGGCTATATTTGAGTTTTGACTGACATTAGTTATGAGAATGCAAATAAAATGCCCTTTAAACATGTCAAGTTTAAAGAGCTGTCAGTATAGTTTACTGCTCTCTCAGTAAATCAAACCACATAAAATTTCATTTGGCTCCCTGCCAAACCCAAATGCCGGCCACACAGATTCCCCCCTCCCGAGAGAGAAGAAAAAATGCACCAAAAGAGAATTGTAGTAAAAGTATATATATATATTCACATATATTACAATTATATATAATCAAACACTATGAATATTCAGAACAAGAACCCCAAATAACTCCAAAAGGGAAAAGGGGGGAAAGGGAAATGGGACAAAAATGGGTAAAACCAAAACAAAACAGATACACACACACTCGTAAACTCAGGGAAAAGCTCAAATAAGTAACTAGCACAATAAATTCGCACCAAAATTTCCCTCAAGAGAAACAGTAGAAATCTCCACCTCTATGGCTGAGACACCAGCTTCTTCAGCTCACATAGATAAGAGCTAAGGCAACACAGAGACCTGATGTCCTCCCCAGCAGATGAAAGGAAGAGAGAAAGAGAGAGAGAGAGAGGGAGGAAACTCCCCATCTTATATACCCCTGATTACATGAAGGAATGGTATGGAATACTTCCTTAATTATGACCCTGTTACCAGGGAAGGCCCAGACCAAAACCAAGAAAACTAAACCACCACACCATTATGAAATGTTTTGAGTTTAACTAAGCATTTTAGGCATACCTTAATTTAAAAATGACATACTGGAAAGTGAATTAACTATGTAAAATTTATTGTTTTAAAATTCTCAGTAAGCCACTGGGTTTTTATAGACATCATACATAATATGTTTAATCCATATATCCTACCATCTTGAAGTTGGTGTTAAGACGATTTGTCTAAGACAAATCTTTGATAAGAAATTCAGAGTACTCTGTGCCCTTTAAGAGAAATGAAATTGTATTGGTTAGTTCAGATGTTGTAAACCTTAATCAGGAATCTATGTGCTTGAGGTACACAACCAAAGTGTGAACAGGCCACTTCAAGGGAATAGTTTTTCTGTCACAGAATCACAGAATCATTTAGATTGGCAAAGACCTCCAAGATCAAGTTCAAACTTTGATCACCCACCCCTTGTCAACTAGCCAGTAAACACTAAGTGCCACATCCAGTTGTTTCTTGAATACCTTCGGGGATGGTGACTCCACTGCCTATCTCAGCAGTCCTTTCCAATGTCTAATTGCTATTTCCACAAAGAAATTCTCCCTGTTGTCCAACCTGAACCTTCCCTTGTGCAGCTTTAGTTTATGTACTCTTGTCCTAGTTGCCTGGGAGAACAGGCTGACCCCCACCTGGCTGCAGCCTCCTTTGAAGGAGTTAAAGAGAGTGATACAGTCACCCCTGAACCTCCTCTTCTCCAGGCTAAACACCATGAGCTCCCTCAGCCACTCCTCATAAGGCTTGCATTCTGGACTGTTCACCACCTTGGCTGTTCTCTGAACAAGTTCCAGTACCTCGATGTCTTTCTCGAAGTCTATGCATTTCAGTGTTAAAAGCTTATTGTGAGCTCCTGAATAGTACACTGTATACATGTACATCAGTATACGTGACATCAGTATAGATGTGTGTCACCTCAAAGCAAGGCAAAGTAAACAGCTTTTGAAAGTTTTTCCCAATTAATGCAACAGACAACCTTCAGGAACAATACAATGGTTGATATGGGAACTATAGAAAACAGAACATGGAAAATAGCTCAAAATAAGACACTTTTAATTTTTTATTTATTTTGTAAAAAACTTTTATAACATTTTATAAATTTTTAAAATTATTTTCAAGTTTTATTATTTCATGTTTATTAAAGAAACATTTTTTACTGGCTTTAATTCAATTTAAAAAAAACCCCTTTTACTACGGAGCTATAAAACCACGGTTAAGAAGTGATTTGTCTGTCCGTCACAGGGATGAAACAAATGCAGCGCAATTATTGCTCTGAGTCACCTCTATCTGCATTTCTGTGATGGGTTTAATGGCCCATACTGTAAACATCATGTCATTATCAATCTCCAGGGTTTGAAGTTGACATTTTCACATTCTATGATACATTTAAGCATTTAAAGCATTTAAGCATTAAATGCATTTAAGCATTGTTACTTAGAAGTGATTTATTGTTCATTTCCCCACCTGAAACCAAGTTTCAACAAGATGATGTAACTAGGGTTAGTTATATGGCGAGGATTGATTAATGTTGCCCACATCTGTCTGACCTATACCACTACAGGAAGATCCCTTTGCTCACCAGACAGCACCCAAAGTGCTGCTATTCCAAACCCAGGGTAAGAACATAATTGGCACCAATTTCTTGTATTTTACCAGTCTTGTAACACGTGGCTGTTTAACAACTCTTAGTAGCACAACAGAGCTTTCGTTGCAGCAGAGATACAGACAGCTGGGTCTGGGTGGAGACAACCTGCACGTATCCAAGGGTGAACACATGCATCAGAACTGTACAATTTCTAAATCAAAGATTAGTGAGATATAAAAACAAAAAAAAATTGCTCTGATTTGTTGTTTTTTTTTTAATAAATATATATTTCTATTTAGAGTTTGTTTAAGATGTCCAGGAATAGACAGGAGGTTTATATTGGTAAAACAAAGATACAAAGGAAAAATAAAACAAAAAACCACAACAACCCCACCATACACCTCCAACCCTGAGCTGTGAATATGGCTGTCTAGGCATTTGGGAGAGTAAACAAGTATGGTTGGGGGAGGCATAGTTGGGATGGAGTTACACTGAATCAAGTAGTATATAGTGACCTCTCTGAATCGCACATTCTATGTTTCTCAAATATTCAAATAATTTATCCTGCCTTCCTGTAAATAGTCACTACAAGAGACTAGGTAGCTGGGTTTTGAAAAGGAATTTCTCTGACAGATACAAAGCATTGCTCCTCTTGTGGAAGCTCAGAGAGATGTTTCAGCAGCTCATATGTTAGGAAACTACAGAGTGCCAGGGCAGGTGTCCAAGCACAGGAACTACATCAGCTGCACATTTAAATTGTGAGACTGGTCACTGGCAGGCACCTGGATAGTTCAAGTAACTCTCTCCCATTCAGAGGTTTGACATTAGTAATCAGCCTGGAAGCACCCACCCCCTTTAAAAAGACAAGGCTTGGCACTTTTCAGGTTGTTGATCTTTATTCGATCACACAAAGTCTTCCTAGTGTAGAGAAACCCCTTATTTACCTTATTTTTGTTTTCTTACTTGAAAATCAAGTTTGTTTTTATTTTTTTTTCCCCAAAAATTCTTCCCTTATCTATAGCTTCTGCTGTGTGTTAAAGATAGATTTGCAATGCTGAGGTTACTCAGCTCAAGGAATGAATGAAGAATTAATTCATAAAGCTATAGTATTGCACATAATGCAGAAGATAGAGAGTCTGTAAAAACTATCATTTATACAGCCATCAATTTATCTTTAAAATATTCTAATATGAAGATTCCAAAGGGAAATTCTATCAATCTATTGCTCCTTTGTTTATTAAGGGTGGGAAGAAGAGAAACAATACTCTTGTCCATTTAGACTTCCTGTGACTTCTTATCTATAATAACAAAGCATATATTAATTAATGAGGGAAGGAGGGAATGAATCAGCTTTTGTTTAAATGTACAGAGTTCTTTTCATCATCATCATGACAGGAGATAAATATTTTGCAATGTTTCATCAGCAAAACTAATAAGGTTTCTTAGACAACGTGCTGTAAAAATAAATGTTTTTACTTAAAAAGAATGAAAGCTTGGATATTTTCAATTTCAGTATGTCTATGCATCACTCTTGGAGGTGATTTACTAATAAAATTCTACAAAGAAAAACCACTTATAAAAAGAAATGATGTATCAAATTAAATCAAATCATCTGTGTACTCCTTTGACAATCAGAATGTTCTGAAAAAGGTATCACTGAGCAGATAAAGTTTCAAAGCTCAAATGAAACCTCAGAGGCACAAGTGAGAAAAATTCCAGAGATTTTTAATAACATTTCAGAATGAATGGTGCCCGTGACACTTTTGTTTTAAAGATACAATCCATGCCAGATAAAATACAAGTTATATAAAATATGTCTGCTACACCACTTTTATAACAAGCATTTTTTTTCTCCTTGGCTTTTGTCATATAATAAAAGGTATGTATGAGAAATTATAGTATTGCACAGAGACCCAAAAATCATTAGGAGCCTTGTTTGAAGCTTTGTGTGCTATACCTTACAACAGAGAATCATGGGTATCCACTTTTACTTAATGGAACACTTATGAAATTACCTGAGAAGCAGCAATGGGAGGCAGAGGCTGCCTAGTTACTGCTGCTTGTCCCTGTCTGCAGTAGCTCCTGCTGATGAATCCCCAAGGCTCCCAGGCTGTCATACAAACCTGCATGTCTCATCAGTCTGTGTTCTTTCACTGTGGCCCCTTTCCAACAACTCTCTGGGTAGTGTCTCTCCGCAGTTTGGAATATATGGGTTCTTGTCTGTTCCCCATAAGTTTCTTCATTTTTCTGGAATAACAGGCTGGACAGGGGAACTTTGCTTATATGTAAGTCTAGGGCTTCTACAATCACACTTAAGGCTTTGCCTTCCTCACTGTGAGGTGGCATCCTAACTTGTGCGTATTTTGCTATTCCTGCAGAAGCCACATATTAATGTACTACTAGAATTTCAAAAATATAGACAATGTGTGTGTAAAAGGAATGTGTAATGCATAGAATACATACATGGATCATAATTTCTTCATCATGAAGAATAAAAAATGAGCAAAACTGGAATATATAAGATCTATAAGAAGCAGTATACCCTAATACAACAGGCATCCTAGAGACCAATAGAACAATCATGAAATGGCTGCATAGCTCTTCTTACTTAGTAAAAGGAATGAATATACATTATTCATTTTAAAATTGACTATTTTAGAATAAACCTACTAAAATATTAAGAATGTTAATTTACTGGAAAATGTACTGTAAAATATGTAATTTCTTTTCATAAACTGCAACATTACATGCAAACAGGTTAAATTATCTGTCTGCTAAGGTAGGTAGGGTTCTTTGTAATTCTTAAATATATAATTCAATGTGCCTGTGGAATACTTTTTAAAATACTTTTTTCTTGAATTGTAATTCACAGCAAAAAAAAGTGTGAACCTTTGAATACTAAAGGGAAATGGGTGAGTAAAAAAATAAATTGCACTAGACAGCTAAATAGGGATTTGGATGACTGGAAGTAGACATATGCCTGTGAGCTAATCACACTAACTCTTCTTATGACTAAGAAAGAGAAATTGGCACTTCCAAAGGAAGATTTATATCTTTCTGAAATAAGGATTTGAACAAGGTCAAATGAATGACCTTTTGAGCGGCCTTTATTCCCCCACTGATTTTAAAGGGAGCCTAAGGTGATTACGTGTAGACTGGGATGACTAAAATTTAAACACCCAAAAACTAAGGAGACAAAGCTCACATTTTCACCATTATTTCAGAGAATGTAAATATGCTGAACTAAACTTTTAAAAAATACACAAAATGTATTTAATATCTGTTGTGATAATTTCTCTAGGAAAATGAATTAAATTCAATTCTGAATAGATCACAAAGGCAACCTAAAATATTAATAAGCAATGAACAAAAATTGCCAGACCCACAGGAAAAAGGAGAGATGTTGTTTTAAATATTGTTTCACAAATAAAAATAAAAATTTGTTTCACAAATAGTGAACAGTGGATTCAAAATCTGATTTACATTTACAGATTCTCCTGAGGGTGAATTTAGGAAGACTGTTATATTGAGATACCTATGTGTGTGTGCATGTATATATATATATATATACACATATACATATATATATATACATATACATATATATATTTGGTGAATTATGAAACTATTCTTAAGTAAGTAGAACATGAACTCTAACAACTATAAACGCAAGCATAATATTTTGGGCACCATATTTTGTCCTACACAATTTAGACCACATGGATTTTTAAATTTACTTTCTTCACTTAAATGAATGCAGCAGTGAGCATCAGATGCATTCTCACAGTAATACAGGAAGCATGAGCAGTGCGAGGATGCAATTCACCAAAGCTCTGCATTTTCTCACACCCTGAGCTCTCAGTACAATTCAGAACTCATCTTTATTCAATAGTTTCCAATAGTGTCTTCAGATCTGTTCCAATCACTTTCTTCTTTGAACCTGCTCTTGCAGTTTAAGACCTTAAGTCTGAAAATATTAATTATTCATACCAAACCAACAAAATTAGTCATCTGGATACTTTTTTTTTTTTTTCCAGTGAAAAGACTCACACTGAAGAATATAAATTTGGAAGCGGGAAAATACTAGGAGATTATTTTTGTCTGTTTAGTAGAAATTACACTTTGAAATTACATCCAGAAGAACACAATATACATAAACGCTATTTTAAAGTACAGAAATTTAAAAGCATAATTCAAATTAAACATATTTTCAGACTTTCATGAGCTGAATTGGAATTAATCTGCCTTCAGATGGGCAGTAGACTTGTATTAAAATCAAAGGAAGGTCTAAAAATGCACTCCTAAATATTTAAGATATAACTTAAAAATTAGTTCTAGAACATAATTAAAAAAATTAAGCAAATATCAGTTTTGTAGGCTATAAAGCATGGTGAGCCTTTAAAATTTTTCAGAGAAAAAATAAGCTGATTTATCTTGACACAACCATTCAAAAGAGGAGTTAGAGGAAAGGCAAATGATAGATTGCTGAAATTAAGCCAATTTAAACAAAGTTGAAAAACTTCCTTTTATTCAGTATCCTTATGTATTCTCATTAGAAAACAAGACATTGATCTCTGTAGAATTTAATTACATTCAGATAGCTCAGAAGTTTCATCTAGATTTATTCAGACAATTTGATACCTCAGAACTGAGGGGAACAAAGAAGGAAGGACAGATACAGGACAGTGTAGAACTATAGGTGTCTATGGTGGAATTTAGTTCATGATAAAAGCAACAAGCATGTT
The DNA here is from genome assembly GCA_013396755.1 of Sclerurus mexicanus. Classification (NCBI taxonomy): domain Eukaryota; kingdom Metazoa; phylum Chordata; class Aves; order Passeriformes; family Furnariidae; genus Sclerurus; species Sclerurus mexicanus. Next base: position 621,760 of record VWZF01005096.1, read on the forward strand.
CATATGGAAGCATCTCTACGTGTGCAAAGTACATGTGAGTCTACACAGAACTTGCAGATGCAACTCAAGACTCATGGAATGTAGATACCTTGTTGGAGAGGCAGATGGAAACCAGGAGCTATAGGACATTTCAAAAGGCATCTTATACTTTTGAATTGACAATTGAATTGAACTTTGCATCAAACGTCAGTCATGTCCTAGAATAGATATTCAGCTGTTCTCCAGCAAACATGATTCAATCTCTTAAAACAAGCATTCAGTTGGTTGAGGCAGAGTTAATTTTCTTCACACTGGTTAATGGAAGGCTGTTTTGGATTTGTGCTGAGCATATGGTTGATAAAGATGTTTTTGTTATTGATGGGCAGTGATTACACAGAGGCAAGGCCTTTTCTCCTCCTTTTACTGCCACTCTGGCAAGGAAGTAAGGGGTGCATGGGAAGCTGGGGGGAGACACAGCCATTTGTCCAACCAAAGGGATATTGCATGTCATATGACATCATGCTCAGTCTATAAAGTGGGAGGGAAGAAGGAGGAAGGGATGTTTGGAGTGATGGTGTCCATCCTTCCAAGTCACCATTATGCCTGATGGGGCCCTGTTCTCCTCAGGATGGCTGAATACCTGCCTGCCTGTGGGAAGCAATTAATTAACTCCTTGTTTTATTTTGCTTATGTGCACAGCTTTTCCTTTCCCTACTGACTTGTCTTTATCTCAACCCATGAATATCCTAGCTTTTACCCTTCTGATTCTCTCCCTGATCCTGCTGGTGACTGAGCAAATGGTTGTGTGGGGCTTGGCTGTTGGGTTGTGAGAAAGCACATTAGTGTAATTTCAGTTGGGCTTGGACAACCAGTGTAATTTCTATTTGACATTCCTGGGGGCTTTTGGTCTCCTATGATCTCTTTGTTACATCTGCAAGCCCTATGTGAATACCCTGGAAAACTTACAGCACCTCAAGAAGCAGTAAATAATTCCTTGAAAACAAACTAATTACTCTGTCACAGTCTGCTTAATAAAAAGATTGTCCGATTCTAGTCTGCATTTGTGCAGCCTCACCTTGGATATTTCATGCAGATCTGGTCATCACAATAAAGATATTAAACTATTAGAGAGTGTCCAAAGGAGGACAACAAGGATGGTGAAGGGCCTTGAGGGGAAGCTGTGTGAGGGGTGGCTGAGGCCACTTGGTCTGTTCAGCCTGGAGAAAGGGAGACTGAGAGGAGACCTCATTGCAGTTACAACTTCCTTGTGAGAGGGAGAGGGGCAGGCACTATCTCTTCTCTGTGGTCACCAGTGGCAGGACCAGAGGGAATGGTCTGAAGTTGTGTCAGGGAAGGTTTAGGTTGGATATTAGAAAAAGGTTCTTCACCCAGAGAGTTGTTGCACACTGGAACAGAATCCCCAGGGAAGTGGTCACAGCACCAAGCCTGACAGAATTCAGTAAGCATTTGGATGATACTCTCAGGCACATGGTGTGAATCTTGGGGATGATCCTGTGCAGGGCTGGGAGTTGGCCTTGATGATTTTTATGGGTCCCTTCTAACTCAGCATACTCTGTGATTCTGTGAAGATTAATTATTTTGCAAGCTCTATTCACTCTATTAATGAGACCTTCATCACGGAGAGTGGAAGACACATAGCACACCTCTGTGCGGATATGTAAAGCTGAGCTTCTTAATCTGCAGCTGCAGATTAAGTGCACATCATAGCTGGTAGGTGCTCTTTATAGAAACATAGAGCATCTGAACTACAGTAAAATGCCTTTTTTTCCCCTCATTGTCTTAAAGTACACCTATGCAAGCTTCTAAAATGCAGATTTAAATATTGTCATTTATTCAGATTTTTCACTCTTTAATTCTTTGCATTTTCCTTGCACAAAAGTAACTATAATTTTTTCACCCGTTTATTTTCCCGATCACTGTTTCTCTGTTGTTTTCAAAGCCTAAAATTGTAAACTTTGGTATCAAAGAGATAAGTGTTTACAGTAATCTAGATTTTCTCTTTCATTTTCTAATCCCTGATGGTCCAGCACACAAGATCAGTCTCTGTGCTTTTCAGGCAGTTCATTGATCAAAAAAACCCTTTGGAAAACCTTTTTTTTCAGAAAATACATGCCATTATGAAAATTCTTTGTCATCCATCTCCATTTTAGTGAACTGGATCTGTGGTATGCAAGGGCCTGGGCTGCCACTTTTCTTGTTGTAGTTATATTTTTTGGATTTTAAGAACTCTTGTAAGTTCCCTGGAGACAATGAATACTTCTAAAATTTTGCTTTTACTCATTCTCCTCATTAATTCTTGGGTTTCCAGAGGATAATTTATAATCAGAACCACATGTGAGACAGTTCCAATAAAATATGAATTCTTAAACTTTAAGGATTGGGTTTTTGATAGCATACATGAAGGTAGAGTCTGAAAAGAAGTTGTGGTAGAAATCTGAAAAAAAGTCTTGTAAGATAAACTGAAGATAAAGTTTGAAACCCATTATGACACTGATAAGACACCAGCAGAGAGTTTAGACTTCAGTCATTTTTTATCAAAAGTTTCCCATATATACTTAAAAATTAACTCTTTCTTTACATCCTAGTAAAACAAATGCACTTTTATTTCAATACTTTATCATGATTTTCTGATGATAACTATCAAAAATTGTTGGAACACAAAAACTTTAGTATAAATGTGTGGGAAAAGATATGGGAACCCACAAAGCAGAATAAAGAACCCACAAAGCAGCATTTTCTTTTTTTTTTTTTTTACCATAGAAAGATTGTTTTCTGCACTGTATGCTTTAGAAGTTTCTTTGAAATAACCTGAGCAATATATAATATGCTCCTAGTCATAGCTGGCTAAAGAGATAAAGTCATTGAGTCTCCATTCTATTTTCTTTCTATAAATCACATAAACTTTCTATTTTATGGGATTACTTAAGCTTCTTGACATTAAGCAAGACAATTTTAAGGTTAATATTATACTACCTGTGAATTAATTTGGTTTAAGTTTGCAAAGATATTTAACGTGTTTATATACGCTATACCTTTCCCTCCCTCCCAATCTGACTCAATGGCAACTAGTTATACTGAGGAAAAGAAAAAATATGTTAGACTAAAAGTTATTGTTTTATTATATTTCTCTCTAAAATAAGATTATCAGTCAATTAAGATGTGAGAAATACACAAAGATGCTGTAAACCCTTCTAAACAAATATTCATTATTTATTTGAGCAATCCCTGAAGTAATTTGTGTGTACAAGGCTAGCTAAGTGAATATCAAGGACCATATAAAATTTATTTTCCAATTAGATGGTACATACATATATGTGAAATATATCTTTTTAAGGTGTTCTATGGAAAATTTTACTTTGCAGATTTATTAATACTACAAAATGATTATAATTATACTTTCCATTATTCTGAACTCTTTAATACCATTAAGTAGAAAAAGACTGTATTAGAATCACAAGAGCTGCAAAGGTTTAGAAGGAAGTATCTAAAAGATAAACACTGACACTGAAAGGGTATTTCATTCCATCATAGCTATGTGTTTAAGATAAGCAGAATGAGTAGTTCTCCAGCTTTTTGTCTTTGTTAGCTTGAAGAGATCATTAGCATAGACCAGTTTTCTAACTTTCAGTTTGATAAACTTAGTGTAATGAATCCTAGCCTTCAGGTAGAAAATATAAGATTTGGGGGGGGGAGGGCATTTGAGAAATAAAGTTTAAAAAGCATGTCAAAGTGTCACTGTTTGCAATCTGTAGCAGCCATTTCTTTTGCTCTTTTTCACAAAAAATACTCCCTCATTTGTTCTAACATAAAAATAACTTTGAATTCTGGACCTGAAGGACAACGGACAACTTCTCAGAAAGATGAGTCTTTTTAGAAATGAGATTGAAGAGTACATTACTTGACTGTGGCAAGTTCCTCACTGGAGTCTCCTTTCCTTCACTTTGTACAGTCTTTCTAAGTTTTCCTAAAGCACTGTCATTCCTGCCATTGAATATATTTCAACTGACAGCTCATAAAAAGATTGTTGCCTAGCTAGTGCTTTAATAATGCATTACAGACATCTTTTCTATGATACTGAAAATTGTTTGAACTTTGCCTGATTGCCCTTTTTCAAAGTGTGTTTCCTTCACAGTTTGAAAATACTGACTCAATAGTCCTTTCTCGTTAATGTGTGCAACTGTCAAAGCTGCAATAAAATTGACTCTGGTTTAGTGGTCTGAAGACAATCTGTCCTATGAGATCAGCTATTTCTAGACTTGTATTGCAACATCATTTCCTCTAAATGAAATATATTTTTCTGAATTTATTTTGAACTTAGTCACTAACTTTCAAATTGTTTGACTATAGAGTGTAAGTTGTGTAAGGAGATGGAAGGACTTTTTTTTCATGTCCTTACACTGCTTGAAAGGCCTGGTTACAAAGCCACAATACAAAATAGGACTATTCCTCCCATTTGATTCAACCAGTCTGAATGGAAAAATATGAAAACAAAAAATACTGAAGGACTACCTAAACACTGGCACTTTCATTAATTATTTTTAAGAATAGAATAAATTTACAATATCAAGAAAACTATTTCAGAATTGCAAGAGCTGTGTCTCATCCTTTCCTGTTTAGCCAGGTTCAGGAATCAGACGGAAAATAGTTTTACCATTTATGTGGTACAGTGGCAATCCAACCAGACAAAATCTGTGGCTGAGCATCCTTTGTATGTGAGGCCCACTGGCAGCACATCAATATATGATTTTGGCAATATGGATCCTAAATCCTCACAGCATCCATAATTTCTAGGCCTCAGATTGCCTTGCCTTACTTTATCCTTCCCTTTTCTTGGTCCTTAATTGCACTCCTGGTAACCTGTATGGGAGAAAGATGATTGCCCACACACTGCTTTTGTCTCTCTCCTGCACTAGCAACTTCTTGACCCTTCAGCTTTTCAAAAAGACAATTATGACCAGTCTGGCTTGCCCCAGGACAGTAAAGCTACTCCCAGGGTCAGAGAGCATGACATACTGATGTTCTTTTCCAAACAAACTTTGTCCTCTTCTCTTCCAAACTAACCTGATATCTGCTACAGGCTGGTTTACCTTCCCCTCAGCCTCATTGCCATATATATCTGTGTCTACGTAAATTCACTTTTCCAGGGAAGCACAGGGATCCTAAACAGTCTTAGGACTAGGATACTGATATGTGCATCAGGTGATTGAAGAGTAGAAGCACAGAAAAGACATTTTAGTAGGGGATTACTCTTTGTCAGGTGGTTAGGACACTCCTTTTTGTTCCATCAAATAGTTTACCTTTATTTTTTTAAACGTACCAAGATCCAGTCTGAGTAAGAAAAGCCTCCTGTTCCTTAAATAATTGTTATAAACTATAATTCTATCTTTACTTCCATCTTCTTTACCTGGATGCATCTTACTGTTAAAACAACTATACATTGTAAAATTTAAATATAAAATTAAACAAATTTAGTAACCCTAAATTTCACTGTAAAGATCTGTACTGGGCTGACTTTCATGAGTAGCTGAGCCATAATCACCAAAGAAGGTCTGCTGTGCTTTCTTTCCTCCTTCCTATCTCATTTCTTCCTCCTTTTCTATTCTTCCTTCCCTCTCTCTGCTCCCAGCACTTTGCTGGATGTTCTTTGGGTTGACTCAGATTATTAAACTCATGAATTCCTCAAAACACATATATTAGTAAAACGAAGCAAGCTAGATTTTGTGCAGCCCAGCTGGCATGATTTGTCAACTTCCACATTGTTGAATGCCCATACTAGCCAAAACAAGGTGATGCATCCAAACTCCTTTTATGAAACAGTCCCTGCCTAATCATCCTTACTAATTCTCAAATTAGGCCTGAGAAATATTTGTGTAGTTCTAATTCACATCACTCAAACCCACACCAGGGATCTCTCTAACAAATTAACAGTGCAGGTGATCCAATGTCTCATTTTGCCCAATTTACTGTTGCAGGTATACTCTATTTGTCCCTAGTTTGTCTCATCATAGGGTTCAGTAGCTTGGCCAGTATCTAACAGCGAATCAAGTAAAAATGTGCTAAATGAAGCTCAATTTGGACAAACAGAAAAATGTAAACTGATTCAGAAGACATCTGGACGACGCTTCCTTTCTGACATATATGTTCTCATTTTTTTTCAGAAACCTAGTACCTTAAATTGTAAGTATTACAATACATAGTTTTAGTGTATGGAGGTGAATGTTGTGTAGTGGAGTCATATGACATTACCTGTAATGGGTGTTTGCAGAGTCTCTATACTGTAGCTCTATATGGTCTAGATTCTCTTTGTGGATATTCCTCAAAACTACAAGGCTTAAAACACTTCTAAAAGCAATATAAAATTGTTGTCTGACCAGTTAAAATGTACTTAATATTTATTTGACCAGCTTTTGGAGGAGATTAAAAGCTTGCCACCTAAACCTATGAAGGAGCTGAATGAGATTTTTGTTGGAATAATTATTTTAATGTTGCTGGAATATCTCTGTATCATATAGCAAATGTGTATAAACACTGTGACTACAAAAATGGAGAGAAGTTTATAATTTTAAACTATACACATAAGCAGATTATAATGTTTTTCTTTGAGAAAAGTATTTCATCATAAAGAGGGCAATTTACATAAATTGAAGAGATTTATTGAGCTTTGTAAAATGACCAACATCATCTCAGTTAGTTGGCTAAATACATTTTTTCTCTTCTGAAGAAAAAACTTATTACAAAACTGGTTGCTTTGTAGACTTGTAATGTAAAACTATGAATATATTAAAATAAAAACCAAAACCAAATGAAAACAAACAATCAAGCTCAAAACAAAAAACCACCCAACAAACAATGCAGTGTCTGAGTAAAAAGCTGAGAGCAGGCTTCTGTGATGCAAGCAGGCAAACTATTTATTGTATTTCTTCTGAATTTATACCATACGGATATGGATCTGAGCTATGAGGCCAAACAGGAACCTTGGCAAAACATTCACGCAGGATGTGACTGTTTTCAGTCTGAAGATGAAAAACCTCAGAATAAAAGAAAACTGCTAAGAGACTTTTGGATCTTTTAGCAGCAAAAGTACTTATTGACAATGTTGGGAAGCTAGCCAGTTCATGTTGGACAAACTAGCTCCAAATCATCAGTGCAAAACAAGCTATTTTATACATTCTCAGTACAACATCTAATTATACATATTAATGACTAGGCAGAGTCTAGGGGGAGCTTGGGTGGAACTTTCCAGATTCTTCTTTTGGCATCAATTTTAGGGGGTCGGTTCCGGCCTTCAGCCTCATTCCAACAGACTTGAAGCGTCTGCCTCTTGATTGGACATCTGACTTTTCTTTGTTAAATGACCTGATTCTTCAAGCTTGCAAAAATCCTTGGCACGTGGCCTTTCTGTCTAATTAAAATGTCCATGTTATCTTAATTTATGACTTCAAGGTTTATTGTATAGCACTCCTAACATTCTTCTAGGCTTTTTAGTCCAGTAGACAGAACAGGACTCATTATCAACTTATCAACTAGTGCCAGGTAGAACAAGCATTGAGCAGTTCTCTTCCAACAGAGCAAGGTACTTCTACTAACTCAGTTAACTCTTTTAGGCCTTGCTCTACTTTCAAGTCACAAGACATGCTTTCTACACAATCATACCACTGGGGGTTTTACAGTCCAACCTTTCACTACTCCCTTGTACACACAAAGCCTGTTTGACCTGCTCAAGACTGTGATATATATCTTCTTGTTTTCTTCTAATCTTTTTATTTGATTATCCAGGCATTCCAGGCATCTGGAATGCAGCATTCTGCAGCTCCCACAAAACAGAAAACAAGTTTGCTCTAAGCCCAGCATAATTACATTTATAATAAGGAAACATTTTTTAGAGGTTAAACTCAGCTTTTCAATTAAGTTCTACTGCATTTTTAATATTTTTTTTCTAACTGGGTTTTTTGCATAATTCTTTGATATTTTCTAAATGTGAAAAATACTCTGAATTCCATTACATATGCAGAACTGGATATTTTATATTTTGTAATTGCCATTCAATTTATAGTTGAAAAACTCTATAATATTAATTTTAGCTTTGGAAATACTGGGAGATGATTGCATTCATTATTTATCAAATGTAGGGAAACAACCCAGAAGAAATGCTGAAGAACTTCATAGAAACAACACTTGAAAGTATTATATTTAGATAAAAATTAATAAGTGTGTGGAGAATACAGAAAGAATCTTCATGCATTAAGTCTGTTTATAATAGTTTGTATAAAGTCTTGAAGCACTATTAAAGGATCATGGAATTGAATTTCAAATAGACAATGATTAAGAAAAATGGAAAAGTAAATGCTAAAGTTTGAATGGATAAGATTCTTCTTCATTAACAGCTACCTGAAATTGAAATGCTGTGTTCAGCTGTTTGTCTAGATTCCCACAAGACTGTGGCAATAAATGGTGGATTTCAGATGCCAGTTTGAAAATTTATACTGCCCTAAAAAAACCCTCAATGACCTTTGAGATGAAACACCTGATGAAGGTGTTGGCTTCCCTCTACTGACTGTAGATGAAACCTCGACTGCTAGGTGACATTATAACTGATATATTTTTATCAATAGGGTAGGATTCTTCTACTGAACTTTACAATATAAATGTCTATATCTCAACTAGTCATCGTAGAGTTAAATTACTCATGGAGATAGGAAAACACTTCTGGAGTTCTTTCATTTAATATATTTTAGTAGTTTGCCTTAGATATTGAATAATCTGGTGTCTATATAATAAATAGTAGGTATTCTTAGAAATGCTTATTTCTCTTCAGTCCATAAAGGAAGACAAATGGCAAGTTAAATGTAGGCATTCATACTTCAGAAAGCTAAATTTTTTATTGAGCTCCTCTAAAGCTTCTTGAGCAGAAGCAGTTTCATGTTGATAGGGTATGTTGGAAATTTGATATGCATCACTACGATTCATCTTTAAAAGAAATTTAGTCACCCACAAAGCACATATTCGTATTTATCTAATCCAACTTCTTTCTGATACAAAAGGAAAATTCCCTGGGATTTAGATCTGGCAACAGAAAAGACAGATGTCAGCTCATGTCAAGATAAAACCTCTAGGAAGTCATTGCTTATTGTAACTGAAATGATACCAATGTCTCTGTAGTGTGTCTCTACATTTTCATGTGACTTTGGGTGTGAAATTATCCAATACACTTCTTAAATATATGTAGTCAGGGTTATGTAGTCAGAACTGGCAAGATGGGATTCCTCAACCAGAAGACATCTAATGAGATACTTTTCTGAGTGAGCATCTACAAGAAGGATGCTTCATCAGCTTTGTGTTTCTTTCATGGGTCTAAAAGCATATGGCAGCAGATGGAAATCAGATAGCTAAATTTTTTATCACCCTAGCCATCTCTGTAGTTGACTTGCAGATGTTATTGCCCAAACATACTGATGTCTAAGTTATTTGTTAGCAGGTCTTGCATTGATAAAGTTTTCGGTCTTCTAAGTAGAAAGTAGCATTAGTTCAATTTAATATGTTAGGTTAGAAAATTATTTCTTCTTTGCATGCTGGTTTAGAAACTTTCTTCCAAAATGTGAGAAATTGTGCTCGGCGTGGCAGCATCTATCAGAAGGACAAGGTGGGAGACTGTCCGCTGGGGAAAGCTGTTTCAACTGTCTGATTTCAATCTTCTGTCATATGTCTGCTGCAGTCTGTAGTGAGATAAAGCACTACCAAAGATTAGAAAGACTATTAGTGAAACAGATTTTAATTAAGAGTATTGACCTATTGTGAATTTAGACCTATAACTGTTTCTCCTGTCCTTGAAAATCAAAGGACAAAATATTTCTGAGTGGGAATGTCAGCTCACTTAGGTAAAACAAAAAATCAAGTACTTTTGTTATTTAACTTCCACATAAAGTTACTATTAGTTCCTACTCAGCACCTCATTATAAATTGCATTAAATTACTTGATGAATTACAAGATCTTACTTAATTTCCCTGAAGAGCTTCTCTAAGTTAAGAAATCATTCCTATAATCTAAGCATATTTAATGTTTGTATTAAGATTAGTGCAGTTGAAGTTCCACAGAATGTCAGATTCACTGTTCTATGCACTGCCTTTCTACAAGAAACTTCTAGTCTATATATAAAAATCTGGCTGAGAAAAAGCTAGAGGTGATGTGAGCTAGCAAGAAAAATATGACAGACTCACTTCTTCCCAAGTTTGTAACCCAAAGCTTGTCTTCTGGATTACCCAATTGAATAAATTCAATATTATGTAATTAAATATCTATGGACCATCCAATAACTTTATGACATCTGGGGAAAATCATGTAAGAAGTATACACCATTTCTTTTCTATTCAATCCAGGTATACTTAAACCCTAAAACCCCCTATCCTTATTTCTAGAGAGGCAGCATTTCGGTAAAAATTTCTCTGCAGAAACATACACAAAATGCATTTATGTGATAAACTTTTGGCATAGAAAAAATTTCTGATTTGGGTGTTATGGAAATATTAATATACTTAATATAAACCAATATAGGGAAACGGCTCTTTGATATCCCTTATCAATAATAAACACTGTCACATGGAGAAAAAGGAGGAAGAGAAGTCTTTGCATAGAATACAATATTATATGCAGTTATTCACTTTATCGCAGAGACTGGAAATTTTAGTAAGAAAAATGTAGACATTGATAATGTTATTTGTCTGGAAAAGATGTTCAAAACTAGGAAAGACTTGTATAAGATGAATTGGTAATAGCCCCTTGTGTTCATGATATTCGAAACATAGTTTGCAATAACCATACTTGAGTGTGCATGGTCTCTGACTCTAATGAATTAGCAGTTCACTGAGGAAATGCAAGCAATGGTAGATAAGCATGGCTTCCTATTTTATTCTCACAATATATCTCCAAGATGTTGTTAAATTTATTTTGATAGATAGCTGAGATGTGTCAATATGGTGGTTTTTATACGATTATTGAATATTGAATGAAAACATTATGATATTTCTCCATAACACAGTTGACCTCACCTGTCAGATAGAGCTACTTTGGCAAAAACTCATATTTGTTTTTGCACAGTTTTGGTAAGCACATTTTTGTGGCCATGTTACAGTCACAGATGAATACAGTTTGCTTGCTTTTAACTTGAGCAATATAGAATTTATCTTTGTATTTCCTGTCCTGGAGAGTTATCTGTTCCTTCATATATAATACAACAGTTCTGCTTTATTAACTTGCTCAGCTTTTATTATTATCAGCTTTTATCTCTAGTGCAAGCGTCTCTAATCAGCCATGTGAACCCACACATGAAGGTAGCTGTATAGATGGCTGAGGACACAAAGCACACCCATCACATAACTAGAGTCAAGGGGAAGAGTTTCTGAGAGCATTTCACACATGGAAAATTGTAACAGCTTCTGCTTCTTCCACTGCACTATGGGACTAGACCGTCTTTGTAATGGAGAGGGGACCTGATCACCTATCAGTCTGCACAGCCTCATTAGTGGCATGATGCAGCTCTGAAAAGCACAGTTTTGACCCTTGTTTGGTGACCAATATGTGGCTCAAGATCCAGAGACTGGTGTCTTCTGCCATACATAAGCATTAGAGTCCACTTTGTCTATTTGTTTCATAAAAAAGATGAAATACTGCTGGAAGGAAACCTAGTGGAGGAAACTGACTCAGAAAAAGATACAGAAAATTTGTGTAGGCCCAAAGTATTTGTCAGATATTTTCCGTATATATAGAGTTGAATTCCTTCTGATGGAGTTAAGTTATACAGAAAAAATGCTGTAAATAGGAGAGGAGTGATTTTCTCCCTAACACATACCTTCAAGCCATGTAAATTACTTTTCCACATGTCACCACAAGATACAGGAAATGTAATTACAGAATCACAGAATATGCTGAGTTAGAAAGATAAAAATCATCAAAGGCCCATAAAAATCATCAAGGCCAACTCCCAGCCCTGCACAGGATCATCCCCAAGACTCACACCATGTGCCTGAGAGTATCATCCAAATGCTTACTGAATTCTGTCAGGCTTGGTGCTGTGACCACTTCCCTGGGGACTCTGTTCCAGTGCCCAACCACTCTCTGGGTGAAGAACCTTTTTCTAATATCCAACCTAAACCTTCCCTGACACAACTTCAGACCATTCCCTCTGGTCCTGCCACTGGTGACCACAGAGAAGAGATAGTGCCTGCCCCTCTCCCTCTCACAAGGAAGTTGTAACTGCAATGAGGTCTCCTCTCAGTCTCCCTTTCTCCAGGCTGAACAGACCAAGTGGCCTCAGCCACTCCTCATACGGCCCTTCACCATCTTTCTTTGGCCTTCTTTGGACACTCTCTAATGGCTTATTTTTCTTATATTGTGGCACCCAAAACTGCACACAATATTCCAGGTGAGGCCACCTCAGTGCAGAGCAGAGCAGGACAATCCCCTCCCTCAACTGTTTGGAGATGCTTTGCCTGATGCCCCGCAGGACATGGTTGGCCCTCCTGGCTGCCAGGGCACTGCTGACTCATATTCAACTTGCCATCGACCAGGACCCCCAGGTCCTGCTTTCCGCAGCACAGCTTTCCAGCATCTCATTCTGCAATCTATCCATAATCTGGGGTTGCCCCATTCCAGAAGCAGAATCCGGCACTTTCCATTCTTGAACTTCCTGTGGTTGGTGTTTGTCAAGCCTCTAATTTGTCATGGTCTCTCTGCCTTCAAGGGACTCAGCAGCTTCTTCCAGTTTTGCGTCATCTGCAAGCTTGCTTAGTAACCTTTGCAGTCTGTATCCAAGTCATTTATGAAGATGTTGAAGAGCACAGGGCCTAAGATGGAGCCCTGTGGAACCCCGTTAGTGACAGATCACCAATCTGATGTCACCCCATTCACTGTTACCCTCTGTGTTTGACCCATGAACCAACTGCTCACCCACCACACAATGTGTTTATCCAGCTGTGCTGGACATTTTGTCCAGAAGGATTCTGTGAGACAGAGTACCAAAAGCTTTGGTGAAACCCGAAAAGGTTACATCAACTAGCTTCCCTTGATCAACTAGATGGGTTACCTTGTCATCAGGTTTGATCAGCAGGACTTTCCTCTCATGAAGCCATGCTGGCTGTGACCAGTGTTGTCCATCAGGTGTTTATACACATGTGTAGTTTATAGTGTTGGTCTTCATAGACCTATATTCTCACTTAAAGTTCTGTAGGGGAAGCCATAAGTATCCACACTCACTTTTTGGAAGGAGCCCTACCAGTATGAAAATTATCCTTCTCAGTGAGCCAGAACAAACCTAACTCATCAAACATAATTTTGATAATGAACATCACCATTTTACGTTCAAATACTCCCAAAATGGTGGCAATTTATTAATGTCAGATTAAAGGGCTCAATTCATTATTCCCTTTCAGTAAAGAGGCAGTTAATGAGTGATGCATGCACATGGACAAGCTTCTAATTAGAGCTTCTGTATGTGTTGAGAGCTTGGTGCTAGGATACTGAGTGGCTGCCAGCAGACTATTGACTTTTTTCCCTCTTTGCTGAACATGCCTATTTATACAGCTTATTGCTAATGAGATGCTAATTGAGTCTGCCATATCCAAATAAAAAAACCCTTGAGTTTATTGCTGAATCCTCTAAATGGAGCTCTATTTCAGAATATTCTCTGCTGATTCATTTTCCTTTGCACTCTCTGCGCCTGATTGAAAAATAATTTTGAACAGTAGGAACAGGATGTCAATTAAAAAAAAACCCACAAAACACAACAACAGCATATTATTTCCAATACTAGTTTAAAAGAGAGCATAGTAAATTTATGCCTGGGCATTTACATTTAGTTTTACTTAAAACAATGCCAAAATGCACTCAAGTATATGGTGAATACTGTGTAGAAGATGTATAAATGCAAGTTTCAATGACCTGGAGATGTTCCAATATAATCATTTTGCATGGTATGCAAGCAACCTAAATGATCACCACAAAAACAACAAGAAAGCACATTTAGAAAAGTAGAATGAAGGAAAAAGTAAGGATTACAACAGTTAAATCATTTGGTTTGCCAGTTAAGCTTTGTATAGGGGTGAAAGCGATGTGCGAACATAAAGCATTGCTTTTGTGATCTTCAGCTTATTATTCAGCTGGCAGTAAATTCAGTGGAGTGCATTCTTGTACTCTTTTTTTCTGTATAAAATTTTATATTTTAGGATAAATATTGGAAATATTTTTAGCACTCATTTAGGATATAATTCTCTAAAAATGGTAGATATGTCTTCAGGTATCATACAGTGGCTGAAAAATTAATGAAATTTTATCTTTTGGGATAAAATGCTTTCTAGGCATGCTATCTGAAACAAGATGGTAAAACTCTTTATTGCATCAATCATCACTTTTTTTTAGTGACAGTAGTTCACTGTGATGTGTCTCATGATTCTGTTCGGATGCTCCTCCATAGTTTGTGAGTGAAGGCTAATCACAGTGAGCACAAAGACCTGGCTAGGAGCAAAGGACAATGTCAGAACACTGGATGAGCTACTCCAAAAAACATTTGCACCTGATCACTGCAGTGTATTTTATATTCTTATTAAATCCTTTTTTTATCTTTTTGTTGGTTGCAATTCCTATCTGTGGCTCTGTGTACATGCAAGAGAATTTACAGCCAAATATGCTGAGTAGTAGGAGAAAAGGTCTATTTAATACCCTGGAATGGGAATTTAATGCATGAGGAGCCTCAGCTCTGTTCGGCAGCAACCAGGGGAGACCAGGGTCTGGGAACCAGCAACTGGTTGGAGCAAATGTCTAAATCTAGCTATAGGAAAAAAGGCTGTGTGTGTAAATATGCAAATATAAATATATATATTTATATATATATAAATGTATGTGTGTGTATGTGTACATGTATGTAGTCCACTAGTAAGCTTTAATCCTGGTCTTCAGGAGGGGAGGAATAGGATCAAGCCATTGGTGATGTTCACTGTGCATGTGTGTGGGCAGCAGCACAGGCACAACTTTGTGCGCTGCACCAGTGAGTGCTGTACCTGTGAGTGTTGCACCTGTGAGAGCTGTACCTGTGAGTGCTGTACTGATGTGGACTTCTGTGTGTGCTATTTGTATGTATGCCTATGGAGGAGATGTGTTCATCCTCACTGCTGGCTGAAGCTGAGGGCATGAAAATGCAGCATCTCTGCAACTATGGGGCTGCAGCAGGAGAAAAGCCTTTGGGCCCAAATTTATGTGTCTCAAAATATTCTACTAGAAATCTCAGTCTCCAGTCCAGAGAAACTAGAGAGCCTTTATCATTGAAGATGTTTAGATTAGAGAAATAATCTGTCAAGAATTGTATAGATGCACTTGATCTTACTTAAGGCAGAATGGACAAGCTAAATGAGGTCACTTCCAACCTTATGATCTCATTAATCTCAATTGTTTGGACCATTATTCACACCCTTGGAAATAAAAACAGCCATTGACAGAGCTGGACTTGTTCTGTCCAAAAACAAGGAAACTAAAGGGTGAGCTTGCAGCCTGGAGGAGACTCAAAAGGTGAGATGCAGTTACATGAAAGGAAGTCACAGACAAGAGTGTCATTCTGGTCAGTAAATAAATGATGGTATGAACAAGAGGAATGAGAATAAATTGTGGATCAGATGGTTCAGATTAGACATTTTGGGAAATATTCAGCATTAGGAAGGCAATGCAGCAGTGCAGCAAATTTGCCAGAGCAATTGAAGAAAAAGTTCCATCTTTAGAGTGGTATTTAAAGCTCAGTAGGATAAAGCTGCAGGTGCCCTGATCTGTTATTGTCAATGGTCCTGCTTCAAGTGGGAGCTTAACTGCATGATCTGCAGCAATCCCTTACAACCAACAATTCTATGATTCCATGACCTCTGTACCAGCTGCTTTGAATGACACTGTTAGGGCAGGTCATGTTCCAACAGTTGTTAGTGGGATGGACACAGGCTGTCACGACTTAGCTAGCTAGCTGATAGGAATGTGACTGGATTTTTACTACTTCTCGGTGATCAATGTTACACTTTTCTGTTTCATCTTGAAGGTAATACCTTTCACACTGCTAAAAAATGGCATGATGCTACTTCACAGCTGTTATATCTGAATCAGCAATGTAGAGTTTTCCTTGGGATACTATTATCAAAGGAAATAGCTTATACAGTGCACTACCCATGCCTTGTAACAAACTAACAATTTAGTCTTTTAGTACTGAAATGGTGCTTGTAATAATATTTCTAGCAAATGTGTTTGTGCAAGGGAAGTCCATGGCAGTTCAGAGCAGTTTAATGTAAGGACAAAACGCCAGCTTAGAGTCTTCAGGTGTTAAAATAAAAACAAAAATATTTTTTATAAATTATCTTCCTCCACTGTTTATGAGCTTCATCAGATAACATGCAGATGTGTATAATGAAACAATTTCCCTTTACAGACAATAGAGAGAGATAGGCATTGTTAAGGTCTCATTTAGTCACCCTAAAGTTAATATTTAAAAGGAGAGAAAGGAATTGTATCTAGTCTTTTCAGTTTCCATAAAGGGACTCTGGGGCAGGTAGCTTAGGTGCATTTGTCTATATTGTAGGTGCCTTTGTATGAATGGATATCATGAAGTGGAAGCCTTTGAAGAATTACAAGGCAGAAAAATTATGACATAGTATGTATAAAAAGAATCTTATGCCATTTTGAGAATGGAGCAAGAGAAAAAAAAACCTTTCAAGCTGTTTTTTTCCCACTCCTTTGTAGCCGAGAAATACTAGACAAGTTTCACAGAGGACTTCTGTTGCTCACTGGTGTCCCTGGGTTTACTCTTCCATGATGCATAAAGTTTTCTTTAGCTGATGATGAGAGTTAACAAATGGTAGGGATTTGCCCAGACATTTTTCTCTGGTCTGGGGAAGCTTTTGGACAGCAAAATGGCGCAATTCTACTATTTCATATCTATCTTACCAGGCCATCTAATCTCCTGAAACAGAAAGAAAGCTGAGTCTTATTTTCAAAGAGCTGCCTATTGAAATTATGACTATGTAGGGATGATTCCAAGTAAATAAGTGTTTCAGAGCTTCACTACGTTCTAAGTCTTTCAGTGCCTTTCACACAGTACTTTCCCTCCAATTCTGCTACACTCATGTGCCCATCGCATCAGTTGAAATGAGAAAAGGGTTGGTAGCTTGCAGATTCTGATTATGTGTATGTTAGGTATAGTCTAGAATGAATCTTTTCTCAGCATGTCTAGAAGCTGAAGCTTTTGATACCAAAAAGTTAAATTCTTCCTGAAACTGATTTGATGTATCTTTGTTTACGTAACAGTCTGGCATACTTTGAACTAGTCATCTGCTCTGAATAGAAAGAGACAGATGGCAATTCATCACACCTATCTTAGACATATACATTTGGACAGGATGAAAAACCTTTTGGAAATGCTTAACTCTTCACTGGATCTAACTTCTATTTATGTTCTTAATTCTAACTCTTGAATTTGTCATTGAAATTATATTATGCCTGATATAGAGATGTGTCTATACAATAAAATGCAATGTGGTTTTCAACACAGTATGCCTTCCTGAGGTGTATAAACCATATCATGTAATGTTCTTTCATGAAGACCAAATGCTATAGAACACAAAATACACAACCTATCAAAATCATTCAAAGACAACAATATTGCTTCTTGATGTATGATACCACATTTCTATAATTCATCATTTCTCTGTGATGTGAATACTTGTCAGCTGGACCATATGTTAGGGAACTTTGCCTCACAGCTTCCAGTGCTTCTAAATAGTAGTCCATAAAAAAAAAGTTTTATTTAAACCTACAAGGTTGACTTGTCATAGGTGTCACTGAAAATAATCAGGATTTAAGTTCTCAAGTATTTCAATTTCTTTTGAAAAAGTTGGTTTATAGTGGATTCATCTGACTGCATATAATATCTGCTGTATCTAATATCTTTACACATTACCCTGGGTTCTCTTGGGAAGCAATGGGATACACCTTTGGAAATAAGGTAGACAGTGCCAACAACAGGTGAGATAAACTTCCCCAAAAGTCACATCCAGACATCTAAATTTTGCTGACATAAACTCCACCCTCACAGCTTTATCAGTAGCCAAGTACTTTTTTACATTTAAAATGTCAGAAACACCATCAAAATATAGTAAAAAGTAATTTCTTGTACATTCCTCCCTATCTTTGTTTGAACAGGAGAAAGACCTCTAATTGACCATCAGGTATAGTATGATGTAATTTCCAGAATTATATCAGAGTAAAAAAGGCAAGATTAATCATGTATGACATGGCATATGCGTTATAAAAGATGTCTCCAGTATGTAAGTAGTAGTGCAACTGTGGAAGATGCTGGTGAGAACTCATCTGATTTGCTATACATTTTTCATCATTTATTATCAAAACCAATGAGTCTTCACTGGAAGAGGAAGGGAAAAGGATTATCAGGACTATCAGCAGAACAAAAAGCCTGATTGTCAGAGGACAAAGAAACACATGAAGGTGGAAGCAAATGTAAATGCCCACACTAGGAAAGTTTGTCTCAGCAATGTACAGCATCTCTGTATAGCACTGCATGTTGAAAGGGTCAAAGTGCTACTAAATCCCTCATCCACTAAAATTTCTGTCTTAGGGATGGCCACAGCCACAGTGAATGTGATGAATGACACGTCACATTCCACTTGGCTTGCAGCACACATAGGGAGCCAAAATGCACTGCAGGGATTATTGTAACCTCTGTTACCCCTTTTCTGGGATGCCTCAATCTAGTCACGTAATTAGCTCTCATGTTTAGGCCATGTTGAATAAACCTTCCTTTTTCTTTGCTTGGATGCCTGGGCAGAGGCAAAACAGTGAATAATTGAAAAGATGACTTAGTCTGCAAATAGGTACCCTTCTAGGTGTCCTTGGCTGCAATGTGAGAGGAAATACATTTGAGTTCATTTAGCCCAAATTTGATGGTACAAATAAAAAATAATAATAATAAAAAAAAACAACCAACAAAAATTCAGCAAAGCAAGCTTTTCTATAGATTATGACAAACTCAACAGACTTTAAGAGTACTATTGCAATTTTAAATCTTGCAAATATAATAAATATGATAGTAAAAAAAATGGCTTTGGAAAGGATTTGGATACATTAAGCAGTCAACCTTAAAATAGACTTCTAATAGATGAGTTTATCAGCTTTTCCTGTGTTATCTAAGTCTCTCTCTTCTTTCTACTGGGAATACCTGCAAACATTGAGATAATGCACTAGGAATCTAGCTAATTTTTATCTCCTGAAAACACACTACTTCTTAGAGACAAACTCTTTATATAACAGTTTATGCATTTATAGGATATGTGTGCATGTATATATATATATAAATAAACATGGTTTTCATACCTCTTTGTGTGTTTTTATACACAGCAAAAGAATATATGTACCAATTAATCTATTGTATTTTTATATTATTTAATTGGTATATTTATATTAACTTTTTTCACTTTGTTTTTCATAGCTGCTGACTCCACATTTGTTTGCTGCTATGATGTCCTATATTAAAATACATTTGAAGATTTTTCCAAATAGAAATTCTGAACAAAACCACTATTCCAACAGTTTATGACTCAAATTCGAATTATCTTGAAATACTCTGCCATAATCTGT
The DNA here is from genome assembly GCA_013396755.1 of Sclerurus mexicanus. NCBI lineage: Eukaryota > Metazoa > Chordata > Aves > Passeriformes > Furnariidae > Sclerurus > Sclerurus mexicanus. Next base: position 641,426 of record VWZF01005096.1, read on the forward strand.
AGTATACAAAACACTCAGAAGAACTAGAAATTAACATTATTACAATTAATGCTATCTTGCATTTACTTGATTCTTTATGGTATATTTTCTTACATATTTTATATTTTCCTACATATTTGATGTTTTCTTACATATTTTCTTACATATTTCCTTTTTTAAAACCATTCATGTTTTAAAAGTTTAATTTTCTGTGTGCTAGTCTTGACAATGTTTTAGAGGAACTTTATTTGCAGAGGCTGGATATGTCACATTGTCTGAAAATCAGGCCCATTCTAAAATCAATCCTTTTTTAACATGGCTACATTCTGAAAACACATGTTATTGTCATAGAGTCTTTGAAAATTTAGTGTGATATTTAACAAGCTTATTTAGACTTAGTACCCATATTGGTATTTCATTACAAAACTAAAAGATTTTACAATACAGTGAAAGGGATACTTACATCATCCATTTTATGCAGCTGTAGGCTTCCAACTCACAGGTAGTCCAGAACAGCAAATTTTTGACTCAAGTACTTACAACAGAATATAGGAATTTTTTACACTTATATGTTCACAGAACAATGTAACAGTTCAAAATGTTTTCAGATTAATATTTCTGCTAGGATCCATAAAATACTAGTTATGAAAAACAAAATAATATTTTACTTAACAGTTGACCTGATAAATTCTTATATCAGTCACACTTTTAGTAATTTGTGTTGTAGGAACTCTGTCCTAATCTGTGGATTGCTTCAGAACATCCTTTGTCTTTACTCCAGACTAAACGCATTTTTTACTTTGCATAAAATACTTCTATTTTCAGTTCATGTCTATACTTCATTAGGTTCTAATGGCATTTTAGAAACTCTTACTGAACATGAATAATTTTAAATACACTGCAATGATCTTGGCTACAGAAATTTACCTACAGGGAGTTTAGTTTATAGCAAAACCATAAAAAGATGGTCCTCAGTCACTAATTGGTGCATAAAGAAAGACAAAAATATCCAGATTGTAAAATGAAGTTTAGCACTTATTTAGTGAACCATGTCAAAAAGGAATCAGAATACTATGAAATGTGACACGTAAACTCCCTTTAAAATCACTAAAATTTGTAATTTGATTAGCAAACCCTAAACACACATAAATATGCCAGTGATCCAGAGGATGATTTACTATTTAATTTGTCCAGTCTTAATTTGCAGAAAATGAAAGTCATCAGTATTTAAAACATCATCCCTGACAGAAAGTGAAAAAAAACCCCCCAAAAAAAACAGAAAACAAACCAAAACATCAAAGCAAAACCAACTATTATATTTGTTTGCATATAATGCAGTTGATATCTCCCTTGTCGTTATTTGCACATCATAACACCCACTCTTTCACTGTTCTCAGGCTCTACAAACTCTTTTGAATTTATTCAAATTTTTGAATTTATTTAGTCAGATATCAGATATCAGTCAGACTGATGATTTGTTTGTTCAGACCACAGGTAAAAATGACCAATAAAAGCACAACTATCTGTGGACCTGGAGAGCTCAAGTGTTTTTAGTACAATGGACAATTCAAATGGAGAACAAATAAAGGTTATTTATCTGCAAATTGCATTTGCACACCTGTAGGCTTTGAGAGTGAATTCTCATTTTATTAATTAATTCTTTCAGAAGGGTCTGTATGCCTGTCTATTTTTAGCAACTTCATGAGCTAGTCTTAAAAGTTGTAAGATCTCTCTACCATCCTTGTAAATACATCCAGATTCAGTTATGGGAATGCTCTGCATAGACCTCACAGCTACAGCAAGTGCTGCCAGGCTTTGCTTAACTTCAGGTCTTTTTTGGACTGGGCACAGGTCTGAATCTTACATCTTCTGAAGAAAAGAATCAGATACTCTCTCCTGCACCAAACATGCTAACAAAGACACATTATTAAAAGTACTTAAACTATCTCCCTTTTAATGGAGTATTCAACAGTATAACCTCATTTTAGTTATTCAATAGCCCTTTTTTGTACAATTCCAGCTGATATAAGCTGGGCCACCTTGAATTAAAAGCAGGGAGAATTTAGCTTATTTATAGCCTAGATATTCCAGCCTTGTGCATGACCTGTTGTACTGAAGAAAGTTATCTCATTAGGTCAATAATTATTATTCTGTCTTTAAACTTAGTTTGTCAAGAAAAAAATAATTCTTAATAGCGCTGGAGGATGATGGTCATTTTTGTGTATTTATTAAATCAACAATAAGAAATGAAAAAATGGAAATTAAAATTTTTTTCCCTTATCTTTTATAGCTATAGCACTGAGGAGTCAGAGTGATGAAGCAAGGCCCATTTTTTGTGCGAACATAAAGTATATATATAAATTAAGGGTTGACTATAATAAGCTCATAAAATGTTTTTGGTTCTGGAATTTATAGAGTATTTGAACAATGTTTTTCATACTGACAGTTTCTAATTTTTGCTGTTATTGGCATCATAACTTTAAATGTTCTTTTCTTTCTTGTAGAGAAATAAACATCCTGATGGATGATTCACCTACTTTTTGTTTTATATCCCTAGTAATAAAAGGTGTTGTCTTTTCTAGGTCATTTGGCTTAAAAAAGGCTGTCTGGGTCCAAAAGAGATGGCTCATCATTGCAAATCCTCATCACCACACAGTCTTTATATGTATAAGGAAATTTCAATATCTCACAAAGTGAGAAGACACCAAAACTAGAAAGTGGAAGCTGCCATTGAAAGAACAAAAGTAAATCACACTTTCTAGGAGCGAATTAGCTGTTTTTTTCACTAGATAATTCTAATATTAAAATTGATTTGGTTTAAAGTACTTCAACCATATTAGTCAAAACATGGGGGGACATAAGGGGGCTTCCACCATTATGTGTAGTGCCTCTCCCAGTTAGAGCTGAGTGTCCTGCATTCTGTTCCCTTCTACCCCTCGTATCAATGGCCATCTTTCATCTTCTACATCACCCTTGACCAGTGAGCTATAATTTTTTTTAAGGTTTATAGCTTTCCAAGTTTGTTTGTTGCTTTTTTTTTTTTGGGGGGGTTTTTTTACTATATTCTAAATGTATAAAGTAACCCAGCCTCTGACCATTAGAAACTGGAAGGATCAAGAATCCTAATAAATGCAGAATGGATTTGGAAGATTAATATTGAAAAAAGCTACATTGAGAGTTCCCAAACTTAAAGTAATATACAGATAAAGCCACACTGGTAGAAAATATCAACTCTAATCTCAGCCCAGATGAATTAAAATAGGTGTGGAAGCTATATTTCCCCAAATCTAAGTTAAATCCCTCACCAATGAGCTATTTCTGTATTTTAATGAGGTTTAAATGATATCTGTGCTCTGAGAACCGCTGCTCCACAGGTAGTATCAGCTTTCTGACACTGAGCACATTGGTGCCATTAGGATTCTACCTAGAAGCATAAATTTAGGCTGCATCCATTCTAATAAATTACGAAGTGGCAAGGGCCATTCCCAGCACTGTGATTCAATCATCTGAAGTGTTCAGTTGTTAGTATCATGTCTAATACAGTTGTGGCTTGGGCTGATTTCTATTTCTAATAACCATTTTTTGAAGTTATCCTCTTTCAAAGGATGAGAGACTATAATAGCATGGATTTAGGTCATTAAACAGCTAAGTCCAATTATGGCACAGGCAGTTGACTCTTATATACCATACACTGTAATTTAATGGTTAAAGTTGCAGCTCAGGTGACTGGAGAGCTTTAGAAAACAGAATTGAGATAATTATGGGATTCTTCACAAATAGGTTGGAGTCTGAGGAACTTAGACTTATGTCATCTAGTTTTACTTTCTTTAGGGAGCTAGATAATTAGATGACTGAATTTAGGAGAGAAGAAATGTTTTTTTTCCACCAGTACAAAAAGAAACTACATTTTTGAGTTTAAACATGAAAGCCTCCCTTTAGCAGAGGGATAAATTTGGGATCCTCTATTTCACTTCAAGACCATTTCCAACATTTAACCTTCCAATGTGGATTGCAAGTTTGAAAAGATTGATGTACTCTCATATGCCATTTCAATTCATGATTTCTCATTGAGCTTTATAGGTAGATGTTTTTGCACTTTTCTCCAGGGTTTTATGCCATCATTCAGTGGTCTACTTTAAGCTTTAAGGCTGTTTTCAGTTCACTTTGCTTCTTTTCAGCCATGCATTTTGTATGTTTTTAGCACATTTCTTCCACTACCTCAGGAAGTCAGGTGGTTATTTCAATTCCACCTTTATGTGCTATCAAGAAGCTAAATATGCTTCTTTAAACTAAAAGAATCCATATATATAACAAAGTCAGTGCATCACACATTCTGTTTAGAAATCAGAGCTCATAATCTAGCACTTCTTGCAGGGACAAAAATCACTTGCAAGCAAATATTAACACAAGACCCAGAGTATCCCTGGGACTTGGAAGTTCTGCTGTGCTTGTGGGTGCTGTTTCAGGATTCCTGAACTCTTCTGTCATTTATGCTTTTCAAAGAAACAGAGAGTTTCAGATTTCATTATTATTATTCTATCATTTGTTGTTTTCCTTGTCATTGGACACAGGATGCCATTTAAAAATACTGAAAAAAAAGAAAGTTTTGTTCATTTGTTCATTTTGTGAGAGCTTCTTATTTCAGCAACTTTACATTTAACTTTCTTTATAAACAACAATGTGCCATAGATTTGGTCTTAAGTTTTGTGCTAAGCATAGCTAGCATTGCTTTGCAGAGAATAACAGTTGCAAAGAAAGACTTAGGAACCATGATCTTTGCTGGGAATATTTTCCATTTATTGAAAAAGAAAAATGCCAGGCTGAAAGTTTGAGGTTTTCCTATATTTATTTAAAGCAACTACACATTACTTGGGAGAACTACATTCATAAACTATTTCTTATGCAGACTTTCTGCATGACACTGAAGAAGTTTATGTTTAATTCCTTTTAAAATTTGTCCTCAAACTGTGTTGTTGAGATGGCTTATGCTCTGGTCAGACCTGGTTATTAAAGGAGACGGCTGAACAAAAAGTCAGGTTTTCACTACCCAAACTGTTAAATTACAGATTCCTGAGCCATGAAAAACATAGGAAATTCCTAGAAAAATGAAAGGACATCAATATTTTTCCCCTTAGACATTTTACAAAAACAAAATCTAATGTGAATTATGGCTCAGTTCTGTACTATTGAACTTTCATTTAAAATCACAGCCCGAATCTCCTCCATATATCACATCCACTTACAGAAAGGCATGAAAAGAATAGGAATACAAAGTTTATCAGTGAAAAGGCAAATCAGTCATGGCTTATGAAATATACATCTGAATTACTATATCTGAATTAATGTTGTCCACTTGTTATTAAGCCAGTACTGGCTCTCAGCTTTAGAAAAAAGCAAAATACCTGTTTTTCCCTTTCCATCATAGGTCTGACTTTAGATATATACATGTGTATAAAGAACAGTCCTAGAATATTGTACACACGAACAGCATGCTACAGCTGTCATAAGGTCTTTTGGCAGCGATAAGGTATTCTTACAGTCAATAATTTTATATTAATCTTTTGCAAAAAGTGTAATAATCTCTACTAAATAAAAATATTGCCCAAAGCATATGCAATAATCATGTATACAAAAAGAATGAAACAAATACTGAAGTTTTGATGATCTCAGCTATTTTGCATAGACCTTATAAGTTTCCATTGAGGTTCCTGTCAAAAATATGGCAAGCAATAGGTTTCTGATAAATATATACTATATATATATATCTACATACACACACATACAAACATATATATATATATATATAATTTATTTTCAGGCTCTTTTTTACATTATGCATAACAATTATTTCCTCTGTTTTTCACATCCAGTTGGAGTTCTGTAAAAAGTTTACAGTATGCTATGCTATTATATGCTAATGTAAGTTGTGCTACGCTATTATTTCTTTAAGAATTGTTTTCATAATTTTCACTATATTTTAAAAGATGAACATCACAAAAATATTTCACTTCTATTAAATAAGAGAGACCTGTAGAGTTTAGGCAGCCACTCTGAGACACGTAAATAGACTAACAGTGCCTTCTGAGAAAATCTTGGCCTGTGATTAATGATCGGCTTACACACAAATACTTGTTTTGTTCAGATACATGGTATATCTAAAGTTTAACACTGAGTTACAAAAAATATTCTTTACTGTTATGAGAGTTTTGGGAACAATAGCAACTTTCAAAAACATCCCTGAATGTTTTTATTGTCATCTATTATAACTATTATTTCTGATTTATTGTTTAATACAAGTTGTTGTAAATATTATTTCAGTCATGTACCTAAACTCATTTCTTTTATGCATGCTTTTAATAATATGATTTTATACTTTTTCTGTTTATCTCATAATGTAATGTCAAGATTAAATTATTCAAAATTCCAATGTCATGTTCTGTCTTTAACCTAAATCTGAAAGAGAGAGAAAAATACGTTAGGAAATAAATCTCCCTTCACATTCTTTGTTGTTCCTTGGTAAACAAAATTTTATGTAGAGTAGCTACCTCTGATAAGTGACATTAGGCAAGAGCAAGGTGTGGCAGTGTCACACACACACACACACAGACAGACAGACACCGACAGAAAGAATCATCAACAATGACCATTTTATTAACAGAAGGCTTCCCTTTTACACTTTTTCTTATCTGTCCATGCATACACATGTCACACTCTATTGGCCAAGCACTTCTGTCCACGAGTCTTAGACCATCTTCTGATAAGTAGTTCACATCTCTCCTCGTGCTGGTAAGACTCAAAACACATCTTGTTTTTCTCAGTTTTCCTTCTTTCTTCTACTTTCCCATGCTGCTGCAAGGCCATAGACTTGTTTTCCTCCCCTTTCCCATGCTCACAGCTGCATCCTTCCCAGGCTGAAGGTGTCTTCAGCCCGGAAATCGTCCACAGCAAGGCACCTTCCTAAAGAGAATACACAAATCTGTTATCTATAGATAGAAGGTATGTTATACCTCTTACCATGAACAAATGCAGTGTAGTGTAGACACAATGAGTACTTTGGCAGATTTTTTTTTTTCTTATAATCTCCAAATTTCTTATATAGAAATCAGTGTTTCATGGATTCTTTTCTTATGGTTCAGATTTTTGTATGACTTTGAGAATAACTGTAAATGTTCAGCCATTATGCAAGTTGAGGGTTTTGGCCTTGATAGAAACTACCTGTTCCCATCTAGACTTTGGATTACTCAATTTATGTATTTAATTGTAGAGGAACAATCCTGACTTCCTTCTGCATGTGTAGAGTTAATGGAAACTAAACTTTGTGAATTAGAAATGTAAGGGGAATGACTTTCATAGATTACATGAACAAAATGCTTATATGCTATTAGTTTCTAATGTATTTTAAGAAATAAAAGTTTAAATTTCTATATGGAAAAAAGTTATCTGTAAGAACATTTTGTCTTATAGCAGAGGAAAATGATGCCTTTTATAAGGCGCACTTGAGGGAAGAGTCTACTTATCACTTAGTGAGGCCAAAAGTGCTCTATGTCTTGTGGTAATTGTTTTTGTCTTGATACCCAAGATGACTTTTAGCACAAAGAGCAGTCAGTGAATTAATCTATAAAATCTATGCCATCTTTAGTGTGATGATTATGAACTACTTTTAGCTGTTGTAGAATTATAGTTATGGATATGCAGTCTAAATGCGGAAGAGTTTGTAACAGGCTGAAATAGGTGAGAACATCATTTTGAAATACATGTTTGAGTGTTAAAATTTATTTCTTTTCAAGTTTAAAACTAGGCCTTTAAAAATAACTTTATATGTTCCAAATAAATGGTTAGATACCCAAAATGGCCCAGACATTCCTGTGAGCATTCATCTGAGGTACAGAAAAATCAGAATCAAGGTTCAGTTTTGCACAGTGATTGGCTTCTGGCCTTGAAAAACTTCATGTCAGCACTCTGTACAATCCAAATTACAGTATTTCTGTTTCGTCTCTTCTACTTCTTGGTAGTGATATTCTATTAGCTGTTCTGGAACTTCATTATTCATTATCCAGGGATTTAAACCATGACATGAGAATGCTTTGTTTTAATCCTTTACCTGAATCAGACATGAAAAGTTTTCAGGAAAATAGTTTTTGGGTGAGTGAGTTAAGTACTGAATGAATAACCAAGCTAGGATGTATTTGTTTTTCTAGTCAGAAATTGCAAAATGAAACCGATCTCCCTCCCCAAACCTTTAAAACCACTCATAACACAACGCTGATTTCAAAAGTAGTATTCTTCAAGGACAGAATATCTTTTTCTTCCTAAAAGTTTCTCAGTCAGTTCTAATAATCAATACAAGAGACAGATGCTGAGTCATAAGATAGTAGTGCTCCTCAATCAAAAAAAACTTCAATAAATAAAAAAAACCTCCAAAAAACCAAAACTGCTAACCAAACATCAAAACCTTAAGTTCCCATTTGAAAGACTTAATCACTTTTTTCCCGGTTTTTACTTACTTTAATAAGTGATGCTTATTTGCCACTGAAAAATTTCTCACCTCTTTAAATCTGCAAAGATGCTTACAAGACAGCCTCAAGTTCTAAGCCAAATATGTTCTTTATTAATTTTTTTTCACCAAACTTTATCACTTTTCTGATTTATACATATGTAGATATATATATAATATAATGCCAATTAAATTTAATAGTAATTAGTCTACCAACTCTTGCTTCATTTTGTGTGTTTTTTAATGATCCCATATCTTCTGAAATATTTCTCATTAATAATCATGAGTGTCCTTTAAGAGAATATTGCAGTCCAGGATATTTTTAAGGATATATGTAATCAGAAAGTTCTGTAATTTGGTTTTTTTTTTACTTTCCATACACTGATGTGTGTGTTTTAAAGCCTATTTGACTGCCTGTGTCTCATTATATTTCTGCCTGGATCACTCATGGACATGGATGATATCTTAGATGTCTGGGAATGTTTTATTTCTGTATAACATCATCAGGTCTGTTCTGAGATAGTGAATGGCCATTTAAAAACAAAGTGTTAATTAATTATCAAAACGAACAGAAATCTCATTATTCTGTAATGAAGTCCAAGGTAATCTGTCTTTATTACTAATCACCAAGGACTGCTTTTCTGACAGCAGTTACAGTGAAAACCCAGCCAAAAAGTCTTTGAGCTTTAATTAATAATTGGGTTATGAATCTGAAAGACAGTGAAAGTCTAAAAGCCAGTCTCCTATCCAGTAAATTAGCAACTTGCATTATTTTTTTCTTTTTTTTTTTTAATACATTCTGCAACTTAATAAATGCCAGGAAAAATCTATTAGCACACTCAAAAAAGAACCATTATTATGCTATTAACAATGCAGCTCTGACTGAACATCTCAGTTGGTCTGCAGTTCAGTGTCTTATATATCTGTGGAGGTGCCTTAAAGGATTGAGAGTCCCTCTCACCCTGCTATCCAAGGAGATGAGCCTCTGAGAGCAGAAAGCTCAAGCGGCCAGTTATTAGTACTGTTAGGAGAGACAATCACATATATACTCTAAAAAGGATTATGATTATTGTTACTGTCACAATTGCTATTCCTATTATTACTATTATTGAAGGAATTAATGTCCAAGAAGCATTCTTTTGCATCTATCTCTTTATATTAAAAAATTGTATTATATGGAAAAGACAAGATTAAGCAGAGACAAATTATGAGACTAAGTGATTTCAAATTAAATAGTTGGGTTTTAAGAAGACAAGAGCACTAGGACAAATAGAAACACTTTCCATGAAATTACTGTGAGGTCTATTTATTATTTTATTTAATATATTTTCCCAAGATAATTTTCTGTTCTGGTTCAGTATATTGGTTTCTTGAAAAGCTATGACAACTTGAAAATTGTTCAAATGATAGTGATTAGAGGAACCTTCAGTTCAGATCAGATCAGGAACAATTAAATGAGCTTAAATGACCAGACAAGTTTGTGTTTGCATGGAATTTTTAATTATTTTTTTTAATTAACACTTCTAATGCTGTTTTATGCCAGATAGTGAGATTAATGCCAGATCTGTGCATGTAGATAATTATACGAAACTTTGACTTTTTAAAAGAACTCTTATGAACATAAAAAGAAAGATAAATGTTCAAATTAATTTACTCTTTGTTAATATTATTAGATTCTACGATGTGCTTAGATAGACATCACAATCTATTAGTTCTATCAAAGAGTAAGTTTCTTTGCTATGTTGAAATGCTGTTGTGTTCAACATGTGCAATCACTTTCCAATTGCTTACATATGTCTTGGAAAACAAGCAACAACAAATGTATTTCTTTAACAAATAATTGAGTTATTTTGGGTAGACATATTTTCTTCCAGAAATTTGAAACAGCAGTTGAGTTAACAGCTTAGTGTTATTCAACATAGTTTATTTGGGACCTCAGAGATACACAAAACAATTTTTAAATGTGCCCTAGATTGCTTGGAGGGAAGAGCTTAGAGCCTTTGTGGGCATGGCTAAAATGCTATTCTATACCCCCTACATCATTGCTGAGGGGTGTGATTTAGGGGGAAGGAAAAAGGAATGTGGCACTGGAAGTGCACTGTTTTATTTCCCTCTCTTCCTCAGGGAAGTTTCTGGGATCAACCCTCTGGACCCTGTCCTTCTCCTGCTACTGCTCATCCCTTCCTTTTCCTCTCAGTCGTGGCTCCAAAAGTAGCAAACACAGCTGGGATGTGGCTCAAAGACATGGCTCCAAAAGCAACAGACCAGAAGCAGACAAGGGGTAAAAAATAGTGATGGTGAATTGAGGTGAGAGGAGTTGAGACCAACTGAACCCAAGCAGAGCAGAGCAGTACTGGAAGCAGCCGTGCAGAACTGAGTCCAGCAGATCTGAACAGAGCAGTCCAGAGCAGGTGGTGCTGCATGGAACCAAACCAGGAGACAGTCCAAAGCATTGGCATGGTGCAATGTGGATGCTCCAGCTTTCAGTGGTGTGTCCATCATTGGTTTCCATTTTCTTGGGCTCGTGGACAGGAGTATCCACTGTGGAGAGCATCTGCCATCCTGCTTTTGTCTCAGAGGCCATGTGGAACTAAATCAAGGTGGTGAACACCTTTTGAATGTAAAGCATCTTCTCTTTTTGTATACTTTCATTATTAATATTGTTACTGTTATTCCATGTTTCTTATTCCATTGCTGTTTTCTTTCAGTAAATCTTTATCTCAGCCCATCATCTCTGTCTTTGTCTCTCTCTAACAGGAGGGGGCTGGCAGGAAGAGGAGTGGCTTACGTGGAGTTTAATTCCCAGCTGGTGTTAAACCATCACAGGCATTAAATTACATTAGAACAAAAAGATAAGAAAAGAAATTTTATTATTATAGACCTCAAAAAAGGAGGCATAGAACAAACAAGGTAACTATGTGATATCCTAAAAATGGGAGAAGTTGAGGAATGAAACAGAATAGAAGGGAAGTTCTACTTTTATAGTGCTCCCAATATTACAGGAAACAAACTTAATGCTAAAAATTAATAAAAAAAAAAGGAAGCAATGTCACATCAAGGGACATGGGTATGAAAAAATAATACAGTAGATTAACATAAAAGCATAGTTCAGATTTGAAGAGTCAGTTAGAAAGCTGAAGCCTCCAAATGAGATACTATTAGCAGAGCATAAAGGAGAATAACAAGATCTGTAAGTATGTAAATAGCAGGAGTTCACAAAACCACTGTAGGTCTGGGAAGTTCACATTAGTTCTATTTTGACCAAAAAGGAAACACTAAAGAAATCTTTAATAAATGAAAAGTGAGATTGAGAGATCTGTAGTTTTTTGGGTTCTCCTTTTTGCCCTTCTTGAAAATCAGAAAAACGTTCACCAGATTCCAGTCAGCTGAGACCTCTCTGGATTCCCAAGACCTCTAAAAAAATCTCTGAGAGAGGCTTTGCAATGACATCAGCCAGCCCTTTGAGGATAATTCAGATGAAATCTATTTAAGACTGAATGCTATTCAACACGTTAATTTATGAGTTACACGTTGAAGTGGAAAGTGATATATGTGAAAGGTAAAAATTTTGGTGACATCTCAGATATTTTTTGCAAAACAATCATGCAAAACCTTCTCAAACTATAGAGATAGGACAAAAGCCACTGAAATTAGCATCATTGCACACAAAAGTAATTTGTAAATTATGATCATACAAAGAAATAAACTGTAGATAAAGTTTTGACAGATAATACTACCTATAGGAATAATCTAGGAATTCTAATTATGATAAAAATTTATGAGTTAGTATGTTATTTCAATATCTTAGAGTACTCTATTAAGCACTATTAATAAAAGTTAAAGTGCAGTTGAATTAATAAAATTATTCCACTGTGCTTTATATTAATTTAGCTTTAGGGACAGTTCTCTCTCAGGATGTTCAGAATAGAGGTAAACTGCTGATAGGTACTCTTAGAGCTAAAGAGAAAGTTAAATAGTTCAGGTAATATTTTCTGAAGTATTGCATAAGTACAAATCACATTCTTCATGAAGAAGAAAAAATAGAAAAATAGAAAAAATATTTTCATGAAAAAGGTAAAACTAAAATATTTTAAAAGTGTAGAAAACAACTAGGAAGCACTCTAGCACTCTAGAGAAGAAGTAATATTAATTATTACTGAAAAGCTTCTTTCAAAGGAACAGAGTGGGAAAATTGTAAAATTGCAGTTCTCAAGGTCACTGAAAAGAGACATGCAGCTTAGTGTTAGTCAGCACTCTTACCCCAGAAAATATGATCCTGTGCATATTTAAACAAGAACACAGCCTATATATCTAAAGTCATAAATACTGACTTATTCAGTATTAATAAGGCATCAACTGTCTGGTCTAAATTTGGATAGCCACATAAAGAAATACAGACAGTTTGAAGAGAATTGAGACAAATCAATTAAATTAATCAAATCAATTAATTAAATCAATGAAAATTATCAAAATTTTGAGAAACATATCCTTCAAGAATACATTTCAAAGTGTTGAACTTAAGCCTAGTATTTTAGTCAAAACAACTATGGACTGCATTTATGGGACAGCTCTTTAAATTCAGGGAAGCCAGTTGCAAAAAGAAAGTAAAAAACCCGATGTCAACATTGGTTACTGCCATAACAGAACCAAAGCATTAGTTTTGGGAAAAAGTGTTTCAGTATGAAAAACTCTAATAGAAAGAATACTGATGTACTGGAAAAGACCACTTAGGTAATTTATTCACAATCTTCTGATAACATATTAGGTGAACATCTGTCATAAAGCATATCAGGCTTTGGTCATGAGCTTGATGTCTTCTGAAGAATTTCTAGTATCGATAATTATGTATCTATAGATATAGTTACACTTTATTTGCATAATTTTGACAAGATTCTGACCAAGATTTCTCAAAAATTGTATGTAATTACAGAAGCCAAAGTGTTCTTGTGAAGTAGTTCAAAAAAACCCCACTGTCCTTCACATACATTTGCTCACTGTCTTGGGGCACATAACACTTCATTAGGTGTTCAAAGCCTTGTTGTAAGCTAGATGGTTAAGTTGGGCAGGTCAGATCTATGTGGTGCACTTTTTCTAAAGGCAAATTTTCTGTCTGAGTAGACCATCCCCAAATTTCTTTCCTGTGTTTATAAATTCCACATTGATTTAGTCTTTCTTGAATATAAGTTACTCAAACTTATATGATAAAGCTAACATGAATGTCACCAATATCTCTCTTCTGAAGAGAAATACCTGAAATACTTCTACTCCTTTAGATGTCTTGAGATGTCTCCTTTAGTATCTTCATATTCCTTGAAACATACATGATTGGTAACAATGAAGAGGAATTTTGGAAACAGTCCATGTCTTGATTTTTAAAACATTATAATCCAGGCATAAAAGAAGATTGCCTGAAAAGAAATCAAACTGCAAAGGAGGGAAGTTTATATATGGGAAAATATTTATGCATGTAATATGGAAGTACATAATTTGTGAGTATAAGAATAGCAAATGTAGGTAAGACTAAAGTTTATGGCATCCCTGAACTCTACTGTTCCTTTAAACAGTAAATAGCAGATGCTGAGGAAAGCTGTAAAAATAAAAAACTAAAATAAAATGGAAAGCAAAAATAAAAGTAAAAATAAATTTTATAGTTTCTATCTAAGCTTTAACTTAGAGTCACCATTGCTAAATTGACTTTCATCATTCTACTAAAAAAATACTTAAATACAGAATTGCCAGTATTTTATTGGTGGATTTCCTCAGCTTCAACACGTCATTAAATCTTGCTTACTGTTCACTTCAAAGAGCTAAAATTGAAGCACCCACATTAAGAAGAATGCTAATTGCCTTTCAGGGAAAAAAAAATGAAAAAAGGAGAGGAAAAAACAAAACATTGAAAAGGAAAGATTTCAACATGTCTTTTCACATTCAGGATAAGGAAACAGAAGTCATACAGTCCTATTTTTGCAACATTACAGATCAAAGTCTTATGAACTATTATTGTACTGGGAACAAAATGATGCCTGAAACTATTTCTTCAATAATTTGTCACCAGTTTTTCAACTGACAAATAAATTTAATAACAGGTTCTCAAGGGGAAGTTATATGAAAAAAGCGAATTAGAATCATCACAATTCTTCTTTGGTAATATATCAAAAAAGTAGAGGAATAGTGGAACATAAGTGTAGATAGATAAATCAATAGAGTGTTGATGATAAATCAATAAAAATACATGTGGTTTTTTTCAAATTCAAATGGAATGTCTGTAGAGAACACAGATCACACACTTTACAGAACACAAGGTAACTGAAGAGTCAGAGGTAGATTTATGGAAAAAGCCATATCTTCAGCATTATTAAGCACACAGGACTCTACCTGACAATTTTATTTTTAATCTTGATCTCTAAAACCTGTTTTGACAGTGGTTCACCAGTGATCTCCTCCTGGTAGACTCCAGATGAATCTTAGTGGGATGTATTGGCTATTCATAACTGCACACTATCATATTACAATCATCCCCAGCATCATTCTCATCATCCTGTGCCTTTTGCAGCAACATTCAGATGCCTGCTCATGAACCAGGTGAATATTAGTTGCTACCCCCAAGAAGTAATCATAAATATAAACACTACTTGCACCACTTCTGTGGGGAAGTCAGTTTTGAAACATGAGAACATCAATGGCCAAAAATATATTCAGATTCACACAAAAGTTTTGCTGGGGTCAACAACTAATGAGATTTTTTTGTTTTCTGACAACAATAAGAAGACATAGCCAAATGTCCTAAAGAATCATTTAATGAACTGATTACAGTACCATTATAGTGCCACCATAGAGATAAATAAAACTGAAACCAAGTAATCATAGCCATCGAGTCTCTTTGAAAAACTGCTGCCACAGCTACACCAAATAAAGCAGAGCTTAGGGAAGGTCCAACCCAGACAATATAAGCCTAACAAGCCTCTGTTTTGAGGTTTTCCAAATTTGCTGAAAAGCCTGCACCATGTTACTAATAATTACAATACTTTGTTTCATATTCTGTAAGTAGAAAGTGCCTCCCAATTCAGCATCACTGCCAAACTTATTTAGTATTCCTTCAAGCCCTATGTCCAGATCATTAATGAAGATGAAGATGTTGAGGAGAATAGGGCAGAGGATGGAACCTTGTGGAATCCCACTACTGACTGGACACCAGCCGGATGTTACCCCATTCACTATAACCGTTTGTGCCCAAACTGTGAGTCAGTTGCTCACCCATCACATAATATGGTTATTCAGCTGTTGTCCAGAAGGATACTGTGAGAAACAGTATCACAACCTTTGCTAAAGTCCAAAAAAATTACATCTACTGGCTTTCCTTGATCAACTAGGTGGGTTACTCCGTCATAGAAGGAAATCAGGTTTGGCAAGTAGGACTTTCCCCTCATGAAGCTATGCTCTCTGTGACCAGTGATTGCCTTGTCCTCCAGGTGTTTTTAAATACTTCCCAGAATAACCTTTTCTGTGATTTTAACAGGAATTGAAGTGAGACTGACAGACCTATAGTTTCCAGAGCCCTCCTTCTTGTCCTTCTTGAAAATCAGCACAATACTCACCAGCTTCCAGTCAGCTGGGACCTTTCTGGATTCCCGAGATCACTCAAAAATCATTGTGATAGGCTTTGCAATGACATTATTCAGCTCTTTGAATATTTTGGGATGAATTCCATCAAGCTTCATAGATTAATAGGGATTCAGATGGAGCAGCAGATCCCACACAAGTTCGGGTCAGCTGAGAGTTTATCTTTCTCTCATTCATGGTCCTCCAGCTCAGGGCACTGAAGACCTCCTGGTTCATCACCAGTGTTGAAGACAGAGGTGAAGACTACGCTAAACACTTCTGTCTTGTCTCTGTACTTGTTCATGAGGTGACAAACCTCATTCTGTAATGGGCCGTTGTTATTTCTACACTGCCTTTTGCCACTAAAGTATTTGAAAACACCCTTTTATTGTCCCCCACTGCTCTGGCCAGCTTCAACTCCAGCTAAGCCTTGGCTGCGTGAATTTTCTCCCTAGAGTGGTCAGCATCACCTCTGTATTGTTCCAATGTCACCTGGACTGCCTAAAGCATTATAAAGTTATTAAACAGTACCAGTCCCAGTACCAACCACTGAGTGATACCACTTGTTACTGATCTCTGTTTAGACACTGAGCCATAATCTGCAACTGTTTGGACTTGAATAGTCCCTCAAATCCATATCTCTACAATTAAAAGTCAAGGAAGTTTCCTGGGATGATGACTTAGACATTTATAGAAATAAAAGTAGATGACATCATCTGCTCTTCCCTCATCTACTAGCACAGTCACTCCCTTCAAAAAGACTACCAGTTTAGTCAGGCATGCTTCATCTCATCTAACCTAATTAAGACATAAATATGTCCAATATTTAAGCCATAGGTCTAAATGCCTGAATTTCATCTAAAGTTAATGTCTACAGAAAATGGGCTTGAGAATACAATTCTTAGATTTTTTTTTTTTTCTCTACCAAGAGATTTTCCCAGTCAGTTTCACATCTACTTCATGCACTTATGCATCCAGCCAGACAAGGCCAGATTGTTCAGTAGCTCAGGACACTGATTTTTTTTTTCGTTGAAATCTGGGGCTAAACTGATGCTTTTAAAACTCTGAAAGGTGTGACTCTCATAAAATTCTGAATCTAGGATCAAGGTAGTTTGTATCATGCACATCATATTAACAATATATATGAAAGTGAAAAGGTTGTTTGAATTTTTCCTATTCCAGATCTAAAAAACTAATTAAACAGTAATATAATCAAGATAATTGATTCAAGTTCATTATTTAAGTTATTTGGAGTTTGCTGAACAACAGCACTGCAAAAAATTCACAACATTTTTCAATATTAAAATTAATGGATTTCATTATCTGATGTACTCCCTTCCTGTGATTTGTATTCTATCTTGTTGACTGTCATTGTGCTGCCAAAACAAATTTTTATCTGTTTTTCCCTTGGAATGGACAGTTATTACATATAAAAATATATTATATTTTATCTATATGTAATATATAGATATATTTAGTTTCCATTTTCTATCTCCCTTTATCTGTAATGACACACTAAAAGGTAACCAGCTGTGAAGGAATCAGTGGGGAGGAAATCAACGATTTGGTGCTCAGCAGTTCCCTACCAATTGCTGAACTATTGACTGACTACCAATCAATTGCTGCACTGCTCTTACTGACTCCCATAATGTAGATAAAGCACATGGCTCAGGGGAAGAGGCAGCAGGATTCATAAAAAATGGAATGGAACCTTGAAGAACATAAAGAAGAAGGAAGGTAGGTCATAATGAAAGAATAGAACAAAGTGGGCAGAGAGGAAAACAAGGCCAGAGAGTGGTTCTCTTCAAATGTGTAGGTGTAATTATGTGAAAGTCAAAATTGGTGCTTAAAGATGCTTAAAGGGAACTAAATAAACATAGAAGGATGCTGAACTAATCCTGGGGAACAGCTATTCTGCTCTACCTCCTGCTCCTCAGAGAGATATAGAATAAAGCTGTAAGTACAAGGAATTGTGCTTCTTGAGAGTTTGGGGTTTTTTTCATTTAGTAAGGCCCTGTTAGTCCACAATCCAAATTAACAGACAATTCTAGACTTAGTCTTCAATCCAAATTTATGTCTTAAATCTTAACTTTGTCAATCTCTGTCTACCTTTGAACAAGATAGAGAAAAATCAACAAAGTTTATCAAATGGAACAACATGGAAGTTTATCAAATAACAATGACGTGAACAATCAATAATAAAGCAAAATAACTACAATGAACTAGCTAACATAAAAAATTAATTTATCAAGACATAAAGCAACATTACTATAATAGAATATAAGACTCAAGGTCCATAGTAGAAGACTGATTAGTTGAGCTCTGTCTTGAAAATCTGAAAGTTAAGAAATGTTGCAGTGTTTTTGTGCAGTGTCTGATGTGTTTTTATTTCTAAACATATATGCAGTTTCAGAGAACCAGAAGAATTTAAAGGAAATAACTCATCACTTGGGGAAGTAATACTGGAGAAAATGTTAGTCTCAAGTTCGTATAGCACAGGTTCAGTTCCTTGCTTCACCTCTAATTTTTACTGAAAGGGTTAAATTCAGTCTGCATGTGCCTCAGTTCTCTTCTTTAAAGTAGGGATAATAGCACATTTATATTTCTCAGGAGTGCTATAAAGATTAATAAATGCATTTAAGTACTGTGAAGTCCTTAGACAATATGATATTAAGATCATGTTAAGAAGTAGGTGAAGTTAAACCACTTACAGGCTTTCCAATCTGTTAAATATATATTATCTGATGCTAAAGGGTGAAAAGTGCAGGTAGTTTCCATTGGATTCAGACAGAGCTGCTGAAGATCTGTACCTCTGAAAATCAAACTATTCTATTAACTGCTGTCTGACTTCTGGTTAGTTGTGGTTTGAACACAAATCCCTTTCAGCCCTCACTTACTTTCTCCAAGCTTTTACTTTAAAATGCTGTCTACATTTTTTATTTCCATTGTTAAAAGACAGCTGTATGTAATCAGTAAAAGAAGGCTCTCCATGTTAATAGCCATCACTTTTCCTATAAATATGTAAATTTTCAAACTCATAATCTCACTGATTGCCATCTACTGACAGTTTGGGAAATTGGAATGAGATAGACTTACCCAAACAATAAAAAGTAAAACAGGTAGATGGGATACATTATTAAAATTAGGATGTGTTATATCTTGATGCTTACTTCAAAGATAAATATTAGTACATATTTATCTTTGTGCTGTTGGTACAGTGTGTGTGAGATAAGGCACTTTGCCTTATTCCTAATTCTTGCGAGTAGTTTTCTAAGGTAATCTAATGACTAAGCATAACAGAGGTGACTTCTGTCTTTCTCATCTGCTTCAAATTTCACTAAGGCATCAGCTCATCACTAAACTACCCTCCAGTGCCACATCTATTCCCCTGTACCCCTTCATCTATTTAGACATATATGAAGACACATTTGCTTGAGAGGAGCAGATCAGTGATGAAGGATCTCTGTGCTTGGGGCACAAAACAGCTGAGTGAACAGAAAGAATTTCTGGAGTATATTGGAAAACCAACAACTTAGGAAGAACGCACCTGGGAATTGAAAATAGTCTTGACACCAGGGTCAAATTTGATCTTTTTTGACAGACATTTAAAATGAGAGGCAGTCAAAGACAGAGTCCTACCTATTTCTCAAAGGCAAGGATGTTTACTACTGGGAGCAATAGCAGAATCCAGTCTTCACTCATATATATCCTTTTCTTTATATTATCTTTTTCAAGTTGTTGAACAGTTTAGAGATCTATTCACCAAGAAGAGATTATGAAAATTTCATTCCCATGAAAAAGATAATTATAAGATCACAGGATCATCTAGGTTAGGAGGGAACTCAGCAGGTCCTCAGTCCCACCACCTGCTCAAAGCCTGTTACAATAACAAGTTACTCAGGGCTTTTCAGTTGGTCTTGAAAATCTCCATGGAGGGATCCTACACTACCTTTCCAGTCAATCCCCTTCCACTGCTTAACTGTCCTCACAGGGGAAAAATTAACTTATATTCAGTCTGAGCAACTGAACCCCTGTCTTCCTGCCAAGGGTGCATTGCTGGCTGTCCACCAGAATCCCGCGGGCCTTTTCACAATGCTGCTTACCATTTAGTCAGTCCCCAGATTGCACTGTTGCAAAGGGCTTCCCCTTCCTCAGGTGCTAAACTTTACACTTATTGAATTTCATTAGGTTTCTGTGAGCCCATTTCTCTAGACTGACTAGATTGAATGGCAGCATAACTCTCCAGAACATTGACTGTTCTCTTTTTGGTGTCATCTGAAACCTGGTAAGTCCACACTACATCTCCTTTAGACCACTGGTATTAAGCAATATCCACCTTCACTATATCACCTATACCATTCATAGTGATTCAGTACTAGGCTCATATTTTGCTTGGTCTACATTTGTCTACTAATGTAGTAATGCAAGATCATGTCCTTGATGCAACTCAAACTGAAAATGTCAACTCTTCATGAGCTCTGGATTTCCCAGTAACCCTTTCATACACTCAGACAGTGTTTCTAAATTCCTCCTGGGTAGCCCATTCCTGTTTCCATGGCTTTTTCTTTGTAGTGGAACTCTACCGTTAAACCATTTAGCTAAGACAGTGTTTTCATAGGTTTACTTGTTTTCCTGAGTTTCAGAATGGGCCATTCTGCTGCAGCTTCCAACTCATAACAGATAGATCCCAAACAATACTTTTGGCTGGAATCTTTCCTACTACTTTTCACACCATAAAAGTTAAACATGCAGTTATATTCTCTCCTTAAGCAGTAGAAAGAGAGAAGGATGTTTACATGACGATTTATCCCTTTTTTAGATAGTTTTCTAAGATTAACATGATCATAGAGCTTAGTTAAGTATCTTAAAACAGACTATTTACTTTCAGGTAGCAGAATTATTAAACTAGATCAGCTCCTAATCACATTTTTTATAAGACGTTGAATTAGGATTTTTTGTTTGTTTCTTTTTTGTGTGTGTATGTTTTTGGGTTTTTTTCTGTGATGACTCAGTTGAATGACTGGTGAACATCACAGAAGACATACCCTTTCTTTGCCTGTTTAGAAGAATATAATGCAGGTGTGGAGGATGAAGACTAGGTTACATATTTCAATATGTAACAGCTGATATCTGTGATGGATTGGTAACAACACAGAGTACTGTGACCAGACAATTTTTAAAGTGTCCCAAAACTTCCTCATCACTTGGGGTGACATTGATTCATTCACAGCCTTTTGGCCTGTCAGGGTCAGTAGGCTATATGCATTTCTCTAAAAGAGAACAATTGAACATCTCTCAGAAAGAAGAGTGTCTCACTTGACTGAGATAGGCGGTGACAAAGTTGCTTATTTCTTTGGTGGAATTCTTCCCATCAAGTGCGGAAATTCACAAAGCAGATGATTGTATTTTGTCAGTTTGCTCTATAAACAATGAGTCTTTAGTAAATGTTGATAGTAGAACTTAGGATGTAGAATGAATCTCATCTCACCAAAGATGCTAAAAATGGGTCACACACAGCTTTCCATAAAAGTGCTCTAACTCTATTCATTGACTAAAAAAGGGAATCAAGGGTAACAGGGTTAGATTGCATGGATACACATTGTAGAAAGCTCCTCTTATGCAAGATGAATCCAGTCCTTGCTGATAATTATTCCATTCCACAGCATCAATAGACATAACTAATCTGTAACTTTTGTGCAAATGAAACACTTACATAGACAATCACTCTGAGATGCACATGGAAATTAACTGTTAGTAAATTGAGTGACCATTACAAATGTCTCTTAATAATGAATTTATTTCCATATTTTCTCAATAAACACAAAAGTCTGATAACCTGGTTCTTATCAAACAAATTCAAATTAAATTATCTGTATTGACATTGAGAGGCATATCCATGACATAACAGAAGAAAAACTCAGTGAACAGATTGCACTATTAGGAAATATAGTGAAGTGTGCTGTGATTTCAGACTGAGTAATAGATACGAGAATCAGTTAAGTGATTTGAAGAATTATTACCTATTTGCCTGATGAAAAACTGTTTACTTGAAAATTTTATGTCCTCTTCAAGCACATTTTTATAATCACCTTATTTATTTTTAAAAGCTCTTTTTATCACCTCAAGTCTAATTTGTTTATTAATAATAAATGATTTAATTATCAATAGTAATCCTTCAAACAATTTTTCTTACTGAGATGTAGCTCATAATGTATTTAGTACAGTTTGCATTCATGAAGCAAGAAAAAAATATAAGCAATTGTTCTGAATTATCTTAACTTGTTTAAAAACCTTGTCAGCATCTGCTAAAAAATCTGCACCATGCTAACTTTTGATGTGATGTAGCTTATGAGCTGCTATTCTAACTCTCCTTAGTCTCTAGGTCACAGGACAACATATAGTACCTTACAGTGGTGAAATAGAATTTCCTTTTTGAATGTATTCTCAGTGTACTCATACAGTTATTTAATGGGGGAAAAAGAGCACACATAATGTAGAAACACTGCTTCAGAATGAACTATGAACTATGTCATTACAGACATAACTCACCATGTAATAAAAACTAAATCTTTGAACAGATCAAGCTAAACTCAGAATGGCTCTAGGATAAAATATTTTTTTTTCCCAAACTCAGAATTTATTCTACCAAATCAAAGCCATGCAAACCTAGAATGCAGAGGTCGATGAGACTTAGTAGAAATTGTCTGCCTTTGGATTCCCCTGCATGTAAAACCAGAGAACACAAAGCAATGAGAGGCTATCTGCTAGAAGCAAACATTCAATTTGCACTACTTTGTGAGTCCAATTCAGCTAAAAAGAGCTGTCATTTAGTTAGCTCTTCTGAATGCTCCAAAAGATAGAGATGGAATTGTGCAAACAACACTTTTTCCAATGCAGAAGATGTGCCATCTTAAAGCTTTCAACTGGGGAAGTGACATTTGATCAATTTGGTACAAAACATCACTACAAGCAGTGCAAAATAAGACTGTGATATATTGTGAAAAGAGCCACTCGCTGGTATAAGCATAAGAGCATATTTGTCAGAGCTGTGCTACACCCTTCAGGTCTGATCCTGACCCAAAGGCACTATGAAAGAGGTGGAAAATAGAACACTCCTGTGCTTGCCCTTTATACAATAAAAGTACATGTTATTTACAGAATATAATAATAAACAAAATCTTTAAATTATATAAAATTATATTAAGTGCATCCAGAAAGAAGGAAAGAATTCTGTACTCCTGAAAGATCACAGGTATAGGGGAAAGAAAATGTTAGAAAATATTTCTTCTCATATGTTAGAGAATATATGTGTCTGCATAAAGTCTTTAGTCGCCAGCATCATTAGTGATGCTTTCACAGTGAGAATTTATTCAGTAAATTAGAAGCTGGAAAGAACTACGATTCACTGGAAGTTATCTGCTCTTGGCTGGAAACAGAGCACAGCTGCTTTGATCACAGAGGATGGTGCCATGATTCTACTTGGCAAAGATTCTTCTTTTGCCTCAGCCAAAGTTGGTGAAAGCAAAACTCTCAATGGATCAGTGTAAATGTCAGATGCTGTTGTACACACGTGAATATTACACTTCAAACACACAGGTGATGTGACAAAGCAGTGTTTACAACTCTGTCTATATCCCCCAGACCTACCAACAAATACTTAACAATTTAAGTACTGAAGTATTTAGCTATAATATAACTAATACTTATTAGAAGAATAAAATAAAATTCAGAATGCCTTCAAGATATTGATAAACTGTTGTCAATAATTTTTTTTAAATTATTATAATAATGATCATCAATATTAATTCAGTAAAAAGATTCAGCACATTTTATACAGAAAAAGAAATAGAAATATTATTCCAAATACAGTGATTCAAAAATCTATTTTACAGATTCTCTAAGGAAGAGTAGTCCAGACTGAAGTGCATATTTTCCTCTGCATGAGGAATTTCAGGAAAATTCATCACAAAAAGTAATTCTAAGGAATTCACTGTTTAAAAGAATAATTTTTAGTGACAATAGAAATTCCTTTCCTCTCAGAATGAAAACCTATGACTAAAAAAAAATTAAAGGGGAGGTTGAGGTATTAGTGACTGATATTTCTAACTGACTTAATTGCAAAAATCTTAAATTAATCTTCATATAATACATATACATTAAAAGCAAAGATCAAAAAAATTATAAAGAGACATATATGTTTTTGCATATAATGTAGAAATGTGATGCAGCAATTCCTTTGTTTTAATTATTTCTCCAAAGTTGGTCAACTAACCTGCTGTGGGCAAGTCACCTTATTTTTCTGCCTGTAAAAGAGAGATATAACAAGCCACTATGTTTAATTCTTGCCTACCTCACAAAGCTATTTTGGAATTAAATGGCTAACACAAACACTGCTGTTCAACCTTATAATTAAAATATCTTTTAAAAACCTCTTGAGTGTATTATAGGAAAAGTTTAAAGGTTCAGTCTTACAGACCTTGTTGAATAATGTATAGACTGCTGCAGCCCCTTTGAAGTCAGCATGACCACCTGAATGAGTAATAGCATTGGAACAACTCCTAAAGGCTAATTCTGTTGGCTGTTCTTAGTTACATGAGTCAAATAACAGTTTTACCTGCAAGGTACTAAGAGTGACTCAGTCATTAGTGAAAAGAATTTCAACCATTTTTTTTCAAAGAAATAGACATCCTGCAGAACTGTGAACTATTATTGACGATTATTGTTCTCTATCAGAAAGTACTCCCATCCTATTGCTGCAGAGAAAAATGAGGCTGGTGGAAAAGCTAACAGATATGTGATAATATCTCATATATTTTTTGGCTTTAAGGAAAGCCATTTCATCTTCTTTGCTGGTGAACAGCATAACATCTATTTTCAGCACAAAGATATAAACTGTGAAGAAAGGGCAACTATTAACTCCTATTGAATCACTGAGATTAAATTTTTTTGGGCTTGTTAGATAGCAGTGACTTTGTCTTTTGGTAACGTCAGTGAATCAATTTATTCTATAAAAACTAAGCTTTTTTAACAAACAATTCACTGACCTCCTCAGATCAGAAAAATACCCACTGTTGAAGCAAGTTATTTCTGAAAACATATATGTCCTTCTTAGAGGAAAAAACTCACACATCAGTCAAGCTATACAAAACAAAGATCTAAATGCAAATAAACATTTGGGTACAATGGGAAATATCATCAGGATATACTTAGGATATACTTTAGAAAGAGAACTTGACAAATGTCAAAAATACACAGCAAAAGGTACATTACTTTCCTCAGATACAGAAGCCAAAAAGATTTCGCAAATCTGTTTGCAAGGGTAAGTATGGGAAGTTGGAAGGAGATGTAACATTTTTTTAGCTTGTAAAGGTTTCCAAGAGGAATTAATTCAACACCTCTAGCCAGTTCCACAGAACAATTTTCAGTTATCTGTGAGGAAAGGCAGCAGTGTCACTGTGAGGGGGTAGAAAGCGGAACAGGTGTTTTGGGCCTCTGCATAGTTGTGTCTGCTACCTGAAGATATTTAAGAGACAAAAAATTCATTTTCCAAATTCAATCAATGATGTAAAGTTAATTTTGAAACAAGGCTAAGAGAATTCTCTGAGGAGCACCTACTGGAGTTTTGTTACTTGTACAAATTTTCCAGCTGGATATTTAAGCCTGCAGCTGAGACCTAAGTTTGCACTCCCAGACAAAAGCAATTCCATTCACTCTGATAAAGTGGTCGTGACAGTGCTAAGTAATTGTTAAAAACCAAACTTGTGAATAGAAGTGGAGTGTAAAAGGGTTTAACAGAAATATAATGGGGAAATGAAAATCAATATAGACAAACGTTGAAGGATATATCATCCTGTAGAAAGGATTGCTTAGGAGAAAAAGAAATAAGGTAATAGCTTTATAATTCAGAGAAGGTAAATCAGTAAGACAAGAACCCTTAGAGAAACCACAAAGGAAGGGTCCCTTTCGATTAGGTATATATTCCTAAATTGTAGAATCTGTCATGCTAGGAATTAGCTGTAGGGCAAAAGAACCCAAAGGAGAAGCATGGTTGTAGAGTAAAATACATACTACAGAAGAAAAAGAAAAAATAAACAGTATTTGATCAACTAATCATAATGCAGTAGACAGTGAAACACATGACTGACATGTATTTGTACAAAATGAGTTACAATTTCTTTCACACATAAGAGGAAAAAGAGACAAAGATTATTCCAAATTTGTGAGCATAGATGTAGAAGCAAATAATCACTAAACAACCTGAATGTTCCTGAAATGCAGACAAGAAATGTATTCTGGATGAATAAGAAAATTTTCTGCACTAAATATTGCAATAGACTTGTAAGATATCGAGCAGTCCTCATTAACTTATAGACTAAAGGAAATCAAATATGATAAAAATCATAGTATTCTAATAAATATGTCATGATAGAAAAGAGAATGTTGCAGAAACCTTTTTAAAACAGAAAGATGAGAGGAGTGAATTGAGGAAGAAAGTCTAAGATGAGCATATTTTTGCAGTCACACTAAGAAAAACAAACCCTAAAATATTTTTTTTGTCTATTTCTTTAATAAAAGGGGAGGGACTATACACCAGAAAAACATCTAGGTTTTAATAATATTTTCCATGGCAGAAATGTGAAATGAAAGAACAGGGTATGAGGTTTATCCAGTACTGTTTTACTTTAGCAGAAGTCAAAGAATGTCAGCAAAGAGCCATCAACAGGATGCTAAATAACGAGAGCAAACAATACAGAAAATCATTGAAGATAAGAGCCTTAGACAAGACTTTCATGGCCAGTCAGTTAGAAGCAAGGACAAATATATGCCTCAGCAAATGAACACACCATGAACCCAGCCCTGTTTTCCAAGCTCCGCGCAAACACACTGCCCTGAGGAGCCATATGTTACAGAGCAGAATATACTCTGCTACAGCCAGTAGAAACCATAAACCAGCTGGTTTAATCAGTTTCCTGGCGTCAATAGGGACACAACTGCACAGCTGTATAATACAACAAATGAAAAATAGCAGTTGGGAAGGAGTAAAATGATACATCTCTCAGGTACCTTCCAGATCTGCCATCAGAATAAAATACTAAACGAAATTTGAAGATCTCTGCCTGCTACCTGTCATCTTTCGGTATCTATTACATACACTACATGATAAATATTGCAAATGATCAGTCTACTAAATGTTTAGTAAAAACCAAATCCTTCTCCCAGCACTATTGTAATGTATTGTCAGTGTAATACACCATTTTTTTTTGGCCTTAGGATGAAATGCAAGACATTAATTATATTTCCTTTAAATTTAACAAGACAGTGGACATATGAATACAAGTGGCAATAACCACTATTCACATATAACGTGAGGGTATTGCGTCTTGAATTATTCAAAGATAAATAAGACTCTTGTTCCTAGGTCTCTGTCATTCCACTCTGTAACCATTTTTCTCTATATATCCTTATTATCACCTTAATTTGATTAAATTACAAGTTCTGGTATATTTTATTACTCCTTTACCAAGAGAAAATAGTCAATCCCTTTTATATATCCAATATATGTTACTCTAAGACTTTTTAATGTCAAGATTTTTATTTTAAGGTGATTTGTAATGAGTTTTCAGCTGCAGAACTCCTTAAGTTTTTGTTTCTTGCTATAAGACAATTTCAAGTGAGTGACTGGAACTAATCAGTGGAGTAAATTAGTCAAACCAAACCTCATATAAAACATAACAATACTTAACCTTTCTGCAATAAGAAAATTTTTTCCGAAGTATTTTATAACAACATTGTTAAGTAAGTGGTAGCTGAGAATGTTGCATCAATCGGACTCAAGTCAAATTTGGATGCATATATTATGTATGAAATATACAAAAATGCATCAAGTGAAAAAAATCCTTAAGCAAAATGTGATGTTCCGTTATCAAAGCAAAAATAGTCAATAGTCATTGAAAAAAAAAATTAAAAAGAAAACATCAGCTCTGACTTATAGAAATAAAGGAATTTCAGCTTTACTGCATCATGTCCACTGAAACTAATTCAGTGCACTGGTAGTGCCATAATATTTAAGGTATTTGAAGTTGAGAAGAATGCAGATATTTGCATATATTATCCTTAACTTCTTTGATGTAGTTTCACAGAGGAAACATCTGTAGGCATAAATAACAACTCATCTGAGAGTTTGAAATAAGGTGGTTAATAATCAATACTCAGAATTCAAATTTAAAGTTATTTTTTTTATGACTGGCATTTGAGGTAACTATAGAAAGTCCCTTAAAATTTAGCTGGAACATCCATGTAGCACAAAATGCAGATGGATACCAGGGGTACTGTCAATGGATACAAACATCAAAAGACCTGAAAGTTTAGGTTATAAGGAATTATTTGAACGAGTTAGCTTTTAAACTAGGAAGTTTTTGTAAATTGGTTATATTACTGAGATAAAATACCCAAGTTTATACATGCTAATACAATACCTCAACCTAAGAGTGCATTACACATCCAAAGACTAAAAAAAAATTTAAAAAAAAATAAAAAAGAATAAAAATTTAAAAAAAATGAGAAGGGAAAGATTCTGCATGCATGGAACTAGTTCCACGCTGAAAGGTACATGTGAAATAACATGGGCGTCTCTTCATCCAGAAACAAAAAGTATGGAACAATTCCACACTCATTATGGTCCTTGCAGAATAAGATAATGTAAACCAAAATATTTCTCTGGAAAAAGAAAATAAATTTTGAGTAACTTTCTTTTCCTTGCCTTATTCATAGACAAGTCTGACTTCTCAGGGTTGAATGGGTGTTAAAAGCCTGTTACCTCCTAAAACCTTGACAGCAAAATATTAAATTTTCATTAAGAGGTGTCATCTATCCTCCGTGAGACCATGTGACCACAGTTCTCTGAAACAATCAAACAATACACAATAGAGAAGCACTGTGATGAGATCCAATTCTCAGTGGTTCTTATGTGGCCGTATAAGTTTCAAAAGCTTCTCTCTTCTGCCATTTCAAGAACAACTGGAGCTACTGAAAAAATTTAACATTTTGACTAGAAAAGCAAAATATTTGATGGAGACCTAACAAATCTTGTTTGAATATAATTTTTACCATAAGACTAAAATCATATTTTTTTAAGCTACAGTCAAGTGAGTTTCTATGCACATTAGCCTAAGACACTGCACATTCGAAAACACCACACAGCACTGGCCGTGGTGCATGTGCAAAGCAAATCTCTTGTCAATGCAAAGCAAAACTGATCTACACTGATAAATAAGTCTGTCAGTGACAGGAAGTGTCTAGCTTGTTGCACCATTTTTGGATCTGCCAGTGTTGGCAGGATTGATGATGTAATTTGTAAAGCCATCAGACCTAAATTTGGCAGCAATTAAAAAAAAAATCATAAACTACATACCTGAAAAGACTGCAGCAAAGATAGAGGAGGAAAACGCATCTCTGAAGAGATCATTTTAGGTGTTGGCACTGTGCAAACAAAACTGATGAGACTTAACTAGGAGTACTGTACATAAACCTGGATACCGTGGTAAAGAAAACTGACCAAATACCTAGAAATTGTACTAAAGAGTGAGAAAAGGCTGATGAATTATCTTGCAGGTTACAACTACTA
Source organism: Sclerurus mexicanus (assembly GCA_013396755.1). NCBI lineage: Eukaryota > Metazoa > Chordata > Aves > Passeriformes > Furnariidae > Sclerurus > Sclerurus mexicanus. The sequence goes on from VWZF01005096.1 coordinate 671,122, forward strand.
CTTGAAAAGAGGATAGAAAATTTAGATTTATTGTTATTACAAAGATTTAAGATAAGATGATTAATTTACATAATATTTTGAAGGACATAGAGACAGTATGTAGATAGTAGATAGTGTAGCTAGTGTGTAGACAGCTATTGGAAAGGCAAAATTATCTCAAAATAAAGTGGAAACTGAGATGCTGAAAGGACCTTGAGCACTGAGAGAATTTAAGAGATGGTTGCACTTTGAAAGCAAAAGCAGTGTTCAGAACAGACTAGAAACTGCAATAGTAGAAGAAAGAGTATAAGTTTCTGTAGCAACTGAAGTGTGGGGAGGAAAGAAGGACAGAAAATTATATTCCTGTCCACACAGGTAGAAGCTTGAGTGGTCGTGGAATCTCAATTACACTCTCAGCACTTGAAATGCTCCCTCAGATCAGTATTGAAGAGATAAATTCTGCTTTAAAGAAATGGGCAAATGTTGTCTTTTCATGAACTTAGAGCCAACAGAAAAGTCACTGTCTTTGTAGTAAAAAAATTATCTTCAGAAGAGGTATGAGACTTCATCATGAGATTTTACTTCAAATGCACCTTCACTGTCTCCAAAATTTTATTTAGTTTTTCACATTCTTGCTGAAAAGTACACAAGCAGTAGTGATTAAAGCTGCCCACTGGGAACAGTGGGCACATTCCACACAGGCCCTCAGAAAACGCAGAAACTGCAACAACTTATGGTCACTGTTTTCCTAGGGGAGTGTCAAAATGATTATCAAGAGGTGAAATACTTCATAGACATTTCCTTTTCAGAAACAGCAGATTATTCCTTAAATTGGATTTCAATAGGGATGCAGAAAAGTCTCTGGTACAAACCCTCAGTCATCAAATAGAGTCGTAGACTTCACCTCACCCATTCAGAACATCCTCAGGATTGAAAGGCCATGCCCTGGCATACAATTACCTCTACGTGCACGGAACTGTGTGATGTGAATGCAGGTGAGGATGCAGTGTGGTGCAGTGGTGCCTTATTATATGCCTGACACCCTAAACCAAAGCTCAAAATGTAGAAGGGAAGACTTACATATGAAACTGGATTACAGAAATAAGAGAAACCAGAGTTATGTGGCTTCCTCAGAGTAGTCAGAACTATAGAAGCATTTCTTCAAAAATTAAAGATGGTTTAAACTATGGCTACTCCTCCTATTCTGCCCCATTCACTTGTTTCTCCATCCTCCCTATCCAATTCCTGGTATTTTTTTCTAACTGTACCAAAGAACTAAGTCAGCAAATTAACTCCAAGAAATAAATAATCTAATTCTTCTGAGTTGCTTTTCAGCAACTTCACAGAGCAACAAATACTTGTGCTAGTACAGTGCAGAGAAAGATCGGTGACACAAAAAATTGAGGAGAAAACAAAGGCAAATAATTTTGGGGCTATGAATTTTTGGCTACCTTTTTAACAGTTTTTGAAAAGCTCTGTTTCAAAGGCACAAATGTCACTAGTCATTGTACCTCAGCAGAGAAAAATGTTCCTTTTACTTCCAAATTATTTCAGTCACTGTGTGAGCCTTCAGTTCAGACTTCTAAAGGTTAGGGCTTCACATGCAATAGACTGATGAGAAGACAGGCATATTGTAGTAATTTATATGTATTTATTCAAAACTCTATAATCTATAGATTATCTATATTTATACGTACATCTTTCTGTTGTAGTGAAGAATAAGAGTTAGATCCCAGCCACTCCAATAAACAGCATAGTTGAAAACAGTTAAAAGATTGTTAGATTTTGCACATTATGTAAACCCAAAGTACTAGAAATCCTGGTTTTGTGTTGCACAAATAAATTAATGTAATTACTCTGTAATAGTGTAATTATAACTGTTATAAGATAGAATGTCTCATAAAATCTAGCATTTATATAGTTAATAATATCCTATGAACATTATCCCAATTATACTATAAGTTAAAGTACCATACAATACCTAGCTGAATTGTCTCTTGGTTTGTATGGCTAGCTCAAAAATGAAGATCCTCTTCTTTATAAGCATAGGTATAAGCACATTGTAACAATGTGTATTAACACATTATAATAATCTTCATAATGTTTAATAGCTTAGCACATATAGCTAAACAACTAGAGCAAATGTAATTATTAATGACAAACAGATTATATACAAATATAGCTCTATGTGTTTACTTTCTGTAAACTAATTTAGAATAATTTCTTTCTCATAAATTCTTGCCAGGATCAGTTTAACTATTCATCAGTATCAAGTGCTGATGCTATCAGGATCCAAGGTGGGATCATGGTAATTTTATAGTTAGCGTTATTGTATGGCAGAGCCCAGAGCCTCAGCCTGAGACCACCCATGCGTACTGTACCTTAGCAAATGCACTTCTTCTCTGTCCTTTCACAGAACAGAAATAGAACTGCCTTTAAAAGTCTCTCCAGTGTTGCGATGGACAATAGAAGAGGCTGAGGTAGACTGCTTTGGTACCTTAGCAAAGTACCAAAAGAAGACAGAAGCAGTGTATGGGTTTCCAGAAGGTGTTTTCCCACGTGGGGGAATCTTTTAATAAAAAAGAGAGAAGGGAATCCCATCACTAAATTTCATTTACACTTCCCAGTAGGTGGATGCTTGCATAGAGTGAGAGATCGTAATCCCTAGTGACTCCATTCATTCAAGGCTAAGCAGACTAAGGAAAGAAAGAGAAATAGCAGACACAGTTGGCCGGTTGTCACCAAAACTGTGTTCAAAAGATTGAGCAGTATTAAAATACTTCAGGCTATTGTGCTCCACTTTTGTTATTGCTCCTGGAAAACCAAATGTCACAACTTTTTTCTTTTACATCTACCCAACCACAAGACAATAAAAGCATGACTGAATGGCAATAAAACCATTCATGAGTTGATTCCCGGGGCTGGATCTTCCTCCACCCAAACACACATAACACTCTCTAACTAGAGCATGTGCAAAAGTTCTTCAGATAAATGGTTACTGGTAACCTGAACTTTGTCTCAAACATCCCATCCAAACACTGTTTCTCTCACATGATTCATGTTATAAAGCACAGTCATAAAACACAAATCTGGATACAGACTTGGATAAATATAAGTATTTAAAAAAATAAAAATTCCCTCTCAGAGAGAAGTAGAACCAAAACACATTCATAAATAACGGTTTAGATGTAGCCAAAGGAGTTAAAGATTTTTCTAAGAAATACAATTATAGAAATCTCCTCTTCTGATTCTATTCCAAACTATATTTATACTCTCTTCAGAATCAAGGTTTTTAACAAGCATTTTTTCCAATAAAACTATGTGAAACAATTTTGCGTTTTTTTTTTCTTTCTAAGTTACTGCTGTTGAAGGTCTATCCTGCAAATTGTTACTCCAATGTAACTGTTTGAGAGGACGACTGATATAGGAATAGATTTTTGGGATCTGTCCCTTGAAACACGATTGTCAAATGCCAAATAAAACTACGCAGAATAAGAGAAGAAAGGAGGGTTTTAGGACAATAGTTTGGCATTCAGATAGCTTGCTTAATCTATAAGGAGAATGTAGAATCATGTTTAATATGTATATATGTGTTAGTCATTGCGTCTCGATTTAATTATAACATTTTGAACTGCTACATGAGCACTGTCCAGGAGGGCTGAAAATCTGACTGCCTAGCAGCTATATTACGGATTTAATTAACACATGTTGAGAACTGCTGCAAATCAGCTGTGCAACCATTCCCTTGCTATTGATGATGACAACCTTATGGAGGCCAAGCTGCAAATCCTCCTCACAGACTGCAGTGCACTAACCATTATTCTATTGATCAGCTTTGTCTCAGATGTTATGTGGCAAAAACGTGGTAATCAGGATGACAGGCTTAAAAGATGTAAGCTATTCACAGAGCTACTGACGAAAAAGAGACTACAGGCATTTAGTGTCACTCAGAGCATCTTTTAAAAGAAAATACAGGTTTTTGTATAAAGCAGAATGCTAGAGACAAAATGTGGCCAACCATAAAAGCTTTGTGAAAGATCTGAGTTTAAAGCAAAGTGCAGTGGCAAATAAATACTGAAAACAATGATTCAGGAAAATTCAGCACTTGTAGAGATGGCAAGAACAGATGTTTACTCCTTCTGGTCTCTATATGGGAGTGATGGTCTTTTACAGTTTTTTTGCACAGTTGTTATAACAAAAATGGATGCACAGAAAAATCTGCAAAACAGAAAGGAATTGTTACTAAACAGTGTTGAGACAATGAAAGAGTATTAAGAAATAGTACTAGGGGAAAAGTGGCCCAGTGCATTATTATAGAAGGGAGATGCAAAAATATTTTGACCTTAGAAAGTTTCAGTTCTGCTCTGTTCGCATTCATAAATTTTCCAATGGATGAACAGCTGAGAGCCAAAACAGCTTCCCCAGGCTAATATGGTATCCTTGAGGTAAAGCTACATCAGCATGTAAGAATTGAATTAATAATAATGCCACGCTTGGGAAAACACACACTTAGATGCATGTATTTTGAATTATTGTTAAGTATTTGAGAAAGACATAACAGTTGCTGAAGCTAAACATGTAACCATTGACATAGGGACAATTAGCACGTGGGCTGCAATTAATTTAGAAATTGTATGAGGGGATAACTGTAATTAACAGCTCTGGGGGAGGTGAGACAAATTAAATACAAAAAAAATGAGTTTAAGAAATCATGTACTGTAGCAAAAATGAGGAAACAAGAGGAGTAACTGGTTTGCTGAGTACTGACTAAGAAAGAGCTTTGAGAATTACTACAGATAATTCCCCAAGGCCCTTCGCAAATTGTGCAGCTGAGAAAAGAATGAATTATAGAGGCTACTAATACTCATCTGCTATATGAAAAAAAAAGAGTTTAAATGAGTGCTGTAATTTCCTAACTCTTACAATGTAAAATATTGTGATTTTCCCAGCCTTCAAAGCAAGCCAATTCCATGAATCCAGTGGGCCTTGTTAAATACCATGTTGTGATAAAATCACACCAGCCACAGAATTTACAACTTAAGGCTGAAAACCCCTACAGCCAGCTCTCCAGACCAAAGATATTGTAATTTATATGTAAAGTCATATTAACAGTCTGGGGATATGAACTCTTTCTTTATGAGCATGTTACCTTCTTCATTCACATCACCATTATCTTCCTATTATTATCTTCCCCTATTATCTAAGACATCTTCAGACAAACTTGCCAAACTGGTGAAGAGGGTAAACTAAGCCTGCCAAGGGAGGGAAAACTCAATCCATCCCACTACTATCAGTTTGGTGCCAGTGCTAGCAAGAGATGCCCAGAGCCTGGAGAGGGATGGCAAGTGAGCAGGAGAGCACCTGAAGAGCATAACAAAAGAACTCCAGGCACTCCAGACAGCAAGTCAGCTTCACTGAGGCCCAAACTTGAATGCCTCTATGCAAATGTTCCCAGCATGGGGAATAAACAAGAGTTAGAGATGTGTGCTGACATGCAGGGTTATGATCCTATTGGCCTCACAGAGATGTGGTGACATGTCTGCTATGACAAGTGTTGGAATGGAAGATCACAGGCTCCTTAGGAAGGACAGGCAGGAGAGATGAGGGGATGGTGTTGCCCTCTATGTCAGTGACCAGATGGAGTGCACAGAGCTTCTCCTGGGGATGCATAAAGACCTGACAGAGATTATGAGTCAGGATTAAAGGGCAGGCAGGGACAGGTGATATTATAGTGGGATCTGTTACAGGCTGCCCAACCAGAAGATTGAGAAGATGAGGGCCTCTGTAGATGGAGCGGCCTCACGTACACAAGCCCTTGTCCCATGTTCCACGGGAGACTTCAGCCACTCTGATGTCTGTTGAAGGGACAACATAGTAAGGCACAGGCAATCCAAGAGGATCCTGGAATTTGTTCATGACAGCTTTTTTTCTCCAAGTGATAGAGGAGCCAGTGAGAAGAGGTGCTATGCTGTACTTCATTCTCACCAACAAGGAAGGGCTGGCGAGGAATGTGAAACTCGAGGGTAGCTTGGGTTGCAGTGACCACAAAGCAGTGGAGACTGAGATCCTGAGGGCAATGAGGATTGCATGCAGCAAGATTGCTACCCTGCCTCAGGAGAACAGATTCTGGCCTCTTGAGGGATCTTCTTGGTATCCTACTATCAAAAAGAAAAAAATTAAAGAAATTATTGGCTCACTGAGGTTAGGAATATCAAGAATTTCTTTGAGAAAGTAAATCTATCAGGGCATATAATAGTGTGTGCAGGATTGAAAGCCTAGAGATTTCACTTGGTCTGAGCTATATTAAGCTTAAAATCCTAAAGCTTATGTGCTGCTAGATCTGTCTATAAAAATTGATCTCTGTTTTTTATATTAACATAATATTTTAAAATAAATACTTGCCTTCTGGATATTATGTTACTGTAATTGAATTGTCACTGCTTAAGCAAACCAGCAAATCCTTCAAATCAAAGCATTCTTTTTTTTTTTTTAAGAGTTTGTGCTGTTTTTTAAAAACCTGCTTCTTTTGCTGGTGATTCTGATGCAGCTGTTCCTGTTCAGTCTTCTTGGCAATGCGAGTGCTGTTGTTCAGACAGGCAAGAGATACCAAAGCTGTCAAAACTGTAGTAGTTCACCTTTTTTTGAACCATAAGGACCTAGTCACAGCTGGAAACTGTGTAATACCTGACTTAAAATACCATAAAAACACATCTGAAAATCAATGAAGTTACAGCTTCAAAAAATTGGTAAAGGCACTGTAAAATGAATATCTAATCACTGGTATCACCTGCCAAGCTTGAAAGAGACCTGTTACCCTGTTATTTCTCTGCTTTGTTATAATTTACACTGCTCTGGTATCTTTCTCCTATCTGAAAAACCACATGGCTTCAGGAACCATTAAGAAAATTAGGATAAGATTAACTCACATAAATTGCCAACAGCAATTGTGACATTTACACTTGCAAGACTCATAAGTTCTGGCACTCTCGAATGTATGAAGGAAGCAACAAGTCAGCAGCACAAAAATCACTCCCAACTTCTACCATTGTCTGTGTAAGGTTTCATATTTACATGATTTTAGATGAAAATACCTGTGTAAAATCTGATAAAAGATACACTATAAAAAGACTTAATTGATCTTAAGTAAGCCATAACTGAGCACAATGTAGAGATGTGCATGTAAAGCAAATGATGCCAGATATCACAAGAGTCAATGTAAGTGTGGATGGGACTGACTTGAGGCACATTTACTTGTATAGGTTTATATTTAGTTTTAGGTCATTTTTTCAACTATTTCTCAACTGAAGGAAGATCTACAGCTTCGTTTGCATATATGTGTTCTCTGGTTCTTTCATACCTAGCTTTAGTTCACCCAACTTAAACTTCAAGCCTGGATTTATTCCCTATGCAAGCCAGTGGTTGGCCTAAGGGAAAAAAAGCCCCATTATAACTAGAATAGAATAGCGCAGAGCAGAATACTTCCTTTGAAAGGAAATGGTCATCTAGTCCAACTTCTTGACCCCTTTGGGGCTGAACAAAAGTTAAAACGTGTACTAAGTGCAGTGTCCAATTGCTTCTTAAACTGAGAGGTTTGGGGCACCAACCACCGCTCCAATGCCTGTTCCATGTTTGGCCACCCTCTTGGTAAAGAAATGCTTCATAATGTCCAGTCTAAACCTGCCCTGATGCAACTTTGAACCATTCCCAAGTGTTCTATCTTAAATTGTGGGGCCCAGACCTGTACACAGGATTCAAGATGAGGCTGTATGAACACTGAATACAGCAGGATAATCATATTTTTAATTGGCTGGTGATGCTGCGTTTGGTACATCCTGGGATGTGATTTGCTCTCTTGGCTACCAGGGACACACTGCTCACTCATACTGAGCCTGCTGTTGACCAGCACCTCCAGATCCGTTTCTGCAGGACTGCTCTCCAGCCACTCCTCTCCCAGTTTAAACTAGTTCCTGGCATTACTCCTTTCCAGATGCAGAATCTGGCATTTTTTTATTGTAAATCTTGCACATCTTCCTACAAAATTTCTCGTTGGAAAACCTTTATTTTATTTCAAATATTTTTAGTAGTATAGTATAAGGGATTTAATTACTGTATTAAACCATCTATGCCATCTTATCACCAGTGTGTGAGGAAGAGGTTCTTAACTGTAGGACACACTGTAGTATTCCCTGACACTAACACATGAGAACAATGAGTAATCTTGCTCAAGTTACAGACAAGGATATATTAACAATCGGATTAGATTTGTCCCACTGCAATGAATAAAGCAGGATTTCTTTTAAACAGCAATTGAAATGCAAATTGCTATTCACTTTTTATACATAGTTATCATAATAAATCAAGCAAAATCCAGAAATCCAAAATCTTCTTGTGACAATACTCACAGAGGAGCCCAAACAGATTAACAAGATTTCCTCAAAACTGGAATCAAGTTTAAAACTGTACCCTTGAGTACAGAAGAAGCAGAGTCAATTTGGCAGGCTAAGCATCAAGATTGAAAATGTGAGATTTATCATGGATATCTGTCTAAAAGACATACCCCTGAACACTGCCATCCAATCACATAAAAATGTGGATTACACTGTCAATCAACTACTGCATGCTTAATGCATCTATAAAGATAGTAATCTCTGTGACAGCAGAGCTGAGGAACCCTTAGAGGATTTTAAGAGGAAACAATACAGAGAAGATGATTACAGAAAGCTGTTGGTGGGAAAGAAACTTAGAAGGAGATATATGCTTTATGGATTTGTACTTGCTACCTAATTGCAAAAGACATTCAGAGACAAATCTTTTCTGAAGGGAAAGAAAGTGACTTTAGCACCAGATCGACTTTGCTATCAATACTGCAGGTAGACTAATCTGATCAGAAAAACTGTAAACCATTGTTTGTTAGATAGATTCTACATATCACTGAATCATAGAATGGTTTGAGTTGGAATGGACCTTAAGGATCATCTAATTCCAACTGCCTGCCATGGGCAGGGACACCTTCCACTAGAACAGATTGTTCAAAGCCCCATCCACACTAGCATTGAATGCTTTTTTTGAACATCTATTTTCTGCTAGGTGATCAAGTAATTAGATTTTTACATAACACCAGTAATCAAACCAATAAATCCCAGGGTCAAACTGTGTCATGTTAATTATCTTTTAGAAGTTAGAAATTGTTGCAAGACATATAAAAACCAAGATTAAAAGCAATTAGAATAGTAAGAGTAAAAGTAAATATGAATTTGTTATCCCAAAACACATAATACATGAGAGTAAAGGGATCATTTTACAAATCTCATCACAAAACATTTCAGATAGAAAACAGAGTATTTAAAAGTATGTTAAGAACTTATGCAATCACTGATCAGTTATCTTCTAGGTAGAGGTCAGAAAGTATTTTAAAACTTCATAATTAAATCACTTGTCAATGTAGAAAAGGTAATGAATAAATAAGAGAGGCATGGATTTGAATATTCTTTGTTATTTTGCATGATGAAATTGTGAGAGATCTGAAAATTCATGAACTGTGCAAACAGCTATTTGTTCTCAGTCTGTTTAAAAAAAAAAAAAAAGAAGAAGGGGAGGCTCTCCAAGAAGAACAGTAATTTTTATCCCATAAAATTATTTCAGGCTTAAAAGGTGACACGATAAGGATTGGCAGTAACCTCCAGGCATTACTTCATAAAATGCTCATACTTAACCAAGCTTTTGGAAAAAGCTAAAAATAAAAACACTAGAATGGAAATTGCCCTTTAAACAAATGGTGTAGTACAGGTATATCCCAGGGCAAAATTTGCTGGATGATGCATACACTATACAGAACCTCCCCCGTAGCCTTTGCAACCAGTGTCTATGTTAGTTCTCCTCTAGCATGGGTTGAAATCCCATCTCTTTAGACATCTACCTATAAACAGAGTAAACTACCTTCATTGTGTGGAACTTTCAGTAAATTCTTCCAGCATATTTCTAGTTAAAAATGAGTAAATATCCACACTTATAGTAATTTCATAGATAGAATGGCAGTGATTCTATTTTGAGAGCTAATATTATATCATCAGTGAAATATCTGTCTTCTAGGAAGAATAATATAAGCATCAAAGTCTCTTGGTGAAACAGAATAAATCTTCTTCCCATAAGGTAAATAAACATTTAAAAGAAAATAATGTCTACACAAAGTTGTTCTGTTAAAAAAAAAAAAAAAGGGTTTGTTGTTTGTATAGAGTTGATTAGAAAGCAAAACCAATCATTTGCTGCTGAGAGTGATTTATCTTTCAGTGTTAGTAAACTGCTTGTTGTCTCTAGCAGAAGAAAGCAAGTAGAGAATTTTTTTTATAGCACCCCTTTAAATACTGTAATGTTGTATATGTGTTGTATAAATATTATGCATTTCCTCTCCTCCTCTACTGCATGCAGTCTCCAATCTAATAACTGAACTGCTAAGTGGCAAAACCCCTGAGTATCAGGGAGGTTTTTGTACTCTTCTGTCACTCACACCTTAAAACATCCAAGAGTTTGTATTGTTACTTTTTTATAGATATTTGTTTGTATAGCCAAGTTCAGAAACATAAACAATGGCTTTTGTGTATTTTAAGTATAAATATTTTTAATTTTTTTTTCCTGTCAGCCTTGACTGGAAATCACTTCTCTTGATGACAAGTTGATGATAAACACCATCACATCCTTGTGGGGGAGTGGTTAAATGTTTCTCCTGGTAAAAAAAGGAGCAACTGTTACTTTAGGCAGTCATAAATTTTGGTCATAAAGAAACATAAGCCACCTTTCAGTTAGTTCATAAGCTTGATACAATAATTGTGACATGATGAGCAAATCACTTGGGCTATGTTCACGTCATAGGTTTTACAAGATAGTGCACAATCTAAGAACTTAATAAAATTTCATTCTAGTTCCCTCAGTACTTAAATTCTGCTTTTGCAAATGCCCAGAAGCATTTCAGTTCCGTGTGGGCTGGCTGATCAACTGATCATTCCCACTAAGGACTTTTTTGAAGCCATAAATCACGTGTTTTCAACAGGATTGGCATGAGTGACAACACTGAACTCTGGCTGCCAAAGCAAGATTTACCTAAACCTCTGTGTCATCAGTGACTCAAGTAGCAATTGCTGCACCATTACATAGAGGTCGGAATTAGGAGTTGGCAGACTTAAGTTTTATTTCAAACTCTGCCTGAGACTTTCTAATCTGCACCACACACCTTCCCAAAGTGCCTTAAGCCTAGTTTAGAGACTAAAGGGAAAAGAAGATAAAGGTTTCCCTACACCAGTTCTACTGAAACTGTTTCCTTCTGATTAGAATAACAGAAAAACTAGTAGATAAGGAAATAGGCATGTGTCTCAAGCTTATTGATGAGATCACTTAATAGAAATAGAGAGATCTGAGGTTGGTCTCCTCTTCTTAGACTGTTTTCATCTTTAGTTATAAGAAATTATGTGGTCGATTTGAAAAAATATTGAGGTAATAGAGGAAGGCAAGAGTCATTAAATCCAGTTCCCTTCTACTGCAGGCAGTGCTATCATATACCTCTGCTGGTATAACATAAAGATATTTACCAATCACAGAATGGCCTGGGGAGAAGAACAGCTTTCACCAGACCAGGTTACTCAGAGTTCCATCCAACCTGGCCTTAAACACTTCCAGGGACAGGGTATTCACAACTCCTCTGGGCAGCCTGTTCCAGTGCCTCACCACTCTCACAGTAAACAATTGTTTCCTATTATCTAAACTAAACCTACTCTCTTTCAATTTGAAGTCAATTCCCCTTGTCCTGTCACTACATGCCCTTGTAAAAAGTCCCTCTCTGTCTCTCCTGTAGGCTCCCTACAGGTACTGGAAGGCCACAATTAAGTCACCCCAGAGCTTTCTGTTCATCTTGAAAATCACATAAAAATGAACAAGCACTACCAGCAGAACTGTGTGTCTGTAGAAACAGAACAGAAAAGTTTAAACCAAAGTCACCTATTTCTTCTAATGTGGATAAATCATCTGATACCACTGAGCAAATCAGAAAAAGTCCCATACTCATGCTGCTGGCAGGAATCAATTCAGACTGCCATAAAAAAGATATGTGTGGCCATTATAAATTTATGTGGTATGTTCCTCTTCAACAAGATTTTGGACATTTCCATCTCTTTGAAGCATGAAGAGTTCAGGCAAAAAGCCAGATATACTAAACTGTATATATTCATATATATATATATAGATATACTAAACTATATATATATCAGGTATACACAGGTGTAAATAATTGTTCCACATGTAGTAGTAAACCAGACTATATTAACTCCTGTACTGGAATTTCAGACAGCATTTATGTATACAAGCTTTTATAAATAAAATGCACTATCATCAAGGAGGTAAATGTGAACAACAATCCCAGTATTTAAACAGTAGTATTTAAACAACATGTGGAACTTCCATTGCCATATGAATTTCTTGGGATGCCTTATGTCTTTTCAGGTAATATTATAGATCAGCGTATTGCAGTCTATCTCCAATCATTTTTTCATCAGGGAATACACCCTGTGTGTGGTACTGCCTAATGAAGGTCTGGGAAACAAACTGTTACTTTTGTATCTATCTAAAATAGCTTTAAGTATACAAGAAAGCTCCCCTCTGGTTTGTCCTGGCTATTGATAATCTTGTCTCCTTACACAGAAATTAATTAGGAATTTTAAGTGGGAGGTGTGGGTATAGACCAGTGGTTAATGATTAACCAATACAGAGGATACAGGTTGATGTCATTTATTTGATAATCTAATTGAGAACAAAATACATTGGTCAATGTAACAGGAACAAAAGCACAGTTTTGGACAAAGAAGATAGTAGCATTTACTCGGTAAAGGATATAGTTCATTTTCTGTGTGCTTGCAAACTTTGTTTCATTTACCTGCCAGCTGATGGCTCTGTACATAATATGAAACAGTTTTATAAGTCTTTAGAAACCCTGAACGAAGCTTTCATTCCAAGTCCAATGAGGCATTGATCACTTTAGTAGGAGGTAGATATGAGGAATGCTAGTCCCTTGGCTAGGAATCTGCCCACTTAGAATGCTGAACTGGGATGCCGCTCTTACTGCACCTTAATTTCCTTAGACGTAGATCTTCCTCTGGGACTTGAAAACCACTTGCCTCTGTTTGCTACCTAGAAAGAGAATCTTGCCACTTAATACAGACTGACTGCTTCTCTAGACTCCTACAACTAAGGGAAACAAAGAGATCTTAAAACAGATGTCTCCTGTCTCCTGCTCTGAAAACCAGCTTTGAGAGAGCAAAGAAGTAATGTCAGACCATCAGCTGCATTTTGCCACACCTAGTGATGATTCAAAAATTACAAAAGGAGACTAATAAGACCACATTTTTGCCTAAAAGCAATGAAAATAAATGAGGAGTGACTAAGAATATCTCACCACAGGCTGAATTCAACTACTTTGTACTTTTACTGTATTTTTACTTTTTCACATGGACAAGATGTGACACCTAACACATCAGTTAAATTATTTATTTTGAAATATGAATAATAAATTCTCTTATCTATGGTTCCTTGTCTGGTTTTCACCACACTATGACTTTTGTACTCAGATTTGTTTGAAGAAAAGAAATGTGTGGCGGCAAATTTATAATAAGATTTGCCTTTGGACAGAAGAAGCCTTTAGCACAAAAAAAGGCCTCTAAACCCCAAAAAAAACCATAAAAAACCAAACCAAACCAACAAAAACAAACCAAACCAAAAGAAAACAAAAACAAACAAAAACTCCCTGCCAACTGAATCACCAGAAAATGCTCTTATGGACTTAAAACATTGAGTTTTGCATAGTATTTTATATAAAAAGAGCAGGGAATACTAGTGTTTCATTGCAAAGTCTGATAACCATAAATTTCACGTAAGAATCTGGGAAATAAGACTGCCAGTCTTCCAGTCCTTATGTTTTCTGACAGAATGTATTCACTGAAGATCTGAGCCAATAACACCAGGCCTGGATATGCAAATTTGCTTTCTTTAAACAACTTCAGATCAATCCTGGCAAAAGTCTAAGGGGGAAAGATTGCTATTTACTTTGCCAGTTAACATTTGTTTCTCTTTTATGTAAAAATGTAAACATTTATAAAATGGTTGATTTCTTTAATAATCAGACAAGTTAATTAAATTGTACCCATTAAATTTGATAAGGACAGATATATAATTATTATGCAATATTTCAATGTAATCCCTTTCACTTAATTTAATACTTTTGAAGATGAAGGGAAAAATTAAACACCATGCTCTTATTACGATTTTTTCACCATTTTGACACAAATACTGAAAACTTTCTCACAATTCTTTAATTAGAAAGCCCCAAGCACTGAGCCTGAATGATTCTAAGGAAACAGAAGATTTTCCCTAGAACTGGTATTCCTCAGAAACATGCCCTGACATTCAGCATATCTGCAGGTATCCATAAATACTAATTTACAAAAAATCATTGACATTCCAGTTAAACATAAATATTGTTTCAAAGTTATCCATTTGGCTGGTAATTTGCCTCAAATGGATTCATAATCAGGACTGAGTCAATGACTGCTGGTGTAATGGACAAAAAATTACCTACATAAGCCTATTTGACTACCATCATCACTTTGTGAATGCAATCATTCTTATTTTTTTCTAATTATTCTCCAGAGAAATAAGAATTAAGTACTATTATCATTGAGATATTGCATGGAAATGCTAATGAAGTGGGTCCTTGATGTATTTTAAATTTTTATTGAAGCATATTAAGAAAAAAGAACAACCACTTATTCTGAAGAGAACTAAAATAATTTAAATGTCAACATGATAACTATCTTTACTGAACATCAGAGTTAAAACTTCCTCAGCATGAGAAGCAGCAGCTCACAGATCTCATTGTAACTGAAATCACAGACACTTCTCCATTTTATGATCTCAAGGTTCTCATTTGCAAGAACAAGAGGTGGCAGCTAAAAAGGATGCCAGAATGTGCCCCAGAAATCTTTGTTTGAACTTTGAGTACTGTGTGTTTTTGTCAGATCCAAGATACCAAATCACATCTCGATTGGGCACATCACCTCTTGGGAAATCCCACACCAATTCATACAATTATTTCTGGGTTAACCAGTGCAAGATGTTTATGCTGTATTATTCAAGCTACAAAATAAAAAGTGCTGATCCTATTCTACAGTAAGTCTCAAAACAGTGAAAATGGACCTTTCTGAACTGAAAGAGAAAACTATTTTTAAGTCTCATCAGTGTATATATTACTCTTGTTGCAGAGAAGTTATGGTCTAAAGACTTCACTGCTGGTAAAATTTGGGAATAGCAAAAAGTCTTGTTCTTTTAAAATGTTCACTCAATAAATATAGTTTTGTTCATAAAATTAGGTCAGAATAGTGATATGTTTTTATTTTTTTATATATTCTTAAATAAAAACTAACATAGTGACTGCCTCTGATGAATCTTGTGTACTGGCTAAGCTTCTCTGCTGGTGTAACAGACAATGGCTATAAAGTTTTACACTTCAAACTTGTCATGCAGTGACATATGGCTAGAATGCCACAGTTATATTTTCATTTATAAATATGTTATCTATCTGGTCTTTAATTACACTGTGAGGGGATATGTTTAGTGTTATGTCTTTGTTGCTATTTAGTTTCTATATTAAAATCAGACTATTCCACATGCCAGACCTCTCCAAAATGAAATGCAGGGCATATCACTACAAGGATCAAGATGTACATTGCAAAAAATTTCAGTATATGGAAAAGATAGCATTTTCTTAAAGCTCTCTTTGCTTTCCAATATCCAATATTCAATTAATGAGGTTAGGCAATGCTACTTTTAGGGGTAACAATGATAACTGTAATAATAATAGTGATGAAGATGATAAGGATATTAATAATAGTGTTCCTCCAAATGTATCTGTCTGTATAAAGTTTTCTGATGCATTCTTCTGAAGATCTTGGGATTGGAAACTTGTAGCAATGAACACCAGACATGAGAGCAAACTTAACTTCGTAAACAATTTTTTTTTTTAAACTGTGTTATCAATATTTTCAATTCCAGTACACAGCATAGCTAAGGGTTCCAATTATTAAATTAATTTGACCTCATTTTTTTTGTTTGTTTGTTTTGGATTTTTTTTCTTTCATTGTATAATACGTCTTCAAGTGGAACAGAGATTGGAAGAATCATCCTACAAACCTTCAGCCGTTAGGCCAAGAGCTTGAGAACACACATATGGTTTGTGTAAATAGCACAGTTTCCTCTAACAGGATAATGAAAGACCTTAAATATATACATGTAGATACATGTTTTCAGAATTTATGCCCAGTTGAAGGAAGATACAAATATACTATGTGATAGAGAATGGCTGGAGGTCACAACCCTTGTGAACTGATAGGAGTGAATAGTTCACAAACCAGCTAATCCACTCAATTCATGGGCATGCACTCATTTTTAAGAAGTTTAAGGAATTTATAGTTATAAACAATTTCCCTAATTCTTACTGCAGCACAAGCGATACATATTCATGGAAAAGGTAAAAAGCAAGAATGTTCTTCCCAGGGCGCTAATTTATATAGGATGCTGTGCTGGTTATTACATTACGGCAGAACATATCTTTTCAAACAGCCTGTTATGCAGTGCATGCATAATGCCTGAGATTATAGACAGAGTCAAAGATTAAAAAATGTACTAACACAGTTTCATTATACTGAACATCAAAATATTAGCAACAAAACAAACAGCTGGGTAAGAATGAATGCCAATGTTATAAAACCCTAAGCAACAAGAACTCAATTTAGAGATTAAGCTTCTAAAAAAGAGATGGTTATAAAACGCATCATTAGAACTCAGCCTCATTAGCAGTTGTCATCTGTCCTTTGTGCAGAAGCTGGACTGGTTTCAGAGTCCCCAGAAGACAAGACAAAATTTATGGTGAGGTCGTGAATCACATGGGTTTGTGAATAACACCATTCATTCTAAACTTTTCATAGAATCATTATCATAGCACTCATAAGACACTTTACTGGGAATCTCCTGAGGGTTTATGAGAAAAAGTCATCTTACCTGAAAAAACAGCAACTTTCATAATGTCAAAACTTACTCATTAGTTGCAATTTTGTTTCTAGGACTCATGCAAGTTTTCACACATGATTTACAATATTTAACAAAAATGTACTGATTTCATGAGAGTTTTCTTCCTGAGGTGATTTTATAGGGAACAAAGAAGGAATGGAAGGTAAAAGGCAAGATAAAAAGTGTCAGTTGTTTTCTTAAATCACTGGGAGACTTAGCTGAATTTTTTGTCCATGCCAAAATTCTCTGAAGCAAAGCTGCACTGAACCAAAGAAAAAAGATTTAACTCAGGTACACTGATTATCACCAGGTTACTAGCCATCAAGAATATTTTAAAAACATTGAAAAAAAAGATCTATTTCTTTTGCAGAAGAGAGCATAACCTCTGTATGGTGGAAACCACTGCAAAAATAGAATTGTCTTCAAGGAAAGAGAATATAAACTAGCAATAAACACCATTTTTGATGTCTCCTTTTCCAATTAATTACCACTTTGAGTGGTGACCTTTCCAAAATCTCTAAACACTGTAGGTTTGTAAACATCATTCTTCAACCTAGACTATTTATAATCACTTTCATAACTGATAGAGAAATTCATTAGAAGTAATATTTGCTGGTTTGCCTGGTTTTTACAAAATTAATAATTTACAGATACTACTTTTTCTTTTTTCTTTTGTTAGATGAAAAGCTTCATAAATAAATTTCAGACTATGGTTTATTAGAAAGTTATTTATTCTGACTGTTCTATATTCTTTTTTTTTTACAATTTCTATAGTTTGATTCTTCACCTAAGTGGGATGGTATATGAGTAACTGAACATTTTTAAATAGGAGAATGATGAAACCCAAATGCCAAGTAAAGCACCTGTGGGATGACTTTTCATGCTAAATTTTATGAAATGTTTTGATTCTGTATTTCTTCATGAATTCCCAGTAACCATCCAAGTGCTTACAAAACATACAAATAAATAACACCACCTGCACATCAGGGAACCAAATTCAGTGTTTTATTCTGTCTTTTCAAAGCATGAAATCAATTCTGTGCAAAGTTAACCTATCAAGTTTGTTATATATATGTAAAAAAGTGGTGTTTTACTGATAGAATAAGGCTACAAAAATATGTACTGCTTCTTCATGATAGATACATTAGGAATAAAACATAGAAAGATATTATAAAAAGCTTTGAAATGCAAAAAGGTTTTCTTAAGCTAAAGCAGCTGTACCTAGGGAAAAGGTCAGAGAAAACAGACATAATTTACAGAATTCAATATTATTTATCAGTTACCCTAGAACTCTTTATGGGTATAAGTCTGTTAGCCCTTCCAGAAGCTAACATATTTCTATATATGTTCCCATGAATAATGAACATAATTTCATTTACCTTTTATTATTGCTGGACAAAAATAAAATAAAACCATTTAGTCTAAAGTCCATAACATGTAACTGCTTATATTTTCTTAAGTCTGTATGCTTCGAGGCTATTTATTTTATTTTTATATATTTATTTCTGTACAGCTGTGAGTTTGCCTAACAACCTCAAAAACCTAGAAACTAAAGGAAAAAATATGGATTTGAACTAAGCCTCATCTAAACCTCACTGGTAGGCCTGGAATATATGACAAACCTAGTAATGTCTACAAATATTAAGGGACAGTCCCAAGATGTTCAGTAACTACATGACACATCCAGGTTCCAATTTTGCAGTGCGTATCTATTTCTTATTGACAGCACAGTAGTGATTGATTCACACCTAATTCATTCTATCCTATGTGCTTGGAGTTTTTTTAAGACTTATCTACCAAAATAATAAAAGTATGTCTATGTGACTCAACTAGGCAGAAAGGTGACAATTCTCCTCTTTCATCAACAGGATCCCTCAGAACCTCAAAAACACACATATCTTGCCCTGGACATATTTTTAGGACAAAGAGAGATGTCTGCCCTTCAGAGAGAAATCCCTTCTGTGATAGGATAACCCTGTCAGTCTCATGATACCTTTAAGCACAAAATCATAACTTTTTCCCTCTCCACACTTGAACTGTTTTAATTTGTTTCTGATGGGGTGGGTTTCTGTACAGGAGACTCCTCCTTGCGTGGAACTTGACTTTGAAAGCTTGTTATTGTTTTTCCTCCTGACATCCCCAGGAGGAACACATTATGGAACCTAGATTTATTTTTAAGGTTTTTGACTTTGTTATTTAGTGCTTTGTTATCTTTCAGTAACACATTTCGTGTTTTATCTGCTGAGCTTAATTTCTACCTCTATACTGTTATTTATGTGTCATGTTTAATCAGTTGTTTCCTTCCCATCAGTACATTGGTTTAGAGGGTTTGTTTAGACATTAGATTATTTAACCTTCTATGGTGTGCGATACTGACGTGGCAGTACCTTGCAGCTCTTTTAAGCTAACGTTAATGTATTCTGTGACAGCTTTTAAGAATTCTTTAGTAGACTCCTCAATTGTGTTTTTCCTCCAGAAGGAGAAGTGCAATTTTAGTTCCTTCTATTTCATTCACATTAATTCAGAGGCTCTACAGTTGGACAGGCTGAATGTGCTGAGGTCAATCATATGTTGTTCAAGGCCAAGTCCTGCCCTTGGATCACAATAAACCCATGCAGTGCTACAGGCTGGAAAGCTGCACAATGGAAAAGGACCTGGGCATGCTGGTTGATGGCTGGCTGAACATGAGCCAGCAGTGTGCCCAGGCAGCCAAGAAGGCCAATGGCATCCTGACCTGTAGAAGGAATAGTGTGGCCAGCAGGACCAGGGCATTGATCATGCCCCTGTACTGGTGAGGCTGCACCTGAGGTACTGTGCCCAGTTCTGGGCCCCTCACTACAAGGAAAATATTGAGGTGCTGGACCATGGCCAGAAAAGGGCAACAGAGCTGGTGAAAAGTCTGGAACACAAGTCTTAAGAGGAGTGGCTGAGGGAACTGGAGATATTTAGCCTGGAGAAGGCTCAGAGGGGACCTTTTTACTCTCTTCAACCATCTTAAGAGAAGATGTAGCATAGTGGGGTTGAGTTTCTTCTCCTAAGTAAATAGTGATAGGACAAGAGTAAAGGGCCTCAAGTTATGCCAAGGGAGATTTAGATTGGATATTAGGAAAAATTTCTTTATGAAAAAAGTGATCAAGCATTGGAACACTCTGCCCAGGTCAGTGGTTAAGTCACCACCTCTGGAGGTATTTAAAAGACATGTAAGATGCAGCATCTGGAGACATGGTTTAATGATGGACTTGGCAGTGCTGGGTTAAATTTTTGGACTCTTTGGTTGTAGAGGTCTTTTCTAACAAACAATTCTATGATTTTGTGAATCTATTTGTCATACTTCTACAGGAAACCTTTCACACTTTGGAAAAACACATTAATTTAGGTTATTCTACTCTTTGGTTTTGACTTTCAGGCATTAGAATAATCTTGTAGTCTTCTTAGCTTTATTTCTGAGAAAAAAGTAATACTTACTCTAAAATCAGTCCAAAATGGAAAAGCATCAATTGCAAGCATATTCAGTGCCTTTTCTTTCCATTAGAAAAGAAAAAGAGGAAACCATTGAAAACCTCAATGAAGAAGGACTACCAAATAAGCAGTGAGATGACATGAACCTTGTAGGGCTGCTATCCTTGTATCCAAGAAGTCCAACATCTACAGTCCCCTAGAATGTTCCTAGATCTTGACCTATCCTATAGTTTCAACAGATCTTTAGAGTGGACAGGTAATATAGAGATTTAATTTACTTCTGTTAATAAGAAGTAATATAGTAGCTACAATCATGGTTCAAAAAAATTCTTCTCAGAGTGGGATGGATTTGATGGGTACAGCAATAAAGCATCATGATACCTAGTTTGTAAGATGTCAAAGCGAACCTTATAGGAAGTAAGCTGTATGACAGAGAATCGATAAAAAAAATTCACTGGTGCTTAGTAAGAGCTAAACAGCAGTATTCACGCTTGCCTGCCAAATGACCTGTCAGGTCACCTTGAGCAAGGCATCCTCCAGGGCTGGGCTTTTTTATTCTGCCTAGGACTGGTACTCTAGTCTCCTGCAGCTATGAGAGATGACTTTTCTAAAAGAAGTCATCAACCCTTTGGGAAATCCAAGAGAAGACATCAGAATTTTAAAACTTGCCAGAATACAACAATTCTCATTCAACATCTAATTTCCTCAACTATTTTAAAAAGGTGTTGCACTTCTATATTTAAGATCTTCTCCATATATGTATTCATCCTGAAAACTGACAATCTAATAAAGTCAAGCAGATGTTTTGAACATATACCCATTCTACACTGAATATGTTTATCCTGTGAATTTTCTGCCCAGTAGCGAATGATGGGAAAATTGACTAGGTTATAGTTTTAGATTTCCTTAGAAAAATCATTATAGTGTTACAGTCCCAATCTCCCATTCTGAAACCTGGAAAGCTTAATTATACCGGCTGATATTAAAAAGTTGCTTTTTTTTTTTTCCACTTTCAAGAGCAATACACAGATGCGAAAAATTGTAGTGCAGAAGTAAAAATAATTATAGAGCACAAACATAGCAACTTGAAAAGCTAGAACAATTGATTATATACAAAACTCTATAGTTCATGGTACAGCATCAATAAGGGTTTTTTACCTCTTCTTCTGCTACTGCAGTGTTTGTTGAGATATCTGGCCCTACCAGTCTCCTGCTTCATTAAACTCCAATAGTATTTATTGTTACAGTTGGAGGCATCTAGTAGAGCTCATGGTTTTGATGAGATCTTTTCTGAACTGAATATAATTGAATATTGTTATTAACGAGCGATATGATGGAAGAGTGAGTACAGTTATTGGAATTTAAGAGCAAGACAGGGTTAGAATTTAAAATTATCTTGACAAACAGAAATAATGGCCTGGAAAACATATGATGAAATTAATCACTGACAAGAATATATTGTAGTTAGGCAATATGAAATGGGAAAACCAAGCTAGGAAGCAGAAAGAGGAAAAGACTGAGAGCTATTGTGCTTCAGACTCCACACTGCCACTGCAGAATACTGTAGGGGAAAAATAAAGGTCACACTGAGATGGACAAATTGGTGTGTCACCTGCAAGACACATAACATAAACTTTACAGTCTTCCCAGCCACTGGAGCATCAGTTCTCTCTCTCTCTCTTTGTCTTTCTCTCTGAAAGAGCTATTTCTGTTCATCTCATTGACTACTTCGTATTTGACTCTTAATTTAAATATATTTTGACTACTTGAAAATTAATCTTTCCAGGTGCTAGTTTAACCTACTTCTCAGCTACTTCAGCCTGATGTTTTCTAACGACTCTCTCACACACTCTCACATACAGTTTAGACAGCAGTATTGCATGGATAACAGTTTGGAATAGGATTTGAGAAGAAGAGAGGACAGAGTGTAAAGTAATGATGTGCAGGACAAGTAGTCTGACCAGCTGCTGGCTTGCACTCAGATGACCTCTTCTATACCAATTCTCTCTAGTCATTCAAGCTTGGATCTCCTTTTCCTTGTCTTTGGCCCATCCACATCCAATCCCATAGTGAGTTTTGCACAACTCTACATGCACTCTCAAATATCACATAATAAGTGGATGCTTTCCCATGAAACCCATGAACATTTTGTTTCCCTTCCTTGTCAGCTACAAAGTTCAGGCTGAATGTCATCTTTCTTATTATCTGTTCTCTCCAGTCATTAGGGTTTGATTTATTCATTCTCTTGACTTTTTCCTGGGGTTTTGATTGGTTGGCAGGGGTTTTTTTGTTGTTGTTGGTTTTTTGTTTGTTTGTTTTGGGGTTGTGTTTGTTTTGTTTATGTTGACTAGTCACTAAGCAGAAATCCTCACAAACCGTATAGCCTATGTTTATCACAGTTGTTCCCTAATCCCTGGTAAGGATGTGGTTCAGATTTTATTGATGTAAACAGATTATCCTTGATTAAATGGAATTTTGACTCATTTCTGCAGTAACTATCTGGTTACATTCTTTGAAGGTGACCAAGACTGCCCAAGGCTGAGCATACTGATCTAATTACAGGGGTTTTTTGAGCAAAGAAGTCAATAAATGACTTCCTGAACAAACTTTCAACTAAATTAGTGCATAATGTTATTTATTTATTTTCCAATCTAGACTTTAGGTACATCTGTTATTTATGCTGAGGAATGGCTGGGGTTTTTTTACTGCTTGGGGAGTACTGCAATGAGGACCTCCCTCCCAAAGGAAAGGACTCCCACCCTTCCTCCCTCCCCTTTGTTTGTTATTTAACAGAGGAAAGACACCTTTTCCAATAAGAAGTGAAACACCACCATTCTTTTTTGGAGGCTAAAGGAGTTCAGGTCTATGGATTTTACAATCAAAAAAATCACTAGTATTTTTTATTTATTAATACAAATGTAGTTTGGACTGTTTGCTCACTACTGACTTATCTGTCTTCACCTCCGGGTGCATATAAATATATTAACAGTCTGAATAATGGCTGATAAATACAAACAACTGTTTTCACTTAACATTCATGCTGGAAAGCAGCATTACAAAAAAAAAGACCTGGGAGTCCTGGCAGATAAGATGGTGACCATGAGCCAGCAACGTGCTGTTGCAGCCATAAAAGCCAACAGCATTTTGGGGTGCATTAGGTAGAAGGTTGCCAGCAGTTTAAGGGAAGTGATTCTTCCTGTCTAAGTTCTGGTGAGATACATGTGTAGTACTGTGTTTAGTTCTGGGTTTTCAAGTACAGAGTGACACAAATATACATCCAGCAAAATGCCATGAAGATGGCCAAGGGATTGAAGCATCTGACCTTTGGGAGGCTGGTAAAGCTGGAATTGTTCAACCAGGTAAAGAGAAAGCTCAGTGTGTATAAACACCTAAAGAAGAAGCCAAAAAGGTGGAATCAGGCTCTCTAGTATCCAGTGACAAGACAAGTGGAAATGGACAGAAGCCAGAATACAAAAAATTCTACTTAAGGATGAGAAAAAAACCCTTTTTCCTGTGATGGTGGTCAGGTACCAGAACAGGTTGCCCAGAGGTGCTTCAGAATGTCTGTATTTAGGAATAATAAAAGTTGATTTGACATGCTGTGCTGGTTTAAAGGTGAACCAGCAGGAGAAATGGACCCATCATGAGAGAGATTATAAATCAGAGTTACAATTTAATGAAAGGTATTACAATAAATACACTGACACAAAGAGAAAACTGCTTTCAACTCACCAAAACCCAGCAGTATAACCCAGTGTTCCGGGGCACAAGCCCAAAGGGGTTTGTTAGCCCTTGTGCTGAGACCCGCATGGCTCCCCCAAGTCTAAAGCAAAAGGAAGTAAAGAACCTGTTGGTACAGATGATGCCTGTGGTCTGGTCGGGAGTGATGGTCGTAGTATGGTCAAGAGTGGTGGTGGTGGTGGTGGTGGTGGTGGTTTCCTCCTGTCAAGGTCCTGCTGCTCCTCTGGATCCAACAAGGTTAGCCCCATAGGTTTTCTTACTCCCGCTTATGTACCTTCAGGGATCACCCAGTCCCTCCCCCAGGGCAGGGACTCACACAATGGGTGATTAACTCTGAGTCATGGGATATTGTTGAACAGCTGATGGCCCCTTAGCAGCCATGCCCCCTCAGGCTGGGTGTGAAGGTGCTAACGACTCCCTGGGCAGCTGCTGCAAATGGTCCATTGTTCTTGGGAAATGAATAGAGGGGGGTAGAATACATAGCTTTGATCACCCCCACACAGTGATAACTGATCCCACCTGCTGAACTAGGACACATGCTCATGAACAACTTGATGTAGATGACCCTACCCTAAGCGGCAGGGTTGAATTAGAGTCTTTTCTAACTTCTGCTGTTCTGTGAGTCTGATATACAAACACAAATACACAAGTCCACATGCACTTTTTATATATTCTGCATATAAATAATCAAATAATATAATGCCGATCTCAGTGTGACTATAATGTAGCTAAACATTTTAAACATTTATTTTATATTATTTCTATATCAGATGGATATAGTATTTGTATACACAATGTTCTGACAAACAGACATACACCAGGACAGCATTTTCCAGTAGTAATAGCTTCCAGTGGTTTCAAATAAACAAAATTCATTGTCTGTTTTCAGGGCAGATAGAGGAGGACTGCTGTCCTGAATTTACTTTTTAGCTTTTAAATATCCACAAAAATACACAAGTAATATAGTCCATTGAAAAAAAAATTAAGTGGCAAGTTCTTTATTTTATAGCAAAATAATTAAATCAGGTGTATTTTTTCAGTCTTAGAAGTGGTCCCTAACACTAACCAGAGACAGCAGCAGACACAAGTAAATACTGGTCTCTCTCTTCTGCACTGATCTTTATTTCACTTCAAGGACCAGGGAAAATGGAATCAAACAAAACCTGATGTTCCACTCCTGACACTCTGCTAGAATTTTCCTCTGTCTTCTAAGCCACAGACCCCTTTATTTTTGTTAGGCAAGATATTGCCACAACAAAGTTGTAGTTTACTATACATGTGTCTTAAGCTTGTAGGAAAGAGCTAATATCCTGTTGTACTCAGAACTTAAGGTCATTTATCTGAATTTCTCTTCCCTTGCCTACATCGTATTAAGGATGTGGGCAGGTGAAAGATTTTGTTTCTCTTTACTTCTAGCTCCTCATCCCACATGGCTTTTCCTTCAAAAAATTCCTTTTACACACTGGAACAAAAAGATAAATTGCTATAATTAAGCAACTCTGCAGGTTTTCCTCTCCTCTTTAATATGCAGCATGATTTCTATTCAGTGAAAGGATTTTCTTCAGCGTTAAAATCTAAATGCTGGGAAAATAAAGTATTCACAGAGGCAATAGGACATTTTCCATGAGGAAAAGTACAGAGTATATCCTTAAGCAGTGCTAGTTTTCCTTTCTCTGGAACAGTCCTGTCCTTAGAGAGGAGACATAGGTGAGTTGGATTTGTTCTTTCCTAAACAGCAACAGTGCATTAAAGCTCAATGTTTAAGACATTCACTCAGAAAACAGAAGATCTGGTTTACCTCAGGGGTGAAACCTCACCTCTCATTTGTCAAAAGAATACTCTAACCTATAAACTACAGCATGAGGAACAGAAGGGGCAAAGAAAAGTGATGCCTGCTGCGTCTCATTTCTCCAGCTACAACTGATTTATTTCAGAATGAAGACTGTAAGAGTCAGAGGGTCAGAGACTTGGGACAAACAAGAGCAATTTCTATAGCTTAGTGAGTAAAACATTCAGAAGGGACATGACAGATTACAGCTCTAGTTTTGCCTTCCTGTATTACTGCTAGGGTGGATTTCATTGTTTATTTGTATTATTATTTATTGACAGAATGTCAAATGACAAAGCTAATGCCTTATTCCACAAATGGTCCTGTGGAAGTCAGAATGGTAACGTTTCAAATAATGCTATTGCATTCATATTTTCAAGGACTGTGTGAGAAAACTGTTTCTGAAGATCAGACATTAAAAGTTTACCCTTTCTGTTTGTTTATCTGCTCATTCAAAGTCTGCTGGGTCATTCCTTCTATTCAGCTTTATTTTATTAAACTCTGTATTCACTGAAATTTGTATTAAATCTGATTGGGTTGGTTTCTTGTCTGTTTGCTTAAATACAGAATTATTCCTTTAAATACTTTTAGTGACTGCTGTATATTTGCCCATCCAGATTTTCACAGAATTGTTGAGGTCGAAGTGGGCTTGAGGAGACCTCCTAGTCCAATCTCCTTACTCCAACAGGATCACCTAAGTGCAGGTCACCCAGAACTGTCCAGTGGGTTTTGAATATCTACAAGAGTAGAGAATCCACAACCTCTCTGGACAACCTTTTGCAGCACTCAGTCACTCCCACGGAAAAAAAAACAACTTTATTGTGATTGGACAAAATGTCGTGTTTCTTTAATTTATGCCTGTTGTGTCTTGTCCTGTCAGTGGGTACCACTGAGAAGAGACAAGACTCTGCAACTTCTCTCTCCTACTGGTTATTTTCTTTGGCCTTCTCTTATCCAGATTAAACTACCATAGTTCTCTCAGCGTTTCCTTGTAGGAGAGATGCTCTCATACCTTCATGATTTCTGTGGCCCTGTGTGGGAGAACACAGACCTGTGAGAGTGGCCAAGGTGACCATTTGCCAGAGAACACCACCAGAGGATTGACATCTACCTCGAAATCCAGAAATTCCGGCATTCGAAGATGTTTTATAGCTTAGATAGCAATTTATTGTATTAGTTGCATAGTATCTCCCCTGTGTCTGTATGGTTTTGGTGATGGATTACCCAGTTGCCCTGTGTCGCTGTAACCCTACCCCTTCACTGACCAAACCCACCTTCACAATGAGAAGCTAGCCACATAGCTCCACCCTACCTGTACCACCCCCCTGCCTTCCTAGCCCTTCCCTTCGCCGTGTCACGCCCCTAACACCGCCCCTAACACCGCCCATAACTCCACCCCTAAGATGTATACCCCGAGCCATGTGTTGATTAAATCGGTTTCAGTTTTACCCCCACCTGGCTGGGACCGTGTCCACCTCCTTCCTTCCAGAACGTGATAGCCCTGCACTGGGATCACTCCACTAAGTCCATGTCTTTCTCATACTTGGGAGCCAAGAACTGGACTCAGAACTCACCACTGCTGAGCAGAGAGGAAGTATCACCTCCCTCAAACTGCTGGCAGCACCCCACCTTCCAAGGACTGAGGTGAGGCTGACCAACCTGTAGTTCCCTGGATCATCCTTCTTGTGCTTCTTGAAGATTACAGCTACAACTGCTTTCTTATATAACATTGTATTCTCAATACTACAATTAAGAGGTAGCAATCCAGACATAAAAGAGCATTATGAAAATGAATTTGTCTGTTTATATGAACTCCTGACCTTTCTATTTGCCTTAGAATCCAGAACATGTCACTTAGTATCAGTGATTACATCTATACTACCACTTTAACAGTGCCTGGGAATGTACACAGGCACTGGAAAATCCCTATTATGTCGAGGATGTACATAGGTCTAAGCCACCTTGTGCTCTCCCGGACATTGCCCAGGCAGAATTCAAAAGGAAAAGAACAGTGCAGGACCATTCCCATTACTTGGTTTACATACAGCTCAACCTGTTTTAGGGGTAGAAGAATGTAATAGTAGATAATGTCACTTTAATGACAGAAAATGGTCTATTCGCATTTAATTCACTAATTGAGATATAGAAAATGTTTTAGGTTTTTTTTCAAATAAGTTTTTGAAAAACAGAATCCTAAAGATGATTGTGAAAGAATAAAAACAGAGTTTCACTTGTATTTTATTCTTCTCAATACATAGATATGTTGCAGGACTGGCAAAAGTTTGGCATAATACAAAGATCTTGTCTGTCACTTGCAAGGTCAGAGATTTGGCAACCAGTCTGAATACTGGCATATTAGAAACTGCAAATGACTGGTGCTTTTTGCGTATCCTTCACATGTAATATTTTTTTCTTTAAAGAAATATAGTTAACAACATACCAGATCAAAGAACGGGTATAAAATTAAAATTTTAAACTAAAATAATTGCTGTGAATTTCTTATGGTCTTCTATATGCCTATAGTGTTTTTGCAAAAAAGACTTGATACCAAGTATATCCTTGAATATTATGGAGAACAACTAACAGTACAGGGGACATTTATAAAAAGCAACAGAGAAGCATATAGCCTGTGGTGTTTATAAACATGTAAACTCTTCAGGAAGGGGACATGAAGTCTCAGTGTTTTGGAAAGTGGTGAATATATTACAGAGGTGCCACAGATCAATAGTAAGTTCATCATCTGGCTTCTGAACTTTTTCTGGTTTTTCAATGTTTAGCAATGAGTCTTCTTAACCTCTTGGAAAAGATGAGAATGGAAAATTAATTGCTTCTAGTAACAACAACAACAAAAAAACCAAACAAACAAATATACAAACAAAAAAACAACCAAAAAAAAGGCATGCAAAATTAAAATTTTCTGACCTAAAACCTCTGTCTTTTATTAAGTCTGCCTTAGCCATATGTCTTCATTCCATTAAGAATGAGTTTGTTCCTTTTCAAATTTCTCTTTCCTGTCAGAGAGAAATTATGAGACTGTGTAGTGCTCCAGTGAATCCATGTTGCAAAACAATGCAAACTTCAGGTTTCCATGAGAGATGAAAGCATTCAACAGCTTTATTTGCCAAACACAACACATGTCCTTGCATAGATTGCAGGGAAAATCATGTAATGGGATAAGATGTAAACCAGCCCTGTCACATATAGAGATTTTAGTTTTTTCACTGCCTTGTTTTGTTTTTTTTTTTTACATATATATCAAGGAATGCTTAAATTACTGCTGAATCTAGGAAACTCTGATTACAGAGGTGTGGTCTATATAGCATCCATCTAACGGAAAATGGCAAAAACACTCGGCCAGGGACTCTTGTCCTGAAGTGATTCAGCTCTGCAGAGCTTGCACTCACACAACTATACTCTCCTGCTTTTAAAAATATCATGGCATCATCCAAGCCAACTACTAGCAATTGTTCCTGGCCCATACTAACCCTTATGGCGTTCTAGGGTCTGCCAGTGAAAGCAATAGTTGTCCTCAGCCAAAAAAAAAAAAAAAAAAAAAGCCTCAACCCCTCAACCTTAAAGGTAAAAAAACCTTATCATTATGGACAATTCACTTCCGAATCTGAAGCAGAATGGGAAATGAGAAACCATTATTTTAAAAAACCAAATCTTTTTTGTAAAAGCAGATTTTGCTTACTAGAAAGTGCCCTAGAGAATGCTGGAATCTATCAGGCCATTCTTACTTATCAGATCATGGTAATCATAGAGCAGCATATAAGTAATGTCTCCTCTGGCAGCATACTTTTTTCCTCTATGGTACAGAAAATTCTGGTTTCCAATAAGAAATAAATGTCTACTGAATATTCTTCTGAATTCCTAAATAGATGGAATAAGGATCTATTGAGTATCACATCCAAGCACATGCTTAAGCTTACACTATCGTTTTGTTAGATGGTACAGACCAGTGTAGTAATTATCTGAGGAACATGCAGTTCATTTCAGGAGACAAGGAATAGTTCTCAAAATAATTTC
Source organism: Sclerurus mexicanus (assembly GCA_013396755.1). Classification (NCBI taxonomy): domain Eukaryota; kingdom Metazoa; phylum Chordata; class Aves; order Passeriformes; family Furnariidae; genus Sclerurus; species Sclerurus mexicanus. The sequence continues at coordinate 701,258 of VWZF01005096.1, forward strand.
TTTAAGGTGTCCTCTGTGAAATTGAACTATACATGGTATCTTTGTCTCAAATTCCATCTAGATGAACAAATCAGTTTATATGTTTCCCTTTCCTATTAAAGTAATGAAATCAAAAATAGGGTTTCTTTTTTGCATTGTATACCAATAATAGCCTTTTAATGATACTTGTCATCCTGCAATGAAGTGTAAACACAATAAATTTAACTGTAGTGTGAAGATAATCTAAACAAAAAGCAGAATAATACTCCCTTCCTATCATCAGAAACTGTAGTGTTGCATGAGGCGAGAATGCAATAACATCCCATACAATATTAAATGTATATATTTTAATATAGCTCAGAAGTTCACATAAATTAAACTTTTTGGTGACATAAAGCATAAACCAATTTGAGAAAATAATCCTATTACTGAGAGAAGTAGTGACAGGAGTGAATTTTCTGCAAAAATATTTTCCATGCTAAAACGTAAAATACTAAAGAAGGGCAGGGATAATGAATATTTTTTATTCTGTCCTATGAGCCTCATGATACAATCCAATGTTCCAATAAAAGGGAATGGATGACTTTAGAATAATAAAGCAATGTTTAATACCATAATCTATAAACAGTGGGAGCAGAAATCTATAAAAATGTAAAACATGGTGTACGAAAGGAATAGGGAGAAAGACGCATATATGTATCCAGGGGGAAAAAAAATCACCTAATTCAGCTATCCTAATATGCATATTTACATATTTTCATAACTCCTGGATAATTTTTTCTTTCTTTTTACATGGATGTTCTGGACTCTTCCTGAGCAAGCTTTCTCTCTTTCCAGCAACAGGGTATCCAGACTGCATTGCGTATCTGTAATTTGAAGGACATTTAGAAAAATGCAAGTGCAGTCCATTAAGTCAAACATTCATTCATTATGCATATCCTCCTTTTTTTATTAGTTAATACAATATAACTTTTCTTTCCACTTCTTCAACATTACTCTTTTGCTGCTAGGACTCTGCATCCTACCCTACTTGTAACTTCTTAAAAATGTATTTGCCCATGGCATGGCAAAATGTCAAATAAGAGTTTCACTTCTTCTACATCACCTGGTGTTGAGAGGAAATTAATTCAATTTCTACAGACAGTGGCTACTCTAGAGAGTGAGCTAACAGTAGATCCATCCACTACACATCCTTTGAATGTGCCTGGATCTGCTGTTGCATTAGCAGGAGTATATAGTTTGCTAATTAAAATGCTTACACATTCCATTGGCTGTATTATATGGGGGGAAAAAAAATTTAAAAAAAATAAAATGTGCATTTCATTGTTTCAATGATTACTCAGAGTGTGAATAAATGGGCAGGAAAACATTGTAAAAATTATTAACATTTGAAATTTTGATCTATCTAAATATTTAGATGACTTCCAGCTTCTTTTCCAAGCCCAAAGAGCAACACAACACTGACTGTAATAAAAGTGAAACTTAACCTTCAATTTACAACCATAAAAGTGAGTCAGGAATACTGTGGAATCAGTGCAGTAAGGAAACTACACTGACCATGAGAAACATCAATGAGTTTTTTGATAAATTCTCCTTGAATATGTATAGTGTTGGGGACACCCTGCAGCAAAATTGTTCAAATGATATGCCAACTCAAAAATGTATTCAGCCATTCTTCCTAAGAAAAGGGAGGAGATTGCTTAAACTTCATCACTAATTCATTACATCTTGCTCACAGACAGAAAAATCTTTTGTCTGCCACTGCAAGAGCTATGCACTACCCCATAAGTAATGACTATTCTCTAATGAAGGAATCTTTTCAACTCTTTCTTCCCCTGTTAGTAATTTGCCTTTATGCACTCCTTGTCCGACTTTACTTTTCCCAACTTGAAACTATTTTATTAATCTTAGTAGCCACCATAATCTAATTTGATCTGAATAGAGAATATATTCCTTACTTGTCTGAAACAGGTGCACTACACAATTTATAACACTTTGCTGGGGGGATTTTGTAGCACAAAGTTTACAGAAAGGCTTGTATTATCTTTCTATTAGTGTAGGTCACAAAATCTTCTTTGATTTCTGAAAACTAACAAGTTCAAGGGAAGAACTGCAATTTTTTCACATGCAGATGTGTAATTTACATTTGATATGTATAGTCTTACAACATAAAAAAGAGTGCACCACTATGTGCAATGCTGGCCAGTAGCTTAACCTCAGCTATTCAAATTTATCTTTCTGGAATTGTAATAGAGGTTAGTTTATGTTGCAGCCTTGCACAGTGATAGCTTTTTGTTCTTTCATTTCGGTAAAATGTTCACCACCAATGTTCCAGTTACATTCAGGTACATTGCTGAGGGATCTTTCATAAGTTTTGCTTTAGGATTACAAAGAAAAGATCAATTTCAAAGCCAAGAGATGAATGGGAAATGAAGGATGATTTGGTCTCAAGTATTTGAGGAGAAAGACAAATCAGCTCTAGTGGAAGGATTCAGTTTGAGGCATTTAGATCTTTGGATGGGTGTAAGTAAGCACATAAGGATGTCGATTACCACCATAGCTACAAAATTGATTCAGTTTTTTCAGTATCTCTGATTGCTTGGGAAGACCCACAGTATCTCACTTGGCTTCTGCATGCTGATCTAGAAGGATATAGATATACTGAAGTTCTTGTGTCATACTGTTATACTTGTCAGCTTTACACAGATATCTGATTCTCTATGGCCTCTCAGCTAACGTTATATGCCGAAGTTTAGATGAGTCAATAGGACTTTACAGATGGATCAAGATAAGCAGTTGACCCTAGAACACAGGTCAGCAATCATCCACCAGGAATGAGACTCAATTGCTTACATACAAGTGTTTATGCCCTAAACTATTCAAGGAACCCACATTGACGTGGTAGTTATGACAGAGGACTTAAAATAGAACCAGGCTCTTGTGGCAACCAGAGGTCTGGTAAATTACTATAGGATATCACAAGGGTCACTGAATACTTAGAGTCAGGCAAAGGAGTTTGAGCCCCATATTGGGTTAGACTGAATTCCCTTGCAGAGATATAGTTCTCACCTCACTAACTACAGTAGGCTCTTAGCTCACACTTTGAGCATAATAAGTAGGGTAAAGTTGGATATGACAAAACACATATTATGGAGTGCCCCAGTCTTAATTCAGTTTTCTACACACAACTTTCTAGTGCTATTTGACTCCTTGTGCCTAGCATGTCTAAGATGCATGCACAGAGGTGGTAGATATAACATAAGATATACATTTGTCCCCTGCCTAGACAGACAGAATAATCTTGGACATCTTAAAAGGCTTTAGGTATCTTGGTATGGGCAAATGAATGGAACCTTTTGTACTTTCAATTCCAGAAAAACAACTTTATTACTGTATAACTTTACATAGAAAGGAAAATAAGTCTTTTAAGTCAAGAATGTTTTGATCAAACATAGAATTCCAAGTATGATTAAGAAAGAGTATTGTATTGTGATTTTAATAACCCTGCAGAAATTAGACATTATGAATAAGGCAACAGGTATAGCTTAATAACTACTAAACTACAATAACTACTGAAGTCACAAAGAATGGTTTGTAATATCCTATAAAAATAACAATCTAAGTTAAAATTAGAATTTCATGTGGATTGATTTTCATTCAAATTGATGAATCAAGTGGCAGAGTTCTGAGCAGTGTGTGGGCACCTTTCTGAAAAGACATCAGTTATGACTTGATAAAAAAAAAAAAAAAGAAATTAAGACCTATTGTTTAAAATTAAGCCTGCTTGTTTGTTCAGAATTTCTTTAGGTTTTGTGCCGAAAGCACACAGAGACCATGTCTCTTGACAGACAGTGTAGATTATTTTGTTATAAATTATATATGTATAATTTGAGTTTCATCCCTGAAATTTTTGCTCAAAATCTGCTTGGCAATACTACCAAGTTTCCAAATTATTAGTTGAAATTTAGGTCAGATTCTATAGCTGGTTCTGCAAAACTCTTAGGTAGTCTTAGCAATCCCTTTCATTTTGAATATCTGCTTATATGCCCAAGCAATCTGCTATGCTTGCTATCATTATACATCTCGGCCAGCATTTACAAGACTAAGAATGTGGTAAGCTTCTGAGAATGCTCTTAAGGAGTCATCATAGTGAAGTTCTCAGTATTTTTCCTCAATGCCTGTCATTCTGCAGAGCTCACACTGCAGCAATGAGGATGACAAGTTCAGTGTTGAGGGGTAATCGCAGCTTGAATAGAAACTGCCAGTATCAGTAAATAGAGGAAACAAGTCTCTGTGACTATTACCAACCATAAGTAGAACTATGAAAACCATTATTTTCTTTCAAATTAAAATTACACAAATAATTAAATTTACTATCTAGAGGCTGTGTGGACAAGGTTTTAGAAAGACAATTTGTCCTACTGTCCTTCATATTAGAAATAGAAGTGGACATCACAATAGTCCCTTATGGGGATTTAGAGAAGTAAGGCAGGGTAAAGAAGTAGGCTTACTCATTAAACTGAATTTAACTTCACAATCGAACACTTTCCAGCTATTGGTAGAAGAATGAAATACACAAGAAAAAGCAAAATTTAAATTCCCTGGATGAAATTTCAATTTAGTATCTGATTAATATAAATCATACAACATAACTATGTCATTAAGAGAAAAATCAATTAAAAAAATAATGATTCATATCTGGAACATAAGAAAACACATTTCTAAGGCAATTAATTTGTCTTCTTAGAGTGACTGAAGAGAATTATTTTTCCCCAGCAAGATTTAGGAAGTTTATTTTAATTTTTTTTCCTGTTTTTAATATTTGAAAGACCTCATACCCTCATATTTTAGTATATCTAGGTTTGGTCTTGTCTATCCTTTATCTGGCAATTCTCTCTCAACTGCCTTTCTATTGGAGCTCTTGATTTTTGGCTTTGTGCAAAGTACGGTGCAATAGTTTCAGATTATGAAACGAAAGTATTTTAATTATATCATACAACTTTTCTTAAAAAGCTTCCTTAGAGAAAACTGCAGGTTCTTGGGGCATCTTCTCAGAACTGAATTACCTGTTAAGGACCTTAAGTGTCTTTGAGATCAGCACCAATGACAATGTTCATATGACTTTCACAGAACTCAAACCTTCTCACTTTTCACTCTAGCTGCAACATACAGTTTTCAAATATTACTTTCACTGGCCTAGACATACAAGAGAACGAACATGTGGAAAAGTAAAACACAAAGCTGGATCAAAACATTGCAATGTAAGTACAACTCCCTATCTCCCCAGACCGAAAATGAGTTTGAAAGAGAGAGGATTGCATCTGGCAGATGGTCAGCTCACTGCTTAGTGCTTCCAGGAGCTGGGAGACTAAGGTGTTGCTGCTGTCTGGAACAGAACCACAACCAACTACCTCTTCTTTTCCAAGTATTTGACTGAGGCTCATCATTAAACTAAACTAAAAGATTTGCATCATAAAGACACATGTCTCTAAGGGGAGGAAATATTGTCAGGGAGAAAGAAGCAGTTGATGTGTTTACAATAAAATATTAATATCTTAGCAGAATATCCCACAAATATAACAGTGTAGTTAGCAAATACAATACTGACGCATCCACAGTAGCTTTGACATCTTTAATCTTGCTTTCATTTACTTCTTTGTTTTTCTGAGGCATTTCTGGGAACATCTATATTTGTTTTTATTCCCAGTATAAAGCTCACCGGATATCCCTCAACAAGCCCTGTGCTCGTCTTCAATTATAATGAAAACCAGAAGATACTATAACCTTACATCCGTTATTAAAAAAAAAAAAAATTAGGGGAAATGCTTTGACTCAAAGAGTAGTTTGTGCCCACAATTCCTTCCTGATACAATATGGAGAGTTTTCCACCATCAAACTTAGAGTGTGATACAGTATATGGAATTTTAGGGCTCAAAATAACAGCATTGTGGAGCAGGACATTGGTCTGTCTTATATCTGAGAAATATAATCAGTTTATTACCTCTATACCATCAGGGTTTTTTCTGCTGCACATTAAGGTAGTCTGTCTTCCTACTTGCCCTTAGTCATCACCACCAGAAATAGAATTGAAATCAAATTCCTTACCTTAAGGCTTCATATAACTATGTACTGAAGCAAAAATAAAAATGATCTTCTGTTCAACTCAAGAAGGCTCTCAACGGACTGCAGGAATTGGTACTGACAGCTACACTGAATAATCTGAAACATGGGATTTACAGCTACACTGAATAATCTGAAACATGGGATTTTTGGTGTTTGGGTTTGTTGTTTTTCCCCTACATTTAGGCCTGAACAAGCTACAATGGCAAGACAATAAAGAGCAAGTGCATTAAATAAAAGTGTCTACATTCAGGGAAAGGTAGCACTTTTTTAAACATGAGTATGTTCACATTATTTTCTTTTTTAAAGTTACTTCAAGATCCACTCCTATGAAGAAGTATATCCATTTTTAACTTCTTTTGGAGTGAATAGACATAATGAAGGAGAAAAAGCTTGGAGGAAAAGGCTTTTGGGTGTTACTGATACTTCAGTCAACTACAAATTCCCACCACAAACCTTACAGCTTATCACTACAACAGGAATAAAAAATAAGATCAGGAACAGTCCTCAGCCCTCCATGTCAGTGGAAGTAAACACAGGAGCAGCTTATATAGAAGGAAGAACTGAAGTCAAGGCTGCACCTTTTCCCACATGGGCTCACTCCCTCCAGAACAAATGTGCATGAACCCACATGAAAAAACAACTTTCTGTAGCTTTTCCTCTCAGCAGTGGCCCAGAGTGTGACCTACATCCCACATCTATAAGGGACTTTTTGTCCTTTATAAACCATGGGAATGCCTGACACAAAAGAAGATTTCATTAACTTGTGGTAAAGGACAAGTTCAAACAAAAAGGCAAGGGACAAGACTGTGTTCTGCCTCTGCAACCTCAAAGAAACTAATTTCTCTCTCAGTTTCTGAAAAATAGAATGGGAATGATAATCAATAATGTTTCATGACCTTACAGAGACACTGTGTGCATCAATGCATGGCAATATGATGGGAATCAAGTCTGTGAAGAAACTCCTAATATCCTTATTTTTGAACTCTGCAGGAGTTTCACGGTCATGACTACCCTGATAATTTCCATATCAAAATTACCATAAAGTTGTTGTGATTTTTCCTGCTGTAGGCAGAAAAGGAGAGAGAAACTAAAAAAAAAAATCTTTAAAAGACAATTTTCTGAGCCACTATCTGCTATCACTATGCACTTAAGAAAGGCTTCAAAAGCTCTGTGAATGAAGCACTCCATCCTCATGCTTTTGTGAGACAAGACTGGTCTGCGCCTTGCTCCACATAATGAAATTGCAGTGCCACAGTGATGCAACCCCCCAACTTTTACTGTGTTCTATGACCTCTTGAGCAAGCAGAACGACTGAGGAGAGAAAGGGGGCTGAAAGGAAAATGTGTGCTCTATCTGCTTTACAATATCCAGTAAATTCAGGCTTATCCAGTTGAGAAAAATTGAAGACACTTCAACTGTTTCAGCTTCTGTCAGTTCCCTGACTAACACTTCACTAGAAAAGGCTGAAGCATGCTAAAGGATAAATTATGTGAAGTCTGTTGGTTGCTAATCAATTTCTTTCTCCTTTTAGGTGTTTTGAATTAATTTTGTCAGCAAAAACTATTCTTTTGTATATGATATGTATCATTTATCTCATGTAGACTTTATCACTGAGGCAAAGTTAGAAAAAATGAGTTTACCTGCTTCTCTGGTTCACTCTGTCCAGAGACAGGCAGAGTGAATAAACACTGCAGAATTTGGCAATGTGTTCTTAAAATTATAATTAATGATGGCTTTTAATGACAAATCTATGGTGCACAGAGTTCTCAAACTCAGAGATGCAGCAATGATGCTTTACATTCCAAAACAATACAATTTTTAGACTTCCCAATACAGAACATTTCCACACTGACACTCCTAGATACATCTTGTAAATCAGTACAGATAATGTAATTCAAATGTTGGCAACTTTCCAGGAAGGTTATGCAGCTCATTGCTGAAGAACATAAAATATAAATTGAATGGGAGATCCTGTTTTGTGGAGTTTATTGCTTTCCACTGCTGCTAGATGTATTCACACATTCCAGCTGACCTTTCTTAGCTTTCACAGCAGGAGGGTCTAGCTTGTATTTGCCACCCGCATTGTCCCTTTTATCTATCCCACCAGAAATTTAGGTAGCTGAAAATTAGAGCAACATGAAGCTCCAGGGAATGAATTCACAAGCAGTGATATTAAATTTTCCTTCAGTCTGGAGGCGTATGCAGCTGTGACACTTGGATTTCAGATAAAGCCTTATGAAAATGCCCTCACCAAGGGGCTGGTCCAGGGAAGAGGGAGAGGAGAAGACTGGTATTGGCTAACTCTTTCTTTATTCCCTCCAGAAGTGTCCTCCTATGAGGGAGCAATATTCCTGGGTAAAGAGGGACTTCTCAATTAGGACACAAATATACAAGGTAGTTGGATTTGTTGAACCACCTGCACTAGCAGTAGTGGAAGAAACCTAGATGGCTCAAGGTTTTGATCTCCAGATCACCCAAATATTCTTATAACCCATGAAGTGGCAGACAATTTTAAGGAAGTCCTGGTTGCTAAAGTTTGCTAGTGCCCTTTCTCAAGTCAAATTTCTTTGTAAAGTCTGATCACATTCTATATTCACAACATACAGAGTGTATTGTTTTCATTCAAACCCTTTGGCATCCTAATCTACAGTTGAGCTGTCTAATACTTGGAAATATTCCAGCTCTGACTTCTGTTTGCCAAACCAATCCATAATATCATCCTAGTCATTCAAACAAAATAATATTATTTCAGCCTTGCCTGAGGCCTTTACATAACTAAAGTCAAGTTGGTTTCTATTTGTGGTTTTATTTCAGATATATCACTGTTCCTTTAATGACATGATAATTATGATGACATTTATTTGATGGCTCCACAATTGATAACAGTATCATATGCAAAAAAAAGTGTATGAATTCTCACAATACCATCCACCAAAAAGAAATATATTTACAAGACAGGCAAGAGTAACCACATTTTTATACTCCTACCCCAGAGGAGTTTTTCATTAAATACTTATTTACTTAAAGTTCAATGGTAATAGTTATTTCACAAATAGTGTCCTGCAGTTTATAATCATTAAAGTTGACTAGTCAGCAGAGGGCACTGAAGGGAACATTATAATAGGTTTTGTTGATATAATCACTGCTGCCACCAACTCCTGATGGCTTGAGGCTCAGTATAAAAGTCTGCAGTCCCTTGTCTTCTATTAATATTGCTGTTTGTCTAATAAGAAAGCCATTTACCTGCTGTGTGTGATGAGGTTCCTTTATTCCTTACTTTACTCTCCCTCTGTGCTTTGGGAATGACTTTTATTTTTACACTTTTTTTGCGTCTTTGAAGTATCTGGTAAAACTATATGTAGCATCCTTCCTCACCATTTCTCTCTGAATAATTGCTATTGTTTATCCCTAACTGTATACCTACCTACATTACCTTTTAAATGTTGGAACACTTAATCAATGACCTATGATTCTTCAATCTCGCCGAAATAAGACAACAAATAACAGCTTTTTCCTTTAGGGAAATTGTTATATTGATTCTGACCAATAGTATGAAAATGATTTCACTTTTCTATTTCCTTTTGATCTCCTACAGTTTTGCACTGATATTCCATCTAAAGAACAAGATCTGATATTACAATATTTATGCTGTTTTTCACTGTAACAATTCTTGGTAATTCAAATGAATATTCAAAACCTTTTGTTATTTTTTGAGAACCTAAATTACTTGCTATAGCAATGAGCTTCACCATCTAGAGAGGCAATTAATTTAATTTCCCATCAGTCCCGGCAACTGCATGTTAAGACTTGTGAGGATGATTCTTATGACATTGCATGTATCATGACTGGTGCTTTAATGATGAGACTATGTGGAATGTAATAGCTCATCCTCAGTGGTGTTGTGATTGTTAGTCTGAATAGTACAATTTCACATGAAGTTGGACTTTTCTGCAGCACTGATTTTATCTCTTGTCTGTCAGTACTGGCAGAGACATGTTTACAAAGAACAAATATTTGGTTTTTTTCTTGTCACCAATAAACTTCCCACAATGGAAAAGATATCATAGTGTTATACAACTTTAACTTTCCATAGAAATACATATCACATACACATATATGTAGTACATATACATATACACATATATTTACATGCTAAACATTACCCTACATAGATACAGGCTGGTCACTCTCTGCTGGGACGACAGCTCTGCCAAAAAAAACCCTGGGATCCTTTGGGCACAAGCTGGAGCATTAAACCCTGGCAGCCAGTGGGCTAACTGCATCCTAGGCTGTACAACCATAAGCGCAGTCAGGAGACTAAGGGAAATAACCATCCCCATCTCTACTCAGCACTCATTAAACCACACCTGGAACACTGTTCCAGCTTTCAGTCCCTTGAATACAAGAAAGATGTTGATAAACAGAGATGTTCAGGAGGTTGGAGCACATAATTTATGAACACAAGGCAAAAGAAGTGGAATTGAGAGTGGAAAAGTACACAGAGTGAGCTGAATAAAACCTCCACAGGAATGAAACAGTTGAAATCTCTTGGCAAATGGAACTGCCAAGTTTTCCACAGCTCTGATACCATTCTACTCTGACTTTGAGGCACTTGCAAAAGTCTAAAATCAGTGTTCTGATAATCCCTGCTCTACCTCTCGTTTTGGGAAGACTTTAATGATAAGACAACACTCTATTGAGTATCCAAGAGGAAGTTTCTGTAAAAATCATACAGTCTTGAAAGTGATGAAGGGATAGATGAATGGCAAAGTACTTTTTTCAAAACACTTTGAGGATTATTTAAAATGCTATCCCTCATTTATCCACCAAAGGTTGTCACTGTATGCTGCAGCACATCTCCAGTCAACAATACACATAACAGGATTTAACATTAACAGCAGTTGCCTTCTGTAGTGACCAATACGTTTTTGTTCCTTGATTATTGATTGGAATAAGACCACTTAATCAATCCACTTAGAGAACAGTTCTAATGTTATATAGGGGCTATGCTTATATATTGATGTAGATTTGAATCCAGGCTTAAAACCATCTTGTCTGTGTGAGGTAGTGTATAGACTTCTAAAAGTGCACCAAAGTGCCAGGAGTTTTGCTAGCTCTAACTAACTAACTAACTAACTAACTAACTAACTAACTAACTAACTAACTAACTAACTAACTTTTGCTAATTGCTAACTAAGATGCATCAAAGGTCTAGAAAATATCTTTTTTTTTTTCCTCAAAATAATGAAAAGGGACGTTTATAAGAGAAACAAAGTCACTCACTGAAAAAAAGAAAAAGTAACTTTTCTGAGCACTGCATTGGACTTTGTCTTATCATCACCATACCTACACCATCCCCTATGGAGAGAGCAGCCTGTTTTGCTAAATGACAGACTATCTGGCCAGAGATTTGTGAATGGAATACATAGAAAAGACTAATCTTGAAAGAAGAGACAGGATATGAGGATAACTTTGGAAATGGGAAGTAACACTTTTTTTTTTAATTACTATTATTATTGCAGTTCTGCTTTTATATTCTGATTGGAGATAAGTACCCAAATACTGTTTTCCCCACTTCAGAATGTAATCAGAGTTGTACTGTACATGATTTTTCCAGTCTGTATTCTTAGTTATAAGTGACATGCAGTTTTCCAAATTGAGACTCTGCTTTACAAAGAATGTCTTCTGCATACATGTTTAAACACTTAATTTCTTTGCATAATAACTTTGGTAAACGGAAACACTTTCAAATAAAGCATATTTTACAATATTAGAGTAAAAGAAATACTGGCATTAAAATCTGCAATTGCAATATTTTTTGAAATCCATTGACTTCTCATTTAGATTAAAATCAGTTTCATGTAAGCACTGTGGGGCTTTACAAAGTGCAATTAAACCTTATTATGTATGAGGAATAATATCATTATTAATGAGATATTTCAAAAATAAAAAAGGTTATTTGGTTGAATTAAAAACAAAAGTGCTCCAGATATAATGAAACATACTATCAAGCTCTGCACACAAGAACAAGTTATATCTGATAGTGCAGGAAGGTGCCAAATAGAGGGCTGAGGATGCCTACTGCCCTGTCTGTCACACAAGGCACAGGTAGAGCCTAACTCTGAACCCCTGCAGCTGCCACAGCTCAGCTAAACAAGCTCTGCATAGGAAGTTTAGCTCTGCATTGTGGTGTTTAATACTTGGGTATAGTGAGGAATCCATGCCCTAAACCAGTCTAATGAATATTATATACATGAAGGAATGCAGTCCCAGAAATTTTGAGTTTCTTTGTCTTGGTAGAGCAGAGTCACTCAGAAAATCCCAGATAAGGACTATTTTGGTGTATTGTACATGACATAATAAGGCCCATTTAGGCATCATGCTTCATGGACACTGAGTCTTTGCCTGGTTCCAATGCAAAGGGTACATCTGGATGGAAGTAGTCTGGTATAAACGAAATAACAGAGAACTGTGTATTCACATAGTTCTAATCTGCTATTAGAGATTGTGTAAGTAGGCAAGAGGAAAGTGGGTGCATGCTCTTTACACACTCTGTGTGTGTGTGCACATGTGTGAGATGCTGAAGATAATTAGAATTTTCTGGCATTATTCTTAAAGGGTGTTCAGAGATTTGCAATTGTTTATAAAGCTTTTAACCACTCACTATTGTAGTTTGTTGTAATAGTGATATTGACCCTGAATGTAGAACTCAGCTACTTCTAGCTAAGTGTCTGCCATTAATAAATCAATAAATCATTTTGATGCTAATTTCATTTAAAACACAAGACTTGAAAAGTTTTTCCCAATGGCAAATTGGAACCTGGATCTCCCATTTCTACAATGGTGAAATACCCAACAAAACTTGTGGGCAAGACTTGTTATGTTTTCTTGGTTTTGCAGTTTGTGAACTGGCATATTACAAGCACATAAACTGGACTGTTCATTTGCAAGATAATTGAAGGGACTAACTTCAGACTTATTCAACTGTACCATGTTCAAAGGTTCTCTGCTGAGTGTTGAAATGCCTAAATAAGTTACTTACTAGACAATCTTATGCCTAGATTTCTACTTTCATAGGCAGTTTAGTGAGGTGATTTTGCAGAGCTAATTTCCTCTTCAGTCTAATTTAAGATATATGTGTTTTTCTGGTTCTCTTTACTGGTTAGAACTGGACCTTTCTGGTTCTCTCCAGCAGAGCTAGCAAGAGGTGCACTAAGTCTCTATGAAATGGATTAAATCTGATTTAGGAGAAGTCATTCTTGTGTCCTACCACAGAAAGCCTGGCACCCAAACTCTGAGAGTGTCAAAGTTAACAACAGCTGGAAAATAAATAAGCACATCAACATGAAAAATAAACAAATAAAACGGAAGAAGATACATTTGTAGAGTATGTAGCAGACTCTTTCCCAAGATATTCTATCCTTGCTATATGTGCCTGGTATTTTAAAATCATTAAGCAGAGAAGATTCTTTAGCTGAATTTATTTGTCTTGATGATTTAATGACTGTCAAAGTATATTTCAGGAGAGGACAAAACAAATGAGGGAGGAAAGACATCCTTTTTCAGCAGCTGGAGTGATATGGGTTTTTTTAGAGCTCTTTAGGAAGGGAAAGAGCTCCTTCATGATGGCTGCACTGGAGCAAGCTTGGTATGGCAAGTCTCACTTTCAACAGGGGAAGCATCATACATCTCAAGGACACAACATCTTCTGGTGCCTGTGATTTAGTCCACATATTTAGGTCCACTCTCTCTGCTCTCCTTACAAACATTTAGAACTTGCTTAGTATCTCCACAAGGCTTTAGTATGTGGACACTTGGATTTGCATTTCCACTTCATTTACTTATCAATTGCCTGGTGACATTATCTTAAATGAGTTTAGGCGTTGCTTACACATGCTTGCAAACATTGCTATATGCAAGTGCATGCATTCATATTGCAAGCATTTAATCACAGTTTTACAAATACATTCTAGGCGTCACAAGAGTAGTCATTCTGGACTGTTTAAAGCAAACAAGACATAAATTTGTTGGAAGTAAAAGCTCAATATTTTTAAAGGAATTTCAGGGTTGGTAAAATATCACTCTAAGCGGTCTTTTCATTATGAGACTGTGGTGGTTTAGTTTTCTTGGTNACAAAAACAGAGGATGAAGATTAAAATATTTCTGTAAAAGACACCCCAGTTTCATGATGACTACCCTACCTACATTTCTGAACTATGAGAGTGAATTCTTATTCCCTTCTGTATAATAGATTTGTCTGAGAGTATGTGATAATAAAACTTGTCCTTCAACCATATTAAACTCTTTTGAAGGAATAGACCATTACAGAGAAATACTTTTGGGAGCATATGTAGTCAGAGAGTGAGTAAACACACACAGTTGAGCAGATAAATGCAGTAGTTCAGAGCATTTGATTCTATTTAATGATGGAGTGCCTAAGTTGTGAAAATACTAACTCCAGTTACTTAGGGCACTAAAATGCATCCTTATAGATGCATCACATAGATTTTCTGTTTAAGACAATCAAGTTAAGAATGTAGAGAATAATTTTCATTACAACCTTATATGGTGTTTCAAAGACAGTTTCTTTTTTCCTTCCCTCTTCTCTCCTCTTTCCCAGAAGGAGCAAATTAACCAATATGGTTTCTTTTCTAGCACTATAATTTCTAGTGATCTAACTGGCCCAATTCACACACTTTACTATAGCCATCTCTACTCCAAGTGCTAAGGACTAGTCCACATACATGTGAACAGAGTAGCAATAAGAGGCATTTTAAAGTCATGTTCAGAGAGACATCACCAAGACCACTTACCTTAAGTGGAAACTGTAAAACCCATCTGTGCTTTAGAACATTTGAATTGGTCCAACTGCCTGCAACCTGTTCTTTTTAGAAGCAGTAATAAGAATTGCAAGTGTGTCCTAAAGAAAAGGAAAAAGAACTTGGAACATGTTTGGTCAACATGTTGCTGCTCTGTTAGCAGTAGAATAACCCATTCAGAAAAATGAAATGTCTTCTGGCCACTCTGAAGTCTGGGCAACACTAAAAAAGCAAATGTTTTTGCTCATGTTTCCAATTAGTACTTTTGCACATTACCGCCAGTCTAAGATACAGTAATTCTAAATTTCCCTAATGAATGAAAGATAGTTATTATGGTTTTGATGAAGATACTACTTCATAAAGTATTCCAGAAGATAATTACAGTTGAACAAAGTGTTCCCCAGGTAAATAATCTATAACTAGTGCAAATTATCCCATGCATGTATTTTATTTTAGGATTGCTTGCTTTGATTCCGCAACAAGTAAAGGCATTCTGAATAACTACCAATGCAATCTACATGATGCACTATAATTTTCTTCTAAAAGACTGAGTGTTTATTTATACTGGTAAGTCTGATCTTCTAAGGAGCTTCATCATGGCATAGTAATCAGTCTTGGTGTTGACAGAAAAATGCTCTTTTCTGCAATATTTAGGAGGTAAAACCCCCTAAATTAACCCTACAACGCACTGCCTTTATAATTTGACTGAAGCCTAAAGAATATGAACATAATACTGACTGTGAGAAATTAACTCAGTCATCCTTAATGAAACGTATTTCTATATACTATATCATAAAGTGCAAAGTATTTGTGAAAAGCTCAAATAATGAAGTCCAAAACCTTTAGTACTCATTTAATATGCTATCACGGAGAAATAGAATTAATTAAATAAATTTAAACACACTTATTTAACGATTTTATTTTCTATAAACTCTTTGATACTGTACATTAATTTTTACAGATAGGTGGCTGATAACTTCTCCAACTCTAACAACTATGATTTTATTGACTTGCAGAGAATATAAGACACACCAGTTAAATCCCTCCGAAAGATGTATTCTTTAATTAAAAATTTTTTTATTTATTTATAAAAAGTACAGGTCAAAATTCCAAAACTCTTATTTGAGACCTGTATAATTTCTTTGCCAGTGACTCAAAACTTTACCTTAATGATGCAACACTTAACCCAGTTATGATTATAAGTTACCATTGGAGTATAAAGTAGTTTATGGCCCTTACTCTGGGTTAAGAGTGTAAAATATGGTACATAGAGCAAGTTTAAGGAAATAAATGCATTCTAAAAAATCTAATTTATATGGCATTCTCCATGAAAGAATAAATACAACTATACCCTTGTACAAGTTCTCCCATTTGATAATTTATTTTTAAGAACCTCCTCCTTTGAAAAAAAGGAATGCCACATTTATATCTATACATCCATTTCTCCTTGAATTCAACATTCTCTAAGTATGTTTTAAAAAATTGAAAGTGATCTGGCAAGTGATATGTTGCCTATTTGGCTAACTGGTAAAGGCTTACTGAGGTTTTGTTTTTTTTCATTTTCTCTTCCCTTCCCTTTACTGCAAATTTCTGATGTTTCAGTAGTAAGACCTCTAATATACTCATAGCAGAAATATGATTTGTGCCATGTGAATGTGATTTCTATTCTTAATACACAGTGGTGACATCTCCTTTTTTGTTTCAGTTTGGAAGAGGACAACACTTTTGAAGTGGATCTCATGGTCTCCACTGGTCACCTCTTATGCTTTGGTTCACATCACATATTGACCCTTGAGTGCCACAAGCTGGATGAAATCACATGGAACTGAACCCATGGGGCACTTGGCCTATGTGAATGGGCTAGAATTAGTCTGAAGTAAAAGCCCTCTAAAATATTTGCAGAGAAGTCACTAGGATCACAGCATCAAACAATCACTCTACAAATCCACTCCTGTTTGTCTACACTACTTGCAAGTTAAGATCCAGCAGAGCCCTGTTCCGTGATTAGTATTTTTATACAGTAACTTAAATACAAATAGGTAACTGTTAATTAAGTTATACACACAGATATGAGCGCCTGACCACAACAAGCAACATCATAAACTTATACAAATACCTCAGTTGCAATTCAGGAATACTTGAAGTGCATATGGGCCAATTATGAAACAATTTGTTATTGCTCCATTCACTGCTGTAGCATAAAAGTATTTCTTAGGTCCAGCTGCAAGGCTGTTACATAACAGCATTATCACCTTGTTCCTTGGGGAAGCTCTCCCACAGGAATTTTGTCACAGTCCAGCTCTGCTGAATTGTCTTGATGCTGATCACCACGAGGACAGCATGAATGGTGAGACCCAGGAGGCCGAGCTGGCAGCACCTGCACAAACTGTGGAGTGTGAAAAAGATACATTTTCACTTTCCTAGTCTATATTTTATTCTGAGGTTATGACAGGGTTATTAGGCACTAAGTGGAAATGAGGAGAAGAAAGTGAGTGACAACAGGCAATAAAAATAATGACAAACTGCGGCAAGCTGAGAGACCGGGAGATACAATGAGAAGGAAAGAAAAGAAAATCTACTGAAGAGAAAGTTGAAACAAAAAAGAATAAGATGATATTTAGCCCTTCTTTTCAGGACTCTGTAATAAATTCATATCCTATCAATTGACCTCACCTCCAAAAATATTTCTTTTCTGTTTTTTTCCTTCATTTGAAGCAAACTTTTACATTTCAGTGTAAACTCTGTCACATATTATTAAAATATTTAAACATTTCCAGCAGTAGGAACTTTCAGAGGGACCATTCTGACCTACTTGTATATGAATTTATCTATCATGATACCAAGTACAGGGTTTTTCGATAATCTCTTTTACAAAATCTGAAAGTGAATCTTAGCTGAGTAAAGAATTGTTAAGCCAAGACAAAATATACAGTAGCCTATACCCATGGGTAAATCAAGTGTCTGTTTTTACATTGAAATTGATCCTTTCTAAAATTCTGGTTTTAATCCTTCCAGCAGGCTTTGGTGGGTCCTTTAACAGTTCCTAATGCATAAATAATTAAGAAATGTTTCTTCATTTACTGTTATTTCTTTTATTTTCTGGACCATTTCTAATAGTCAGTAATCCTTTATTGAGATACAGTTACCAAAAGTGAACACTAAAAGAAAATTATTTCCACACTGCATAAAAAGGTAAAATTCCCTTTCAATTTATATTTGATGTTTCCCAATTAATCTATGAAATAATAGATGCACATATGCTGAAAATCCATGTTCCATGCATTACGTCACATAGCTGCTTCATCCGTCTTGAAGTCATTGCTTTTCAGAGTAGTGGTAATCCTCTCATGCTCAAATATGACTTTCTTTCCATTTCTGTGTACATGACCTTGTATTTATTTGAAGTAAAGCACAAAGCCTATCTTCCTCCTTCACCTGTTTTTGTGCCATTTGTGAAACCTGTTCTGTTAATAAAGATACCAAAGAAAAGAAAAAAAAAACAAACTGGAAACATCCTTAGGAATCATACAATAAACAGCCTCATTAGTGGAAGATTTATTTTTTTCCTAATTGGCTGTTTCTATTCAGCAACCACTTTTTTCAACAGCCCAGAGTTTTGGTTTTTGTGGGGGTTTTTTGTTTGGGTTTTTTTTGTTTGTTTGTTTTGGGTTTTTTTCAGATTTCAGCTACACATTTTGAATATCCTTCCTTCTTTGACAGTGCGAAGTATTTAATTTAGACTACTGGGAAAACAAGAGAGCTAATGTTCTTCTGCCCTATATCCTGTTCTTTAATTAAAATTGATTAACTAATGAAAAATTCACAAAACAACTTTTTTTTTTTTTCAGGAACTGAACTGTATTTTTCATAATCTGGCAAAGACACTGAAGAACAGGTGATTGGTTTCTGCTTTGCTAGATGACTTTACAGACATGTGTAAAGCACCAAGGTATGCTAAAAGTCAGCCTTACTGACACTTTCTTAGAGGATAACAAGAAGAGAGACTAAGTTACAAACATCCAGATTTTAATAGTGTTTGTTTTATATGTCTCTCCTCCAACCTCTGCTTTTTATCCAGCATTGGCTCTCAAAAGAGAACAAGAAGGATTATGAAGTGCTTGGCTTACTTCTACTAGAAGGCAAACTTTTATTTATTAAAATCATCAAAGGAATAGAAATGTTACATGATCTTTGATTAAACTGTATGATTCACCAAGAGAAGAAAACTAAAAATGATTATATACCTTAGGCAGGAATGTCATTTCTATGGACTGCATGTCATTTATCTATGAAACATTCTTTTCAATATACTAAGAATTTACTTTTTGTTTCACAGCAGAACCCCCTGATTAATTTTCTTCTGTTCCTGATCTCAAAATATACATAGCTTAAGTTGCATGATAGAGTTCAGAAGTATCAGCAGAATGAAAAGGGGACAGATCTTTTGATTCAAGGTGGAATAAAAGATATCAGTCAGGATCACATCATGGTTCTAAGTACTGTGGTAAAACCCAAAAAAAATAAGCACAAAGAACTGCACTTACAGATTTGTAACAGCTGCTGCACAGTGGAAGCTCAGGGGTGAACACATAATTTGTTCAAATTTGTTTAATTTTATATAAATGAAAACCAATAATTCTGTCTGGAAAAGACATGATCAGTAAAGTAAATAATAATAATGAAAAAGATACTACTATTGAAATCTAAGCCTGGAAAATCAATCCATCAAGTAACATTCATCATAGTAACATTCATCAAGACAGGGAAAAGTCAGTGTCATTTGTAAGTACTTTCTGGTTTTCACTTTTAACTTTAACGAAGAGCTTATGACACGTGTGGTTTGAATTAATAAAACATGTTCTGCAGATTATTACCATCCCTTTTTAGCTTTATTTACACTGCAGTACAGTTGAACATTGTCAACTGTAATTCTTCATCAATATATTTGAGCTGAGAGGGAAATTACACTTTTGCATACAGGTTAGGACTAATTTGAACCTAGGTTACATTTTGTCTTACAACTTTTCAAAACTATTAGAACTATTACATTATTAAAATATTAGACAATTAAAACTCATATAATTATTAGAACTTTTTAAAAGTTCATTTTAGGTAAGAAGTTACTCTAATGAAAACATGCCACCGTATTTTTTCGTTTCCATTTAAATGGCTAGATTTTTACACTGGAAGCAAATTGGGTGTTCTAATGACTCAAATCCCAGTCCAATGGAGTATCAGATGTAGATTTTTAGATGTCTCATAAGCTGTTGACAAAAATCAATGAAAGGCACAGCTCATGTTTTTTTTTACAAGGCTCCTGACTTCAAAAAATCTGTCGCTGCAATATAAACATATTGTAAAGTTTACATATGATGGCACAGAGTTATACTGTAGTCATAATGTCACAAGGTAATTATTTGTGTAGAAGTGCTACTGGAGAAATAATAGAAGAAATAATACCATCAGCTTTTAATAAAATACCTTTTAAAATGTCACTGCCATTTCAGGCCCATACAGCAGTTCATATTTATGTCTAATGCCTATCAGATTACCTAAATTTAATGCTTGACACATTTACTGGTGCCAGGCAGACACAGGCAGACACTGCATTAATCAGTCAGCCTTAGCCATAGCAAACCCAGTTGCTAACTTTGATGTTCCTCTAGGCCTCTGAGGTAAAAAGAATACATGACTATGTTTCGCAGCAACCCAAACTCAGTATTCAGGGAAACTGAAAGGATATTCTCTAGACTACTTACAGCCCCAGCCCATAATGCCCAAACACATATAAAGACCTACACAACACCACCAGTCAGGAAATCTTACCACGGCTATGATGATGATAATCGTACAGGAAACAACTGATTTCCCTTTTTCTCCTCTGGCCTTGGATAAAGTGGACCAGCATTGCAAATAAATTGCGTTGCATCAAAAGCAGTTACTTTCTTTTGCTTCCCATAAGAGGATGGTGCCATCCGAAGTATGTGATGGAAATGATCCCTCCTGAGTTTAGCTCATGCTAAACTCTTAGTCTATATTCATGCTACCTCACCCAAAACAAAACTACTACAGGAATCCTGCTGAGAAATTAATGATCCAGTCAGTCATGTGGCAGTTGTCAGCCTTGCTCCCTCATCCTTTGACTCCGCCACTGTAAGTGTAGCCAATAAGACACAAGGCAATTTGTCTCAGATATACACACACACCTGTATCTGAAAGAAAACAGTAATACCTTTTACCTGCTCAGACCATCAGAGCAGCTTTCAGATGCTTGGATTAACCAAAATGGTACCAGTACAGGTTACAGTAATTTGGAACACAACATAATTATTTCAGGAGTCTGAAAGGAGTAGAAATAGTTGCAATCAGAATGTGATTTAGTTTTCTAACCTATCCATTCATCTTCTGTCACTCCTTTGAAGCTAGTTACATTCTCTATATTTTACATTCTCTCTAGTTCTTGATTGTCTTAAAATGAAATCTTTCAAATTTTTGTATATACAGCCAGAATAGTGCCTGCATGTCACCTTTCTGTATTACAGGCTGATACATGTGTTTTCAGGAGGAAAACCAAGTGAAATTCATGACAGGTCTCTGGAAAACAACATGTTATATTTAGCACCTGTAGTAAAATTCTACTATAAAATATTGTTAAATAGCAATCACTCATCAAAAAGCTACCAGAAATATTTAGTCTCACTTAAGTCTATACTTTGATACAAGATAAATGGGATGAAATTTCTTTCCAGGACTCATGGAATACCCATATACAGGCTTTTTCTAGAACTTTTATGACTTTCTTACCCTGAATCCAACCATGGATTTTCATTTCAGACCCTGCAGGGATTATTTCACATTCATGAACAAGATTCATCAGGATAAATATAGACTTTGATGTCTGAACTAGTTGTCTAGTCTTTCGATAAGGTCACTGGAAAGAAATAAAGACTCTTGCTTGTGATTCATTTCCCACTAAAATAAATGTCTAAAGTCAGATGAGTCATGTTCTAAGACAACCTATTTCTCTCCATTACTTTTAAAAGGACATCAGTCAACTAGTTCAGATAAAGAGAACTACTACATCTGCTCTAAGTATTTTTTGAGTTGGTACCCTGCCAGTTCTTCATGTTGCAGGAGGTAAGGGAGCAGGAAATAAAAAAACATGAGTACATCTGTCTAAGAGGGCTATGTGGATCAACCTCTCTATCCCAAAAGATGCCATATGTCCCACTTCTAAAAAAATAGTCCCACAATTACTGTAGAAAGCTATAGTACCATTAAAGGAAAATCAAAGAGCATTCTACTAAGTCTTCACAGATTTTTTTCTTCTGTATTCTGTTTTGGGCTCCAAGACCACAGTTCAGAAGCTCCTGTGAGTTCTAAGATGTCCTGCTTGTTTTGTCAGGTGGAAGTAAAAAATAAGCATCTGCTGCAACAGCTGCAAACAAGAAACAGTGCAAACTATGGTTACAATGCTCTCAGAGCTATAACCATAAACCTTCTACAGGTTCCTAAATATTTTTACTAGTTTTCACAGCTGAAATATTTATAAATCCATAATGAAATCCCAGCCACAATTTTCCAAGAAAGTCTGCTGCTAAATTTTTGTGGTTGGGATTTCAGCCCTAGATTTGAGTCATGTGAATAGACTTTCATGCATGCATTTACGTTATTCTTCTGTCATGAAAAAATGGAGAGTGCTTGGAGGAACCAGCTCTTTGTGTAAATGTATGCTACAAAAAAGTCAGACCATGCTACCAAAAAAGGAACTGAAACAGAAGGATGATATACAGAGGAAAGCAACTATTTCTCCACTGAAATTCCTGCTGATTTTCCAACGAGATTTGCATGTCTTAAGAGAAACCTTTCCAATGCATTTCACAACAGATGTGGCTAATGGAACTAGTGTAGTGGTTAAATAAGGTTTTGAGAAATAAAATAAGCTTTTTAAAATTTGTCCATATGTAGTTAAGCACTTTATCTTGTGTTACAAACAAAACAACTGTGACTATTTTAATTAACCTCTCAGTGACAGCACATAGAACTGCATGAAGGGGGTAGTTAATGTTACTCATACTTTAAAAAAATACTTTGGGTAATTTTAGGCTGCTTTTTATATTAGTAATACCCTGTGACGAGAATTGGGAAAAGAAATTTCCATCGAGGTCAACAAGTGTTTTCTCTTTACTTCACTTGAGCAAGTTTTTCACATGAGAAGGTACAACACTGGAGTCACTCAGGCCACTCATCCCAAGTTAATTATGTGCTTAAGTACTCTACTTTTTCAGAGTGCCTGTAGTAAGTACAGTGCAGCCTGGGTCTTTGGTTCACAAGAATAACACATTGATTTTTGGTCTTTCTCGTAATAATAGCCATAATAACATACAGCAGAAACAGGTTGCAAATTGAGGCAGAAGTTTTCAGTGTGACCTCAACCATGATCTTTATTCTCCCTTCCCTCATAGCCTTTTTAATTAGCAAGGTAATGCAGCTAGAGACATTTGCTTAACTGCATGAATGCACAGCCTAGGAACTCTGAATCTCAGCAAAATAAATAAAATCTTGTGTATGCAGAAGTTAAGTTATCAGAAGTTCTAAAGTATGTTCTAGAATGATCCCCTATCTTGTCTGAACAATCTGAATGGTCACAGGAAGATGGCTTCCTTCAATATCTGCATCAAACACACAGCCACTTTTCCTTTGTGCCCGGTATCTGTTTTACTGAGATAAATATAGATGTTCCTTCCTCCTTGTAATTTTCTGAGGAATTACAAATCTAAAGGAGTTTAGATGCTTTCTCTAATCAGTTTAGAGCTTGTCCAAACAAATAACCTTTTCTTCTCTACCTTAATGGCTGTGGCTCACAGCTTAACATGACTTTTTTTTCCCCAAGTACATCGATAGGTACAGGCAATTCCTGTTTCTATCATCTTATTCTTCTGTTTCTAGCTCTCATATCAAACTTCACTTTTCCTTAGCATGTTTTTCTGCCCTTGTCTCACAAATCTCTGGGGTCTTTTAACCAATTGAAAATCTATTTCCTTCAACTAGTGATTCAGTTTTCCAAGTCTGCCTCTAATATACCTCTGACAGTGTTCTCATTATGTTTTGGTTTTTTTTTAATCCTGTTCATAGCCATCTGCCATAGTTAGAATTAGGAATTCAAATACGTCTTTAAAATTTTAAGAGGACTAGAAATTATCACTTACTCAAGAAGTAAGTTTTCAGTGATTGGTTTTCTGCATCACAATTCCTTAAACTGAAATAAATTAGAAATAGATTTATTAGAAGGCTCTTCCTGTAAACTGAGAAAACCTGTTAATATGGGGAAGTCACTCGCTGCATGTGTTAAGGCTTATTTTTCATAAAAGTCTACAAGTACCTTCTTTTGTAATTATTGTGTCATTTCTAAGGATAATATGTTTAAGCATTTTTTTTCTCATCTTCTAGCCATGAGGACTGCTGGTGTTACTCCTAGTCAGGTGTGGTGGGATGATATAAAGTGGCTATCTCCAGACTGTGGGTTGTCAGAAACAAAACTTCAGTTGTTTATATCCTCATTTCCCATTTATCTCTTTTATAAGCTTTCCCTTGGTTTTATTTTATGTTTTGTTATTTCCCCCCTGCCTTTAATTTTACTTTTCACCTTAAATTTGTTAATCTCATTCTTTAATATTAATTTTGGATAAAAATTAGAATTAATTTCCAGTCAATATACACTGGATGTTTTTCCCTTCAGTATTCTAATAAGCTAAGAAATTATGCATAGTCAGTCCATATGCAGACCAGAGACATCATTAAGATGCAATTAGACACTGAAAGATTATGTATGTAAATTGGATTCAATCATGTTGAGAGGAAGTTGTTCAGGCCTCAGAATAACAATAGTTTGGTGAGTTATAAAGTTGGAAGAGTATTTTGGTGACTTACATTAGTGTAGGAAGAGTAAAGATTTAGAGAAGTTGAATTCATACAAATTAAAGTATTTCCACATGGAGTATGGATGAATGTGTGATGATAACTGTGATATATCCTTATCATTACTATAAAATAAAACAAGTTATGGCAGAAGTAAACTCAGACTGGAAAAAAAATATTAAAAGCTAATGACTATTTAGTTATATAGCTCAGCCAGCATGTTAAGAATTTAGCTTGGAACTAAATATGAAATATTGTGGTAATTGATGTATTGCTTCCTACTATTTGGTGATTTAAACATTCCATTGCTAGAGAGCATCCATAAGAATAGATTAGAAAGTCTGCCATAAAACCAACAAGACTTTGCTGATGAAAAAGTAACAGGTATTAAGAAGGCAAACAGGCTAAACAACCATAAACTTCTGAGTTATGTGACTTTTTTTCCAAAGCATGGGATTAACAAAAGCCATGTGCTGTTCTATTTCTTATCTCTTTCCAGAGAGAGGAACTAGCTGACACTTGCAAGAAGAGACTATTCCACTCTTTCAAGAACTTAAAAATAGTTCCCCAAGACATTTGCTAGTGGATAACCTGGCAGAAATCAGCTCCAGCTCCTCAGAGTTTTAAAATTGCTCTGTACTGCAGGCACACAAAGGATTTATTGATGCATATAACTTTTTTTTAATATGCTGGTCCTGGTAAACTAAAACTACTTCACTGAGGGCTTTGCTGGTGAGTTCTGGTTTGCTTTCCTTATTAGCACTATCTTTTTTTTTTTTCTTTTTTTTTCAAATTGTAATAAGTTTATTGCAGTTTTCAGTGTTCCTGTTACAACAACTCTTAAGTAATTTATTATTAGATGTAACAGAAATCATGATGGCATTCATAATGCTTTTGAGAGGGGCAGTGTTTATAGTGTTTCTTCTGCTTCCATCTTTGGTCAGCTTAGGGTTTTGTTCTTGCACTCATAACCTGCAGTTACTAACCTCAATGGCAATCTTGAGTAATATTTGCATAATTTCTGCTACATTACTGTTACCTATAATTTGGCTTGTAATTTTTAGATGTAATGAGTATAAAAAGCATGATTTGATTTTGTACAGTAAGGAATTTTTAATTGGATTTGCACTATAAGGGAAAAACAATAAATTTATGGTAAATATTTATTTTATTTTTCACTATGGTTGTACATTTGCTTTATTTTCATGACTGCTTTTAGTCATGATCTTCTTTAATCTACTCAAGTAGTCAAGTAGAAACAATTTTGTTTTACCGAATTTTGAGAGGTCACACTGTTGGTGATGCCTTGCTTTTTCCTTGGGAAGTACTAAATCACCTATGAACATGCTGATAATCAGCTTGCTTGTCTGAGATATCTAATAATTGTTAAAAAAAGAATGCTACTGCATGAAATTGGAGAGCTATTTGCCTGACCGCTTTTTCCTGTTTGAGAAAAGTTACTGAGAGAAGTGTCTTGGCATATTTCTAAAGGATATTTATCTTTTGAAAATAACTATTGATTTTTAGTTTGTAATTTGAAACTAATTAAATAGATCTGAGTTCCTGAGTCAAGCCCTCTTAGGTTAATGGGAAAAAAGGATGTTTCATTGACTAAGCTGCTAAGTGTGGCTTGGGAAAATGTATTATTTTCTTTGTTCTAGTAAACATTGCATTTATGACCTTGGAAATTCAGAACTAGAATTCTAAAGTAATATAGTCACTTAAGGATGCAGTTAGGAGCTAGGAATGGTAATTTGTTCCTTTTTGCAACACTGAAGAGCAATTCTCAGTTTAACTGTTGGTTGGAATTAATCTCCACGCTGTAACTCACCTGCAGGGGTATCTATACCAGTAAAGCAGTCAGCACCTGGTCAAAACTTTGGCAGTAGAACATTCTATTCTATTAAATTGGCATAGTGGTCCCTGGCCAATCTCTTCCAGACTATTCCAAATTCAGTTGGAGAATTCAAAGGAGTGGGGAATAATTTCCCCAAGGTAATTTGGATGAAAACGTCCTGTTTGGAAACAAAACCAGCAGAGAACATGCCCTAACACCCTCCATCCCTAAAGTTAATTTACTATCAGGTAGATGTAGCCCTTACTTCCTGAAGCTATACTTAAGTTGGCAAATGTTGCCAAGAAGGAAAATAATATGAAAAAAACCAGGCTAATAAAACTTGCTGACTACTAGGTCAGAATGGGTTCCTGTCTAGTCATTTTGGTAGGAAAGCAGAGCGAGCTACAGTCGGTATACCACACCCATATTATCCCCGGCATAAGTAATTTCAAAGTAAGGGTAACTGAACTTCTTCAGCTGGCAGGAAGGTACAGCATGCTGTGCCTTCAAGACCTATGGTGTCACTGAGAGAGATGTGTGTGATACACACCAACTTATCAGTACTTCTGAATACACGCCTTCTTGATTGAAAGTACAGGTTAAAAAATGCTTTAATGTTATTTCTTTAAGTAGTTACTTAAACCAAAATTTCCCACACTGAATAATGTTTCTGTCTTTCAGCCAATGTCTACGGTAGTTGATATATTAAGTGCTTATAACCTTCAAATTACTACAAACATAACAAATCAGCTTTGCATTTGATCTTTCAGAAAGCTTTCCACAATGAAATTTCTCTATTCAGAAGACACAACTGAGAAGATTCCTTCTCTTGCATCTAAGTCCAAGGTGGCACTTTCCAGCTTTTTCAAAGATTAAAATATAATCAACTTGAAAAATAAGAGAAATTTACTGTCATGAAAAAATCAGTCTACCAAGCACAATTTAAAGTGAGAATTTAAATACTCCAAGATAGTTGAACAAGGGCTTCTTATCTCAATGTAGCTTACCTTGATTAAAAGAAAAATCAACTTATTTGAAGTAAAAATGTAGTTCAAAGTCCAATATAATTAAAAAGGCAACAAATTGTATGAGGCAACCTCTAAAACACGTCAGTTTGTTGATTGACGTCCTTCATGAAAACAGTATCCACAAATTAGTTTGTCTTTTTCTCCTTTAGGATGCTCCTAACTTCTGTTTTATTGGCCTTCTTCAATATGTTCCAAGTGAGCGACAGCCCAGTGATAATGTGATTAAGCAGCTCTAAAACTTTATGAGCCAGTGAAATTTCAGCTACTGAAAAACATAGTTTTGGAGAATGTTTCAAAGGAACTCAGTAATACAATAATGCATCTTGGGAACCATAACAGATAAACACTGTTGGAAAATGTCCATAGACACAAGTTCAGCATCCTTAAAATCTGTCAGTAGTAAACTGTAGTACAACATTCTGGGTAGTAATGCTTATTTGAAAAGAGTAAGACTTAATAAGAACATTTGCTTTACTAATCACTTTAGCAGTAATTCACCTATATACAAAAACCCCCTCACACATTATGAAAGCATAAAATACTTGTGAAACTGTTTGCTTCTTTTCACTGAGGTTTTACTAGATATTCCAAAACTGGTGGCACATATGTTTATTGTGATGGCAATACTGGCAGTGAATCTTTTCCATCTCGAATATCTGAGCTTACCTAAAGTATTCTATTTGGAATGTACAACACAATTTTTTCTCTGGCTTTGAAGCCTGATGTAGAAAAGAACCTAAACATCCAGTTCCTGGACACCCACTCCTTTAGGCAAAACCCCACAAAAGGAGAATAGAGCTGAATGTTGAACTGATGCAAAGCTTTTCCAAGTTTGTAGTGACTCATGGTGTTCCTTAACAAACCAAATGCTACATTTAAGACTCAGGTTTCAGGAAATATTTCAGGTTAATCAAATTTATCAGAACAGAAACTCTAGGTGGTGGTGGTTGTCTCTCTGTGGGACACTACAGCTGCATCAGAGCTGTTTTCATCTGGTGTCAGAAAGAAGATACAAACCATCATGTACTCTAGTAATTTCTAGTTGATGAGATTATTTTGAATTATGGAAATTTAACTCAGCTATATAGTGACCAGAGAATCAGGTATTTCATAGGGAACAGATAATGTTGTTCTCACAGACAATCTTGCTCTATATGTCTCTCTACTAGTATGAGCCAGATATAAGCTTTTAACTGTCATTTTGATGTTATTTAGACCATCAAAAATACCAGTTTCACATTACTGTAACTGAGTAATTTTGACTCCAAATGTTATTACATTTTCTTCATATAACCTCAATCAGTAATGGGGAAATATAGACAAGACACACTATAATTTTATAAGTTTTTAGAAACCAAGGCTATATTGACAAAAATTGGAACTGTTTTTCCAGAGAAAAATATGAAACATATTTTTGAAACATACTCTTTAAAGAAAGAAAAAAAACCCCACATTTAATTCAGAAGGATCTGGTGGAAAATTACAGCATAATCACTACATCTATGAAATTCCAGCAAATGCTATTACCCTTTGGGGTAGTATCCTTTGGCTATTTTCCAATGTGGTAGACTGGTTTGCCTCTTCTAAAAAGCTAGAATCAGCATACCACATCCAAAACTTCAAAAGGAGGGTCATTTTTGCATCATAAAGCCTGATCTGAAAATCTTGTGCCACGACCATGGACCGTGTACTCCAGAAACAGCTACCTACCCTTAGCAGACACTTAATCTGGGTGTGAAACAGGCAGCCAGCTGGTCGGGCCAGGCAGGTGTGAATACAACTGACCTTTCACATCACAATGAAGGGATCACATACAGATTGTATCTGCTGACCGCCAGGCTGCTCCTGCATGATGACTGAGTGTGGTGTCTGGTCTAGCATAAAATACCATGGACAAGCCATGCTCCAGTGTTCAGATCCATGCCCTGGCCCTGTTGAATTGACTAGTACAGACATAGCTATGGGGCACAGTAAAGCAAAGATAAATGAAGTGCTGTGGATAATACAGTGAATAAGAGCAGTTAGAAGACCGAATCCAGTCCCTGAGGAAAGACATTCCATTTACTTATGAAATGAATATGATGCACATACTAACCTTCAATGACACTGAAATTATTTGAGGTAGGTCACCCTGCCTTTGATATCGAAATAAAAAGAATATACTTCAAGTAAGGGCATGTAGGCCTGAACTTCTCTTCTGCTGACTTAGCTCATGGACCTTATTTAGCAGGGTAGGAGGTGCCAGCCATCGAGTTTACAACTGCACAGTGAACCCAATCAGACACATCCATGCATCCTCAGTCTTCGGAAATTGCATGTTGTGAAGAAGGTAATTCTTAAATGGATGCTATTACGCCTATAGAGTCCTTAGAGAGTAACAGGCTTTTAGACAAAGAAAAGAAGCTTTCTTTCTGCCAATAGTATCTTAAAAGTATTCCTGGGAAGTCAGCTTTGTCCAAGACTCCCAATTGCTTACATGTTGCTTAATCACGTCTGTTCAAGACCTGATGAATAAAAAAATAAATTACCCTTATATATAATCAGATTCTAAGTTGAGAATTTTTTTTCATGTAGTGGGAAAATTCTCTTTCATATTCTCAATTTTGCCATTAGTTTTTAAATCCATCCCATAGGCAAATAAGTTAAACAAAATAAATAATCAATTCTCTCATGTTCTCTATACATAGAAAGATTATGGACAATTAATTTGATGATTCTGTAGTTTTACAAGATAGAATAGGGAAAATTGTTTTAAGGAAGTACTTTTATTCTTTTTTGATGTAAATACATTTTGTTGTGACAATTATCTTTTTAAGAACTTCAGTCTTTGATGTGTGAATGCCTTCCTAGTCCTGGAGAGACTTCACAGTAATTTTAACAAGATCTTTATATCTTAAATGTAATAGACTTCCCAGTACATTTCAGAATAGGTAATTTTTGAGTTAAAATGATATAGCCAGAAGAGAATTTTTCAATTTTCTCTTTCTGACATTCATTTTGACCTTTCACATTTACACTGGATCTTTCTTTCTAGCTGCTTTGCCATTAAGCACCCCTCTTGTGAGCACTAGAAATCATTCTACTCATTACCAGTTCAAACTAGGAACATTTTCTGAAAACATCTAGCTGGAGGATAATGTTAGGTCAATTATTATATTGGAATACATTTTGATTGCAGGATGCAATGTAACCAGTCATACCAATTTCCGCTGGAAAGATTCTTGTTCCCATAAACCTTGAGAAAGGCTTCAAAATTTAAAAGTCAATAACAAGAAGCTTTTGTGAGATGAGATGTTTCTCAAAGTGTCTCAATGACTGTTTTATTCCTCTGCATGACATAGTAATTTTCAATCCATCTTATACCTCCTCTGAAATCTATATTTATTCCATATAGAGTTCATATGCCACGATAATATGCTATGGAATAACATTTTGTTTTGTTCTGTTTTGCTTTATTATCTTTTACAAGGAAAAAAGAAAGCATGTGTTGCTTTCAAAACTTTATTACAAGAAAAAGTATCTTGAAAAGCTATTTTTGCATGAATGGAGAAAAACATGAGCTTTAAAAGATAGATATATTTTGCAAAATAGAGTTCATGTTTTCTAAATCTTGTTCCACTTCATTGGCCTTCAATAATTTATTTTTCAATCTCACTTGTGCTTCCTGCGTCACTATTAAAGAGATTCATGGTAACTAATAGATACTCCATGAGCCTTTCTGCTACTTGGTGTAGTGCTTAGTATAATGCTTTTGGGAAAATGTTTGTTTTATCTATGAGTAGATAATTTAGTTAAGTAACTGTAATGAAAATGCTTCATGTCCAATTACACACCTGACTACTTAGAAGTAACACTTCACAGTTATCCCATTTTAATCCATTTACAACATGATATATCTTACTAAAATAGTAATTCAATCTTCTAGAAAATCTGCAATATGAAAAAACCTGTATGTGTTGGCTGACTTTAAAACTTGAAAGAACTTCACTTGCTGCAACAACATAATAATAATGGGAACTACTAGTGGAGATTCCTACCCCACACAGCTGGAACTATTCCCACCTGGGTTTGACAGCTCAGTAGACGAGGCACTGGCTTGAGACTTGTGATTATTTTCTTTGTCATTTGTCTTTAAGTATGACCTTAGAAAGGCTATTTATCCCCTCTCTGTGCCTTCGTTTCTACTCTGCCTTGTCTATTAAGATTGTCAGTTTTGAGCTCCAGAATTGTCTTTTACTATACATTTATATGATACCTTAGGGACCTTGATATACTCCCACAGTACTGATAATAGTAACAGATAATAGCATCAAGAAGTTCTGAAAGAAAGTAGGGAAAAATTTGTGAATGGCATCCTATAGTCCATGGTTTCATGTTCAGCAGGAAGGACCATTAAGAAGACAAATAATCATGCATTCTCATTTTCATGCGCTTCATGTCATGCCATATCTTGTACCAGCACATCTATTTGTAAGGTCATATGATGGACCACACAAGAAAAAAATCTGTGGGTTTGAAGCTTTTTTCCTTGCAACAGAGCCATACAAATTTGTTGCAGACATGGACAGTGGGATTGAATACACTCTCAGCAAGTTTGCAGATGACACCAAGATGAGTGGTGTGACTGGTGCTTTAGAGGGAAGGGATGTCATCCAGAAAGAACTTGACAGAGTAGAGAGCTGAGCCTGAGTGAACCTCTTAAATCTCAACTAGACCAAGTGCAAGGTCCTGTGCCTGGTTTGGGGCAGTACCAAATTTGGATACAGGCTGGGCAGTGAGTGGAATTGAGAGCACTTGGGGGTACTCATGGGTAAAAATCTGAATATGACTTCGCAAGGTGTACTTTCAGCCCAGAAGTCCAACTGCATCCTAGGCTCCATCAAAAGCACTGTGTCCAGCAGATCAAGGGAGGTGATTCTGTCACTCTGCTCTTACAAGATTCCACCCTGGAATACTGCATCCAGTTCTGTGGCCTCCAGAATAAAAAAGACAGACTTGCTCAAGAAAGTCTAGAGAAGGGTCATGAAAAAGATAAGGGTTTGGAGGACGTCCCTTGTGAGGCTGAAAGTGTTGGAATTGTTTAGTGTAGAGATGTGAAGTCTCTGAGGAGATGTTATAGCAGCCTTCCAGTCATTAAGGAGGACTGCAGGCAAAACAGTGAAGGACTATTTCTCAGGCATTGCAGTGATAGGATGAGGTATAATGGTTCTAACGTAGCATTGAATTAAATATTTGAAAGAAATTCTTCACTGAGAGCAGAGTGAGACACTAGAACTGTTTGCTCAGAGAAGACGTGGATGCCCCATCCCTCTAAGTGTTCAAGGCCAGGTTGAATGGGGCTCTGAGCAAACCATTCTAGTGAAAGGTGAGTCTGTCCATAGAAGGAGAGTTGGAACTAGATGATCCTTAATGTCCATTCCATCCCAAATCATTCTATGACTCTGACTCTAAGAAGCAAATGACAAACATTCACAGAACTTCAGGCTCTGGTGCAGTAGAATAGTAGAATAAAGTAGAATAAAGTAGTAGAATAGTAGAATAAAGAGGTAGCAAGTAGAATAAAGAGGGTGAAAAAATAACCTGAAGAGTGTTTTCTTGAAATGACACCAAGATGAACCTCAACTGCACAATGGGAGAATCTCCGTGCCTCAGTAGGCTCAGCCAGAGAACAGTAGTGCTAACAGTTGAAGTGGCTGCCTCCTGAAGGTGAATAAAAGTCAAGAAATTCATGCCATCCAGCCCATTTGAGGATCATCATCATCATGGCTAGGATTTGTGAACGAAGATTTGGGAAGGGCTCTACCCACACTTGCTACAAGCACACTGGTGGCTAAAAAGGCCAATGCGAGATAGGAAAGTCCGATTCTAAAAGGCACAGTGGAAAGTCTCCATCAGCACTACTGGTGAGGCACGGTTCTTCCTGCATTACCTTTTTTTCCTCAAGACTGATTCTGCATGTGTTCTCAGAGGAAGCAGCAGCATTATGGGTCTCCATTTCTCTTGACTGGAGGCCATTGATGGTGGTCAGTATGGCCAAGGCTGAGGTGTTTCAGGGAATCCTTGTATCCCCTCTTCGGGGCTTCTCTCTCATGGCAGCCAGTAGCAAGTTCACCACAGAGCACAATCTTAGGGAGGCGGTGATCCTCCATTCTGGAGATGTGCCCCTGCCCAGCGCAGCTGCATTTTCAGCAGCATGGCCTTGATACTGGTGATTGCTGCCTGTTCAAGGACAGACACATTAGTCACATGCATTTGAGGATAGGAGAAAGATGAAATATAATTAAAGGACCTGCTTCATTTGGGAAGGAGGCTGATGTGAGTTTTTATGCAAAAGGCTATAGATTTCCTGGAGTTCATTGTAGCACATATATTTTTCATGTGTTATAGTGCTGCTCAAAGCAATATCATCCTATGAGTACACAGTACTATATATGAACTTGACAGTTCACATATGATTCTCACCCCCTCTTCCAATTTTTTTAATTTACTTCTCAGTGTAAATTTTTTCCGTCCTGTTTGTGTAATCAAAACCATATGTTACTGCTTCTGCATAGATGACATTCAATTTTCTACACTTATATATGCAGATATATATAAATATATATATACACAGCAGTTTTCTCATTCTGTTACTTAAAGTGTAACTGGCAGGTATTTTATTTACACGAGTAAACCAAAAAATAGCAAAAATACTGATATGCTTCAATTCCCCTGAAATAAATGCACAGAAAAAAAGTGAATCATATCTCAGCTTGGACATTGGACCTGTGAATATCACAGAAGTATCTGAAACTCTGACAACCTGCATTCTCTATGCATTGACATGTTATAAGAACTCACTGCTAACCTGCAGTATGCAAGGGATGTGTAATGCTCAATAGTTCATCATTTTAAGGACAGCACCACTTAATCTGGCATGTCTGCTAGTCATTATTTGTATGGACATCAAAGCAATGAGTCTAGTTACTTGTCATCTCTTTCAAACTTCACTAAAAACAGGTCATTTTATATATCTGAAGTTCAATTCCAATTCAACAACAGAAAATCAAGTCCAGTAAATAAGCACTGTGGTGGCATGATTTTTAGATATGCATTTAATGTTTCTGCTTATTTAACTTATTGGAGTAGAAGAGAGATTGGGCTTGAATGCGTATTCAAATGCCATGACATACAAACATTTCCTTCCTATCACAATTATAGATATAATGCACTATATACTGCAAGACAAATTTAACATAAAGTGCAAATGGAAGCACAAATTCTTTAGATAGTATCTTCCTCTCCAAAAATGAATGTCTTTGCTTTTGGTTTGTTTTACTAACTATGTTTAGTAAGTGCCAGGACCTGACATGGTGCTTCAGAATTTTCTTTTGCACTATTGTGATGCTGTGACTGTCAAATTCCTGACATTAGGCATTAGGGGTTGCCATGTGCTCCAGTTGTGTCATTGCTACTTAATGAAGTGTTTATGTACATAGTTTGTGTATGTGAATGTATTGGGTTTTCACCAGTGCAGAGGGATGCCTGAAGGAAGCTGAGATCCCATGGGAAGCCCACGCTGGAGCAGGCTTCTGGCAGGAGCTGTGATCCCATGAAGAGAGGACTGCATACTAGAGCACGTGTGCTGGCTGGACCTGTGACCCTACAGGGGACCCACACTAAAGCAGCCTGTTCCTGAAGGACTGCACCCCTTGGAAGGGACACATACTGGAGCAAGGGAAGAATGTGAGAAGTCTTTCCCCTGAAGAGGAAGGAGCATCTGAAACAACGTGATGAACTGATGGCAACCCCCATTCCCCATACCTCTGTGCTGCTGAGGGGGAGCAGGGAGAGAAATCAGGAGCAAAGTTAAGACCAGGAAAAGGAGGGGTGATGGGAATATATTTTTAAAGTTTGGGTTTACTTCTTGCTATTCTATTCTGATTTCATTAGCAATAAATTCAGTTTTCCTAAGTGAAGTCAGTTTTGCCCAGGAACAGTCACTGGTGAGTGGTCTCTCCCTGACCTTATTTCAGCCATGAGTTTTTAGCTATATCTTCTCTCCCTTGCCCAGCTGAGGAGGGCAGTGACAAAGCAGCTTTGATGGGCACCTGGCATCCAGTCAGGGTCAAACCAACACTGGAGTATTTTCTTTATGGAAGATGTTTTTAATGTTAATTTTTTCAAATAAGAAAATTATATTTTTCAGGTTAGATCACTTACTTATAACTTTTGTTGTAAAAGACAAATTAAAATACATGACAATGCAATCTAAAAACACCTTCCTTAAAAAAACAGGACTATTTTGAAGCCAATGAGAAATGTCTTCATAGACCACTGAAATACACTATCCCTCTGACTTATGTTGAGTAGCTGCATAACAGCCCCAGAGGCAACATGCAGCATTTTAGAATAAGAAGTAATGAATAATTGTGTCAGCTAAATTTCAAGGAGTATTTGAGGCAAGATGACTATAGAGAAGCAGATTAATATTTCGTCAAAAGATTTTGGCTAGCACAACCTTAATTCCAAAGATGACACTTTATAATAACTGTAAAATATTAGAACCTTCACCTTTTAGTTTCCTATAGATTATTCAATCCTAATTACTTTTATTATACATTCATCTTCTCAACCACCTGTAAGAATATGCTCACTGTATATGTCTCACATGCACTGACAAAAGTTTGAAAGCTTTGTCCAAACAAGCCAGAACTAAATTTGCTGGTTTTCTTCCCAAGGATATTTTTTCTCTTTGTACAATTAGCTGTGGCAGTCTTGGTATCTCTGGTTTTCATTTGTTTATTTATTTATTTTTTATTTTAAAATATTGCTTTAAATGTATTGTCTACTTTTTATCAGAAACTTTGAAAGGCCTCTTTTTGATTTTAGTCCAGCCATTAAAAACCAGATTGAGGTAAAAACCGCAAGACAGAGTGGCTACCTGAGGAAAAAGAAAATTAAAAATTAAGGTGAAATTATAACTACACTAAATTCAGTGGCAAAATTCTCATGTACAGTGTGGAATTAAAGATTTGTTTTCCTGAAAAAGAAAAAATAGCCCTGTCCCAATGTCGTTTGGCTGTGTAAAGACAGTACCTCTGTAGATTAAAGGCAAACCACTTATCCTTCAAATACCTAATGAAAACACATTTCAGTGACAGAAAAGCAATTTCTGCAAAACAGTACTTTATAAGTTCTGCATTTAGTAATATGTGTGCTAAACTGCGGAGAATGATGGTTATATTAAAGTACAGGTTAATAAAAGTTGGTGCCTTTGCCTCTAGCTTCTGACAATGAAGGTTATGTCTTTTTAAACATGAGAAGTTTCAGTTTTATGATTTCGGTGCAAACGGGTTGATAAAAGATATGTATCAAGGTTTGTCTTCCCTGTGTTACATGTAACCTCGAAGGCTCCTCATGTCTGATATGGAAAACTGAGCAATTTCTTCAGTCTTTCCAACGATGGTGAAGTTGACCAACTTTCCTAGGATGCTGACAAAATTCCATGATATCTAAGACTTTAGAGCCCAGGGGGTGACACAGAAACAGCATGTTTTATGTTGGAGAGAGAAAAGATTTTAGCAGTAACCTTACGAGTATGAGAATTGAATGTTATGTTTACATATTGCATTTTCCACAGTGCTCAAAAATGCTGCACATCGGATGCTTATGTTGTGAGTTCCAACTGAAAATTGTGAATGCCAAAGCTATGTATAAAGGGACTTTTATGAAGTATGATTATAATTTTACAGAGTTATAAGGAAATCTGGAAGGATCTTTATATGGGATTTTGTAGAAAGATGCTCCACTTAAATGAAAAGGTAAAAAGAAGAAAAAATAAACAACAATCTAACAAGTTAAAAAAGTTGTAAAAACTAGAACATACCTTCCTATGCAAATCATGACAAGTATATAGCAGTCTGATAATTCATAAAATGTGAAAAGTGAAGATAAAAAAGAAAGTAGACCAAAAACTACTTGTTCTAGGTGGAAAGCAAAGACAAACTTGAAGTGCATATCTTAAGCAAGTGACAGAAAAAGAGTGGAGGTATCTAAAAAAGTGAAAAAATAATCTGTAGAAAATTCCACTTCTTTCTGCTATGAAACAGCTGATGTTTTAAGCAAAGTGCTGGAAGGAATAAAGTTTTAATGTACAGCAATATATTTTTAAAAGTTTTCCGTTTGATTAAAAAAAAAATTGTGATGCTGCCTTTGAAATAAAAAATACTTTGCAGAGTACAACATTGCTGCTTAAACAAGATTGGAGCATACCCTGCCTTGTCTTTAGAAATTACATGAATAAGTTGGGCTAGCTAGAACTGTTTCACTTATCACAGTATGTTTAGGGCTTTAAGTTTCCCTCTGCTTATTCTGTCATGCCATCAATAGCTGAACAGAAAATATATTTAAAATAATAATCATGATCAGGGGTGTCCATGGCAAGAAAGAATAAGCAACACTGAAAAATATGCTGACAAGGACTGATGTGTCTTTGTCTTCTTTTGTGTTTCTTGAGGGTGAGGGATCCTGATTTGCATTTTCAAGAATCTACCAGCTTTTTTCTTTCCAACTGGTTTCGGAATGTACTAACCTTGTGATTCCCACTTACAGAGCCTCAAAGATGTGTGTGTATATCTTGTACTGCTCTGCTGGAAGAGCAGCAGTTCATGCATGCTGAAAGTTTTGCCATTCCAGTCCTTGTCCTTACTGATCCTGTCTAATTATTCTGACTTAGCAGATCAAAGTCAGCACCTTCCAAACTTGGGTGACAAAAGAGTTTTGCTCCTCTCATACAACTTCTCAAAAGCATGGAGTTCAAATGCACCTATTCATCCCATTTCATCTATTCTTCAAGGGATTTGCCTAGTCCTAGTTTAAAACGTTCAGGCAGGAGAGTTTCCTTTGCTCCCATCTGGTGAGTATTTCACTGCTCAGACTGACCTCATCAGTAGAGCTTCTCCTAAAGTCAGCCAACTCAAGGTTTTTTTGAGTTTCAACTGGTTTATCTAAATGTACCACCTGCATTATCCCATCCTCTCCCAAGCTGCTATTTCTAGCTTTCAAGAAATTACACATTATTACCATAAACAAAACAATTTTTTAAAAAAAAATTAGTCTGAATGCACTATTGTAAGCATTTCTTTTTTTCTTCCAACAGAGTTATTTTTCCATTTAGAGTATTGCCTGACACAATGTTGTAGTTATATACTCTTGCAACTGCTTCCTGGAATTACCCTAGGTAGGCCAGTTTAGGCAGGTGATTGCTTAGAACCTCAGGGCTGATCTAAAAGTAAAATCTTTTCTCACAGATTCACCAAGAAATATGCATTTTTGGCACATATATTTCAGATTTGTGAGCCTA
The DNA here is from genome assembly GCA_013396755.1 of Sclerurus mexicanus. NCBI lineage: Eukaryota > Metazoa > Chordata > Aves > Passeriformes > Furnariidae > Sclerurus > Sclerurus mexicanus. The sequence goes on from VWZF01005096.1 coordinate 740,306, forward strand.
AAGACAATCTATTAAGTCAGTTTACTCTAATAGTCTTACTATAAGGAGAAGGTAATCCAGGACCATTTTGCTTTCTAATCTTTTCTGCTCAGGTCCCATGTGCAACTTGGGTCTGTAGAAGGCTGAGCATTGCACTTAGAAAAACCAGGTACTCACACAAAAAATACACATCTGACCACACTGCCCAGAACAGGCAAAGAGAAATGTCTGTCCCCAAAACACCTCCAACACTCACAGAATCATGAATGTGGAAGGCCTGATCTTGTTATTGTCATCTCTCTTGTTTCCATTTACTAGGATTTGTGTATGTGGGAATTAATTATTTTTCTTGCCTTTTATTCTTGTTTTGTTTGTTTGGCTGGTTACTTGGTTTTAAGTGAAAGAACTTCTAATTAGATATCCTCACAACCATATATTAGAGCATCATACAGAAAGACATCAAAATATACACAAGCAGTTTATATTTTAAATAAGCAAATGCCATTTAAGCAAATACTTCAGTATATTTTAAAAAATATTTTATTTAGAATTCAATATAAATTTAGGGAAATAGCACTGGGAAGAAAACAAACAAAACCCCACAAACAAAGAGCTGTGAAGCACACAGATAAATAAATGGGAGGAGAGCAATCTCTCCCAATTGGCAGGTAGGGGAACCCATGGTTCTGAATACTACATATAGGAAAAACCTAGGCACTCTGCAATAGAGTGAAAGTTTTCTGACTTTCTGAGGTATATCACTGTATCTATTTTGATAAATAAAGGCAACTGCTTTATACTTTACTTTCATTAACTTTCATTTGGTGGCTAATTAAATGAACTTTCATTTCAATGGCTAATTGAAATTCTGTAATCTCACAATATATTACAAGGATAAATTCTTTTTAAAAAGTCACCATGAAAAGCATTAAAAGTCTTTTACTGAAAAATGCATGCTGAAAGCTCAATATTACTATACATTTCAACAATTCTTCTCAATGCCCAATATATGATAAAATCTATTGACATCATTGATCTTTTATAAATCTAAAGCAAAAAAAAAAAAAAAAGCAATCCCGCTGAAAGGAAATGAAATAAATGAAATATACATCTATACTTTTAAGAAATTAAAATAAAGAAACACTTACCAGGTTTGACAGAATACTTTTGCATACAAATTGAACAAGAGCTTAAAATAAAATTATCATTTTCCATCTCACATCAGATAATAATAAATTTTCAATCTGAAGTAATATTTACTAAAGGATACTGTGAAATTATATTTTTCTGCTGAAGATAAACAGAAGCACTGGAGGCTATAATATAGTCAAAACCAAGGTTTTTACTATAATATTTGTACATGGATAACCATCTGGGCAGTCCAAATGTCTAATTTTCTAGTAGAAATCTATCTATCTGATTCATTTTTCTGCCCATACTAGCTAGCTAAAGAACATTTTGGAGCACAGGAAAGAAATATGGCACTCAAAACCCAGTAAGCAAGTAATTTTATTTTCAGGGAATTATAGACAGTTATATCTAGCAAACAGGAAGATATAATAGCAAATTAATTCAACATATTTTAAAATAACAGTGCAATATACGCACCAATATAGTGTTTATTTCTTCTGTTCTTTTACTTGATGTTTGCTTTAACATAAGCTTATTTCTTATGGAAAAAGTGATGCAGAAGCCAAGTTCCTCTGTTACTGTCTACTTTTTGCAGCATAAACTTAAGAGAGTGGGAATTGCATGCCTGAAAAGGAAATGAAGCTGTGGGGAGGGCAGGGACAGGAGAGAAAACTAAGGAAGGAAGCATAGTTGTATAAAGTGGGACTCTGAGAATGCTGGTCTATTTGGTGGCTAAACAAACTACTTCTCTCTAAGCATTAGTTCCTCTACATACAGACTACAGATGCTGTCTTGTGATCATGTGCTGAGACTCACAGATGGAAAAAGTATTGCTATAATATTAACAATCTTTTTTATAGAAGAGCCAGTTGCCAGTTGGTGCCAGTTGACTGACTGATGGGTTATAGCTATTTATGACTGACACCAAGATACAGAAATTCCCAGTCACATGAAAGAAATTCTCATTGTCAAGACTATAAATAATTACTGCACAATATTTATGAACTCCTTTCTTGAAATCTACCCTGCAAATGTCTTGTTCTAAATGAGCCATCTTAGCACAACAGGTATAACACACAGAAACAAATTAGTTATTACTGAACACTTGTTTCGTCCTCAGATATCACAGACAGATGGGGCAAACATGACCCCTACCAGATGCTGATAAACTGCAGAATTCCCCAACCCCTTGGAATGAGTTTCCCACACAGCACAATTACAGGATTCCTTTCTGAACAGAAAGAAAGAACATCTAGACATATTTTTTGTCCATTTTCTAAATTCTCCTTGCACACATTATATTCCTATTAAGAAATAATTCAGGTAGTGTTGACAGTTTTAACACAATTCACTCATGGTGTACACCTAATCACATATAAAATAGACTCCTTGCCTAGAAACAGCCTCAAGAGGTTATAAGATAATTCCTCTAGTTCATGGCAGGATCAGTACATGACAGATGTTTGCTGAACCTGTTCTTAAAGATCTCTCATGGTGGAGATTTCAAAAGTTCCTGTGTACTTCAGTGACCACTTGCTGTAATAAAAATCACTTTATGTAGAACTTGTATGGCAAAAGGATGGGATTTCAAGTCAAAATTTGAATATGAGGCTAATAAATGGAGGAAAAGGTAAGACAGAATATACTTTACAACAATTACATTTGTGATATTCTAGGTAACCTGCCTAAAAATGTAATATATGAACTAAACATATGCACAACCAGTACATGGGGAAGAACATATTTGTACATATTCATTTACAGTGGACTGTTTTCACTAGAAGACAAACAAGGATAATTTTTAATTAAAAATCTGCTCTTATTATCCCCAAAGGAAAGAAGCCCATTTTATGTTACATGCTGAAAATATATTATCTTTATAGTAACCATCATGCATCTCAATCCATTTAATTTCATAGAGTCCAAATCACTCCAACTTCTAAGATTTTCTAAAGTAAGATAAAATATTTGTTCTAGCAAGAATCCACTGGCTAATATTTGACATGAAAATTTGTGGGGTGGAAATATGAGAAGCATTCCATAAACAGAAAAATAGTACAAGACACAATGAGATTAAGAAAAAGGAGCATCTTTCATTTTTAAATTTGAAGATTATGGATAAGACATCAGATATAGTAATCTTTCAAAGTTGTTCTTCGCTCATTTCCAGGAACGATTTCTGTCATCAAATCTCAGTGTCATGTTCTATGATTTAATGCATTTCATTTAGCACAAAAAGGACCGTCTCTATCTGCCCACAAGAAAATTCTGAGAACTAGGGATGAAACATGTTGGAACTCACACCAGTTCCCACTTAGCTTAGAAATGAAACCTTGTTAGTCTTGACACTGGGCTATAGGGAACAGTAGACATCTGGACGCAGAGGGCAGTGAACAAGTGGCTGTGAACAGCCCAGTGATCCAGGATATGTCTCTAAAAGGGGGATCTGTAAGTTTGTCCCTAAGACTATTTTTTTTAATTGGACTTCACAGGGTTTTCAATGCAACAGAAACTATGAAGCAAAACCAGAACTCTGAGCTCACCTCAAACCCCAAAAGCCACATTATCAGGCTTTTTTTCTTCTAGCCTCCATAATCTTGTTAACCCCATGAATTCTTTGCTGCATCTCCAACAGACTGTAAGCAGGATACCCTCTACCTGCCCAGCCTTTCAGTTGAAGCATGCTCCCAAATGATTTGCTTGAATTCCCTTAGGTCAAGCAAAATGTATGACCTGTATCTCCTCTTCTTAGTAATTATTCTCGTGGGCATCAGAGGCAATTGCATGATGCTCTAACACAGAGCCAAAATAGCAAGAGCTAAGAGCTTCGATGTTCCTATAATTTGTTTCTTTTACTGGATGCAGACTTCTTGTGCTCCAGACTTTTAGGAGCTTTTTCAGGAGTCTTATTCTTAGTCTCTTATCCTGGAGCTAAGATGGTGTCACAAAGCCTGGGAGACCCAAGGGGTTTTTACAGGTGCTGTTCAAATGCACTTAACAGTTGATTAGGAGAGATATAAAAACACAGAGTCTTGGTGTACCTGTACCTTGTAGCACCACCAGCCCTGCAGTACCCACTGTGGATAACCCTCTTCTCCCATTGCCCTTCAGTCAGTTATAGCTTTGTATTGATCCCTGAAGTCATCGAATTGAATTGTAGTGTGGTTTGTGTTGGGTGGGGATTTTAAAGTTCATGTGGTTCATACCTCCTGCTATGGTCAGGACCACGTTTCACTAGACCAGGTAGCTCAGAGTCACTGCTGTTTGTTCTGCTCTGGTACTGTTATACTGGTGGAACATGGGGGAAAAAAGTTTGTCAGTTCTGACTGCAGGGTTCTGTGCATAGATAGTGTCAGAAATTAGCCAGTGAACCTAGGACAGAAACTCCAGCCTCTACGTGTTGCAATTATTCGTGTGAGAGAAATTAGATTGTCTTGTAGTTGTATAATGCTTATATCTTGTTTTTATNTATAATTCTTTTTTTTTTTTTTTTTTCAACTCTTTTTTTTTGTTTTTTGTTGGTTTTTTTTTTTTTTTTTTTTAAATATACCTTCCATGACTATTCGGTTAGGCCCCAAGTGGGGGGAGAGAGGAAGGCATTTGCTCATAAATATTTAAAAATCTATTTGTTTGCTAGAAATGGCTTTCTAGCTACAACACTGAACAAAGTGAAGCTGTCACAACCTTGAAACTTCCTACACTCTGTAATGCTGTTCTGCCATAACCATTATTGTACCTTTTCTTGATATATTGCATTTTATCTTTCAAAAGCAAAGATTTATGTGATTTCATGTTGTATAAGCTGCTATATAAGTTAGCAATTTTAAAACATATGTTTTATACAATCTGGTAGAATGACTCTCTACATGGACTTCAGAAGGGAAAAAAAAGCCTATGTTCTGCTAAACCAAACATCCTAAAAAACCCCACAAACAGCATATTAGAAAGTGAGGATTTATATAGCCCACACTTCTCATTATATATTGTTCCTTGAAATGAAAGCAATTATGTTGTTACAGTTCACAATTAAAGTAAACATAAAATTGCTTAAAAGTCAGTGGAAGCTCTTCAAGTACCCTGATTTCTGTAGTATATTTACCTGTCGTAAATGTGTATAACACAAGGATGAATTAAAGACATATTTTTATCAGAATTAAAAACAGACAAAACAACCTGACACTTTGGTCTTCTCCAGATGCAAGTTTAGCTTTAAGAAATACAATACTTCAAGTATTTTACAAAACTACAAAAGCATGGGTATTCTGCTATTTGTATCCATTTATAAATGATATTCATAGGGGGGGAACTACAGAATTTTTCACAGAGGCAGCAAACTCATTTCAGCTGAAAGTTTTGTTTTTCCATTTAGTGTGGTGGATAAGTTTCATACAACATACCGATAAAAAATTAGTTACAAAGTGCTCTAAAAAACAGTGTTCTTAGAATAACTCCTATTCCTGCTTTTGAAACAGAATTAATTATATTTTAAAACATTAAATTTTTTGAATTTTAGATATACTGTGATCAGGATTATTTTACCTACTTAGAAATCTCAGTGAGATAATTTTGTTTGCTTGTTTCGAGATCTTACAGTGAAATTCAGAACTTATAAGCCACTTACTTAGGTACATATTATCCATTAGTTTTCTAGTCTTTCTTTCTGAAGATGTAAAGAAAAAGCATGTCTTATTTGATTTCATTCTAAAAATGCATGCTTAAGATACATCTGATGGGTGCCTGGGACAACAGTGAAAGATGACAAAACCTTAGATGCCTAATTTTGATATGGCTACAACCAGGCGACATTGGATCTCATTTTGTGTCAGACTTTAAGACAGGGTTTCTCTATGACTGAGTACAGGAGACAAATGAACATGCAGAAAATAAAACTTTACCTTGAAAATCCTTCCAAGTCCTCCCTTTGGATAAGTCTGACACAATCCAACTGAGTTCTCAGATAGACAACCTCCCTGTCTTTCTTGTCTTTACTACTTGACTTGCTCTACAGTAGTGCTGACTTGGAAAGGGCTAATTTTTGAGAAAAAATATTTCCACTGCCTGTGCCCACTACTTGGCAAAGAGATGCAGAAAGGGAAGAGTAACGGTATAAAATGTCTCTTCTTTCCATAACACTACAAAACACTATGTTAAAAAGTAGGGTTTTTTCAAAAACAAAACAAAAAGCCCTTAACTAACTTTTGCAAAACCTTGATGAAATTATGTACAGGGTAATAGTCTAAGGGCCATTAGAATTTAGGGGGATCAGAGGCAGGAAACGCATAGGAGCAAGGGTAGGACTCACTGTTTATCATCCAAATAGTTGAACAAGTAATGACACTGAATGTTGTCTTGGTTTGTTAAACTTTAAAAGAGATACTGCAAGCTACAGTGAGCTTCTAGTTTCTTTACTATCTGCTTTAGTATATTTGGCTTTTTTTACTTTTATTAAGTATTTATTTTCAATCTGTATCAGTTTTACCTATGTGTACCTCATCTTCTCTAATACTGGTAGATACAGAGTAGACCAGTACAGTACACTGAGCTATTTTTACTTGTTATTTGGTCCTAAATAATGTAACCACCGAGCAAAAAAACACAGGTTTCAGACTCTGTGTGAGAAGTACACATGCATAATATGCACAGTGGCAACATTAATATATGGTATTAGGACCTTAATGGACAATAAAACCCAAAAGAAATTATTTAGGCTACCACACTGTCCTTCAGCAGGAACTATTTATTTTATAAATGAATCCACACAGTAAAGTGACATGAAGTGGGAGGTGAAAGCTAATGGAAAAGGATGTTCATTGAAAAAGTACAGTCAATTTTCCCTGAAATATAGTGGAGTACTTGTCAATGTGCATCTCATAGTTAAAGGCACAGATTTGTACCTGCAAAACTTAAAGGTCCACAACAGGGGACGCTGCTAGTCTTCCTAATCTACACTGCTGTGAAACTGATCTCCAGAGGAGTCCCAAGTTAACAAATCAAATTTGCCAGGGTTAATACCAGTTGTTCTTTCCAGATCTCTCTGGGTTGATGCACCTTCATTTACAGTGAATCCAATGCAAAATAATCCATGTATAGCACTGGAAAGTCAGTGTGCTGTGCTGTAAATATCAGCTATGCTAAGCCGAAATCAATGTAAACCTGCCTTTTGGGGAATAAGGACATAAATGTAGACTCTACTCCACTATCTCCACTATGTCTATCAATAAGTGGTCTTAGAGATGTACCTGGCACTGAAAAAGGGAACAGAGAATAATCTGTACTGCAAGCCCCACTTGACTATTTTCATCACACACATTCACGCTGCCACATACATTACAGAGAATAAACCTGTGTCCAGCAGACCTTGGCCTGCAGTCCATGCAGTGGGGATAGTGCAGCTGGCTGTGCTGCTCAGCCAAAGGAAGGAGCCCACCACCTTTGTCTTGCCCAGCTGTTCCCCAAAAGATGTCTTTCACACAGATGCTGAGATCCATATGAACGTAACATTTTCAGGATACAAGAGACATGATATTTTTCTTATAACTCACCATATCTTATCTGAGGAATAACTGGACACCTCTTCACAAGTAGTACTGGTGGGCAGGAGTGCCCAAAGTCAAATATTACTGGGGGCCTAATGAAGTGCCAGATCTTATTACTGATCAGCAGTATTCCTACTGTGATAAAGAGATGAACAGTAGTATGTACTAAACTGTGCTATTTTGCCCTTTTTCTTCCCATATTATATTAATAAACACATGATAGAACATTAGACATCAGTGGTTTTTTGTATCCTGCTGCCATTATTTTTAAACCACCACTCCAAATGCTTCATCCTGAGTCTGGACAAGTCAAAAGCTTCTCCCTTGATCACAGCAGAATTAGCTCCACCTGGTGAAGAAGCTGAATGAAAGTTTTCTATAACAGTGCCCCTTCAAATAATAAATATCAGAATTCTTTTTAATTAAATAGATATTTGACTTTTGTTGGGAGATTATATGGTTAATGTCAGTGAGTCATTGTGAAGCTTAAATGAATTGAGATTTATTACTGTATGGATTCCTGCTTCTGCTTCTGGCAAAAGTATTAAGAGTAAACAAATCACAAACTGTGTCAGAGACATGCAGAATTATAAATGGCTCAAAAGGACAGAAATAGAGAAAAATTTAATATAAATTTTCCTTCTTATTTTGCCATACTGATTCATTTCATTGGTACTTCTATAATCTGCAATGATTGCCAGTCCATGAATTGTCAGGTAAACAAATAATTTCATATAAATAATGTCAATTTTCAAATTGTTGGGTTTCATCCCAGTGGAGCTCTCTGATTACCATATACATCTTATATTTGGGGAAATATGTTAGCATGATGTACAGTCAGTAAACAAGAATGTACTTAATCAGTGAGAATAATATGCACATTGCAGATCTATTTCACAGTATTGCACATCCTAAAAAGTTAAGAATCAACTGATAGCCATTACTGAATACATTACAACAATAATGACAAAATACATTAAATAATAACAACAAGAAGAATACACTAGAAAGGCAAAGGGAAAAAAAAAATGTTGGACTAGGAAGGCTAAGCTACTCTTTCTATTTCCAGTTCAAAAATTGGATTGACAATTGGAAACTATTGATTCCTAGTGTCCTGCTCAACCTACCTTTACTACCCAGTTATGAACAAATGTATTCCTCTTTTTTAAAATTATTTTTTATATAATAGTTTGCATTTCTTGCAACCTGGTAATAAATTGAATTTTATATATAGTATGAAATGATCTTTTAAGGCCACATTCTCTTTCTGTTATTTTTCTGGCTAATATTGTTGCAATTATCTCAATGGCTCTATCTACAGCATATGAAGCAATAGGTTATGAGCTAGAGAACTGTGTAATATATTAAAGAATTTCACCCAACTGTGCTTTTATTTATTAAACTAATTTGCATTGGAAAATGTCAACTTTTGGTGGAAAGATTCTATTCTACAGTATCAATCAATTCCATGCTTGAACTCCCTAAGCCTTTTAAAAGCAACTTCAAACAGAAAATTATAACCTCTTATCCATACTTGGAGTAGGAAGCTTAAATTACAAAGAAGAAAGATTTACATTAGAACGTAAGACAATTGTCTAATGGTAATAACAGCCAAGTCTTACCTGATCTACCTGAAAACGCTATGTGGCTTTTGTCATCAAAAAGAAATTGGAAAAGCATTTGCCAGGGATGATCCTGTCTTGGGGTGCTGGGTAGACTGCATGATTCAACAAAAGCCCCATCAAGCTCTCTTGTATAAGAGAAAAGGGAAGAAACAAGTTACCCAACTTCAGGTACCATAAAAATAAAGACCCTCTTTATACTCAGAGGGAGCATGAAACTTGGGAAAACAACCATCCTGGCACTCACATGGCCACTGGAACTCAGTACTAAGTGAGCACATGCACTCCGGAACTATATACTTCAGAGGTGTGCACTAGCTTTTAGAGCAGATACTGCAGTGTAGAGGTGCATGGAACGCTACCAAAGCAGTGCACAGACTGTGGAACTGCCAGTGTCCGTGATGCCATTTACCTTTACATCTGTTCCTTCATAGGGAATCATGGAATCATAGAATGCTTTGGGTTGGAAGGATCATTAAAGTTCATTTAGTTACAACCGCCCTGCCATGGGTACGGACACCTTCCACTAGACCAGGTTGCTAAAAGCCCCTTCCAACCTGGCCTTGAGCACTTCCATGGATGAAGCATCCACAACTTCTCTGGACAACCAGTGTCTTACCACTATCCTAATAAAGAATTTCTTCTTAATGTTTTATGTAAACTGACCCTCTTTCCACTTAAAGCCATTGCCCCTTGTCCTTTCACTACACATCCTTGTGAAATGTATTTCTTCAGTTCTCCTGTAGGTCCCACACACGTTTTTTCACATGAAAAAGTTGCACTGTGGGTTTCACTTTTCTGAACTTTTTTATGCATGATTTCAGATGCATGTGCACCTAGAAAACTAAAGAAAAACAGAATTTTTTGTTTGTCTGTTTCTTTCCCAATCATTTTTATGAGTGCAGAAAAATGCAATGTCCACCTCCAAATGTTTCCTAGACTGGTCACTGATTTCCTTGACATAAGCTAATGAAACATTAAATAATAATGTTAACATTCAGAATAAAAATTGAACTATTAAGTTCAGTAAGTCTTTTGTCATTATATTAGAAAAAATATATTAATTGCTGTGAAAAAGAAGCTTTATGTTGTCTATCATTTATTAGCTGACGTTAGCCACTTCAAAAATACAAGGTGTTAAATAAAAAGACATAATGAATTCCTTCAGAATAATACTGCTAAAAAGAATTTTTAGTGCAGAAAATGCTATCAACCTTAAAGGCTGATAAAAAATAAAAAAAAATTGGCATAAAATTTGATCATCGTGGGATGGCTAGATAGATCGACTATCATGAAGTGAATTAAAACATGATAAAGTGTTATAAGCAGTAATTGTGGAAAATGTACTAAATTTCACCTGCTTTATCCATGCATAAACAGATTTTGGTGACCTGACCTCCTTCATTTCTTACATGGCTGATATAAAGCTCTGAAGTGTGCCAGCATTTAGGCCATGAAGAAAGAGAAAAATAATAAAAGTGTGGGAGGACAAGTTCTCTCAAGAATGCATTTTCACAGCTCTGAACACAGAAAGTAATTGCTAGCTGAGCATGGTCTTGTATTTTTAACTTCAGAATGAAGCAAAGAAAAAGGAAAAGGTATTTTCGCTTTGATGACCTCTTATTTATTTTCAATTTAAAACTCTTACAAGTATCAGAAAACTAGAACCATGTTAATGTGTATGAACCAATTTTTTTAGTTGAGAAAACTTCCTAGTTATCTCCCTTGTCTTTTCAAAAGACCTTTTCATTTATTTTTAGCAAACCTATATCAAAGTAGCTTCCCTCCCCCCCGACCCCAGAAAGGCAGATCTTTGCTCATTGGATATGTGTACAAAGCCTTGCCGAAAAAACTTTAGGTCTTCTATGTGAGAGATTTGCTTTGCAGATGTCTTTTTGGTCAGATCCATCAGTCAAAGTGATCACATCTGCTTTAACACTGCTGGAGTTGTGCTGTTACACATTCAGGATTTGATTTTCTAACACTGAAGAGGTACCATATAAGCACTTCCTCTGAAATAAATTATAAAGTTTTTGTGACTTTAATATCACAGATTGAAGGCTTGACAGTGTATATACTGGATCACAAAGCACATCAGATAAACATGTAATCAGGTGTGAGAAGCATTTCCTGAATACAGAAAATTTTGAACATTTCATGTACTGATTATGTACTGACTAATGTAAATTTAAATGTATTGACTGATGTAAATTTATGAATAAGATATCAAATTACTGATATAAATTCTGAGAATCCAAGATGTTATCATAATCAAAACCAACTGCAGGAAATCAAGTTAAAAACTGTCCATATAGTAAGGTTTCAAAACAATTGGGTATTTTTATCCATCAAAGAATAAAAGTCAATTTCATCCCGGAAAGCCTCCTTTCTTGAGTCAATTTGCAATTTAGAACAGAATCATGGAATCATAGAATGTTAAGGTTTGGAAGGGACTTTAAAGATCGTTGTGTCCCAACCTCCCCTGCCATGGGCAAGGACACCTCTCACTAGATTGGGTTGTTAAAGGTCTTATCCAACCTGGCCTTGAACACTCTATGGGCAAGCTGCTCCAGTTTCCAGTGTCTCAGCACCCTCACAGGGTGGTGTGAACTTTCTTCCTAATTTCTAAATTCAATTTCCCCTCTTTCAATTTGTACCCGTTATTCCATGTCCTCATTACAGTTCCTGATGAAGAGTAGATGGCTTCATTATAATCAAAGACTGATACTTTTCTTAAGGAAAAATACAAATACTAATCTGAGAAAAATATGGCAGTCATGGTACACTGGCATGTGATAATGCCTAGATCATTAAGCTTTTGTTAATCTTCGGCATTTCTTTCCACTTAAAAAAAAAAAATTGCCATAGAAAGGAATGAAGTTTTATTCTTGAAAATAGTCATGGCCTAAGTGGAGTAAGACTGAGAGACAGTGCAATGCTGTTAGCTAACAGCTGCTGCACTGCATCATCTGTAGGGGGGGTGGAAAAGTAAAGTCTGGGGTTTTGTTTTATTTTTCAAAATTCCCATATACTGCTACTCAGCAACAATCCAATTTTCTCCTTCTCCCTTTAAAACCTAACCTTTATTCAAGCTCCTGCTCTCTCAGACTCCCTTATAGTTCCTAGCTACTCTTTTCTCTCAGTATTAATCTGTTTCTTCTGTCCTTTGTGACTTATCTGGAATCTGACAAACAGACAATTTAACGTTTAAGAAAATGCAGATAAAAATAGTGTCCAATCATTGGCTTGTGTGACATATTTGGTAGGAAGCTGGATAAAGTTCTACATAGGTCTGTGCCACCTACCATATCTTTTCTATCCTAAACCTCACAGATTTTCTGATAATTTATAACTATTAAAAAGGAATAGGAGTGTTTCAAAAAGTCTGGGATGCATATTAATTTCCATACAAAGCATCCTAGGAATTATTTGTTTAAAATTAGATGGTGAACCTGGAAAAATATCCTGCCACTTCTGGAAGAACAGTCTTGTCAAGGAGAAAATTCACATTCTTGCAGATGCCAATTGCTGTTCATTTCAGAAATGACCTAGAGTGGGGCTGGACAGGAAAATAAAGATGTGCTCTGTCACCCACTTACCCAGCTCAGTGCATTGTGCACAGAACACTGTAAAGGGGCAACTTGTTTTTTCGCAGAAAGAACAGAAACTACAATTTGTCAAAGCTTTGTTTCTTCTTTACCTTACACTAATTACTATTCCTTCTGTATATACACTGCAAGTGCCTTGTTACCCAGTCACATTCTTCAGATCTCCTCTGTGGGATTTCTGTGGCTCATCAATTAACCCGTGGCCGGTGATGTCCCAAATGAAGTTCAGCAGAACAATTTATTTCACAAACTTCCATCACTTGGTGGTACATAAGGGTATTTATGTACTGCTTAGTGGGCAAATTTATCTGTTGCAACGTTTCCTGAAGGAGGACTTACTTCAAAGAGCTAATCCAAAAAGTATTATTTGTTTCTAAAGGAACGTCTTGGAGCTGCTATTACCTGCCCATTTAATACCTTCTGGCAGCATATTGTCTTGCCATTTGTGATATACTTAATATGTGTTGCATATTTTTTCCACCTTTGAGCAGGGTGGAAACAGGTCATGAAACTCTGTAGTAGAATTTTCTGAGACTCCTCTGCAGAAGCATATTTCATTTATGAACAACTTTGTTTTAAAGCTCTTTTCGAGGAAACAGCATAGCTAGAGCCTTCTAATTTGCATTTATCTTTTTTCTGCTGGCGATACGGAGCCTCATACAGAAGCTGCCAAGCAGTCTTTGAAGCAGGAAGGGCCTAAGGCCCATTTCACTGCGCCATAATGTATGAATTCATTTACATCGTAACAATTCCATATGGTAAGGAATATGTCGTCACTACCTGTTATAACAGCAACACTCAAGGGTAATGCTATAAACACTTTAATTTTTAAACATCTGTTGAATACTGATTTACAACATGTGTGTGAAGCTACTGACACATTTTGAGATCAGTTATCTTAATAGACTGGAAATAGGATTCTCAACATTTGCAAATAAATTCAAAAGCACCTATCAAGGAATTGCTTGCCACATACAGTGTTATTTGTCAATATCTACCTTTGGAAAGAAATTGTTTGGAAATAATTATTATCTTGTTTTAAGCTGGGCTAGAGTAAACATATTTGTTTCTTGAATCAATATTTTTGCATTTTAAATAATTGGTAGTTGACATTTCTTAATGGCCAAGTTGCCTAAGTTTAAGAAAACATAGCTGCACTGGTTTCTTAAAGACTATTCTTGCTTTTCATCACTGTGAAGACTCTGACTAGAACTATGTTCTTTTCTTTACCAGTTTGCTTCATTACTCATTATTTCCATTCTTGGGGGCCTTTTTTTCCTTTTTTTCCCTTTTTTTATTTTTTTTAATTTTTTTTTTATTTTTTTTATTTCCCTGTAGTTCTCAGGAAAGGTGCTGTGGTTGCTGAAGCATTCCACTCTTCTCTAGCTATAAAGTGGCTGGAGGGTGTCGCAGTCACAAAGGAATGGTACAGGAGTTCTGCTGACAGGCTACCACAGCACACTGGCTATTCTGAATGCTTTTGTTCTGCCTCAGTTGTCTATCATGAGAATCATTTGTCCTATGTTTGGTGCCAGAATTTCATGAGTTCACTCATTTTAGCTGAAAGGGAGAGCTCCTTCACTTTCTGCAGCACCTGAAATTTCGGGCTGCGCATTTTCCTTGCTCTGCTACCTCTTATATACATCCCTCTATGGGTAATATGTTCTTAGTTACATTATAATTTGGCTTTGCTTAGTTGTGATGTGCTTCTTGAATAGAACTGAGAAAGCAAGCTTTTTCAGGCTGGAGTAATCATCTTTACAGCATTCTGTATTTGGCCTTCAATTACCTGTCTGTTTTAATTCTGCTACCTTGTGCTTATACTTTGTGCTACTGCACACTCTACAAACCCTTTATTTTTCTGCACTACTTACATTTATGCAAAATCTTATCCTTTAACTAATTGCTCTTGTCCCTAGTGTGATGAATTCCTTTCCTTCTCTTTTCTTGTCTGACTGCTCTGACATAATGGTCTTTAGGCTGTAATTAACCTACAGGTAGGGCATTTTCCATCACAATTTTCTCCATACCTTCACAGCTTTGCATTTGCATACTGTCATCACTACTTTATACTTGTAAATTTTCCTCTGCAGATTTTTATGTCTTTCCCCCTTTATGTTCTCTTTGAATTATCTTTGTATTTTTTCCCCTTGTGCTTTACATACAGACATAACTTTTTCTCTGCTTTGTCCTGTGTCAGTAGCTGTTGGAGAAGTTACTGTGAGAACTGAACATTCTTATTTAGGATCTCACTGTTAATTTATGCTGAATTATTTGTACTTTTTAACACTAGTCTGTCATTTCTATATTTTGTCCATATATAGGGGTATTTTTTCCCCTAGGTTCTTGCTTAGTATTTTCAAAAATCTGTCTGTTGCACACATATATTTTGGACTAAAAATGTTGTCACAGTTCTGGTCAGCATCAACCACCTACCCACTGCTGACACAGAACACACGTTGACAGTTGGGACTAATAGAAGAGTTTACCATGCTTTCCTTAGATGAGGCAGACAAGAGATGCAAAAACTGTGGTTAATATTCCTTCACTCACATCCAAAAATTGTCTGTATCTACAGAGAGTCAAATGAGGAATGTAGGAGAGAGAGCATGCACAGGTCTCCACAGGACAGAGAAACAAACTGGCAAAAAAAGAGAATTAGAAAGCAAAAATTTAATACATGGGAGTGAAAACACTAAAGTGGAGGAAAATAGCATTCTGGTATAAAAAGTGTAGGAGACAGTTAAGAAAATTCACATCATCACCTGGCAACTGGATTTCTCACCTTTCTGGGAAGAAAGTATCTCTCAATACCATGAGTATAATATTTGTGCTGCCTCAGGCCAACACATTGGTTACGCATTGGAAAAGGCAGCAGTGAGGAACAAATCAAAAATTGCACAAGACTAACATCTACTTCAATTTCTTATATAAAAGTGGGTCTTCCTGTAGATTTAGATATGACTTGGAAGCAATAGAAAGAATAGGGATCCTTACATATTTTTTTAAAATAAGTGAAAAAATGCTACAATATTTGGACCCAGCCATATCTTACATGCTTGCATTTCCTACCTTTGAACTGAACATAGCAATGTTTGCAGCTGGTACACTGCCAGTGTTTATTTTAGAAAGATTATATCATTTTGTCAAGAGCTTAGTGGACTGCTAGCTAGTCAGACAATTTAATGGTTTATAGAAAAAAAAAAGAAAAATAAAGAGATGTATGAACTTCCTTCTATAAGTTTATTTTTTCCTATCAGGATTAAGTGAGAGAGGGAGCAAAAGAGATTTGGACCACTTCAGGAGTGTTCCTTTGCTTTGTTTTTCCATTATTTTAGCTTGTAGCCAACATACTATCTTTATGACTAACAGCACTCTATCATCTTTAGAGGAAAGCAAAAAAACAGATGAAGTTGGCCGATGGGGGTTTAGCTGTTAAAAGGAGAAATAGCTGTGTGCTATATGTGGAAGCAATGCCCATTGTTTTAAAACACCAGAACCCTCTGGACCATTGCCTTCAGAAATGCCAGATGCAAGTCCAGGTGGCAGTGAACTTGAAAGCTCATTCTCATTAATACCTTTGCCAATAGCACAGGGACCCTAAGTAGCATAGATCACAATAAAGGCCTTGCTGAATTGCACTGTTCCAGCTTCCAGGGACATCATTCTACTCAGCAAGAAGGGAAGATCTAAGCCAATGCTAACTTCATTCAACTTGTGTTGCCATTTTCAGATGTTTAGGTAACACATTTCCACTGTGGTGCAAGTTTGACAACTACACAGTATCTTTATACAGGTGAATAAATTATTCAGGATCCCAAGAGATATTCAGATACCAGTCATGATTACTAAAAAGTTGCAGAACAGAGATACAGACAGACAGAAGATAGTGAATACTCTGCAAGAGTATTTCTGCAGAAGGCCACATTTGTATAAAACATTTCTGTATACTTTTTTAAGTAGGGGTCAGAATGTACCAGAGATATAACAGTGAGAAATTTGACTCCTCTGAGTCACCACTTAAACACTCTTCCTCTGTAAGGCTAATGAAACTTCTCTAAGGAAGTTAAAATAGATTTCTAGATCTGGAATTTGGCAGAATTTGGAGTGTCAGAAGATAAGTGACTTTGTAAGCAGAATGAAAACCTAACTTCTTTCCTGTTTTTCAACCTGCTTTACAGAACAGATTCATATTACAGTCCCCAACGTAGAAATTATTATAATCTGTTTGTGTTGAATTTTACTATGTCGTACTATGTTTAAACAGTTTGTAGATACCTTTGAACATTCAGAATGTAAATTCAAGTGTAAGATTCATACACATTTTTTACACAAAAAGCTAGTTAATACCAACAAATACAGGAATACTTTTTAAAATGAAAAGGACAAGATGACCTTGATTTGCTCTTTTCATGTGTGGGTTCTAATTTAGTGGAAACAATTTTGTTCCTGCAATTTAGGTTACTTTAAGATGTCTGACAAATCACGAGGCAAGATGACTAAGTCAGTTAAACTGCAGGCAGAAGTAACTGTGGGCAGCAGTGGTAACAGCATGCCCAAAAGAAGAAAGTGAAATAAATAAATAAATAAATAAATAAAAGTTTTACTTGCAAACTTCTAAAACTCCTGGTGTTTTTCTTGCAGTCTCTAGAATATTTTGGCAGTCTTAAAGGTATTGTTATTTGGAACAGGTTTTCTTTTTGAAGAAAAAAAATTCTTTTATTTAAAGAGAACTTAGTTAAACTACATGGAAATGTGGTCTAATTATTCAACCTAAAAAGAACCAAATCCTGAAATGTTTTTTTAGCTACTGTGGTTCTGCCACTAATGTCCTTTCAGAAAGTTTTTAAAGTATTCTTGTAAACTGAAAAGAAGTTTTCTATTAAGCTGTCTGAATCTCAAGAGAACCAGAGACCACTGGGTGTTCACTACAGTGTTGGCTCCTATAGAGA
This sequence comes from Sclerurus mexicanus, assembly GCA_013396755.1. Lineage (NCBI taxonomy): Eukaryota > Metazoa > Chordata > Aves > Passeriformes > Furnariidae > Sclerurus > Sclerurus mexicanus. The sequence goes on from VWZF01005096.1 coordinate 758,134, forward strand.
TAATGCCAATTGGTTGCTGATGGCTGGTGATGTGCAGGGTACCACAGAAACCAATACTGACTCCTGCACTCTTTGATGTTGGCACCAGGGATTTGGATAATAACAGACACGATAAATTTTAGAGAGGATATACTAAATGAGGGGGAAGTAGTTGACACATAGCTGAACTTCCACTCTGGAAGACTTAGATGGACATGGGGACTGGGCCACCAGGAGCCTTGTGAGGTTCAATAAGGAGGTTTTTCCACTTCTGCACCTGGAGTGGGGTAACTCCACACAACAGTGAGAGCTGAGAGGAGCATTCTGCTGACACAACTGTGGACACAATGCTAAATATAAGGAAAGAAAAGTGTGTTCTCATTCCACAAGACAAACCTTCTACTGAACTGCATTAGAAAAAGGGTAACAAACAAACTGAAAGAAGTTATCATTCTGTTCTTCTTCCATTAAGAATGGGTGTGGAGAAACTAGGGAAGGTCCACTGGAAGGCACTATGTAAGAGATCTAGACCATGAAGGAAGAGGTTGAAGAATCTCGGCTAGAGTAATCTGGTGACAAAAGCAATTAAGGTCTTCCTAATAGCAACCTACAGCTACCTGAAAGGAATCACAGAGATGATGGAATGGCAGATGCAACAGCAAAGATCAACAGCCACACTCTACAGTTTATGATATTCAGATTGGATTTCAGGAAAAATGTCTTCACCAGAAGTGTGGTGCAGCACTTTGACCTAGAAGAAGCAGGATCTATCCTTGCAGATTTTCAAGATACGCCTAAACAAAATCATGGTTGTCCTAATGTTCATTATAGTTCTGCTTCAAGAGGCAGGCTAGACTAGAGGACTTGAAGAGGTCCTTTTTAACCAACGTGATTATGTAAAATCAGAATTTTTACTGCTGTGTAAGAAGAGATGCACGCAAATAGCTCTAAAAAGGTCTTTACTGATGCTGAGATATATGTATTAAAATATCTTAACCATTGGAATATATAATTTAAAAATTAATTAAAATTCTTACATAGAGTAGAAGTTACGACTTTTGATATTTGTCCAAGAAATGTTTGCCCACTAGAGAGTAACTGCATAGTTTCAAAAAGTAAATGAAATAAAGCATTTCTGACAATGTTCCTCTGAAAACTTTACAGCAAGGCATCAAGAATGTGTTTTTGTAATGCCATTTTGAGGCTTGAAGCTTGATTGTGTGATAAATGACAGCTTGACAGAGATGCATAGCTACTAGTGATTTTGAAAGCTCCATTTAGTTCTCATTATAAACTGTGCGCATCACTTTGGTTTTATTGGACTTTTCAGGAAAAGGCTACACCATCATTCTTTAATCCTAAATAGAAATGGAAAGCTGTAAATCTCTATACAGAATGACAGCTTACAAAATGTGTTCACTTCTTCAATTCACTTGGCAAGCACACATTTCAAAGCTGAAAAAGTAAGAGAAGCAGCAGGTCAAATCCCTAGCACTTCTGATGATTTTTCATCCTGGAAAGGTAGGCAGAGAGAGGATTTAAACCCTAAACAAGAAGTACTTTAGCACACTTGTGCAGCTTCATTACCATAAGTTTTTATTAGTAGCCTTAATAAGAAAAAAATTATTTAGGCTCATATAATTTCATTCTAAAAGAAATAAAGCCCAATGCTTTCAGTACTGGTACATTATATGAAATGCAAATGCAGTGATAAAAAAATGCCATTGCTCTTCTGACCTAAGCCCATTGGTTCTAATTTGGGGCCTTGAAAGGTTATTCCAATTGGAATGAGAAAATTGCATACATCAGTCAAACATACAGTTTCATGTAACTTTATTTACTTAAACAAAATACACAAAATACTATTTCCCCAAACACAGCATGAATAGAGAGGCAAGGGGCTCTATAGCTTTGAATTATTCACATCTGTTTCTCAAACTATTACCTACCCACAAAGTTCCATCTCCTTGCATCTTTCTGGCTCATTTGCAGATTTCTGTGTCCAGTGTCTGCATGTCCACCATTTCTGACAAACAAGATATTCCCTTGCTAACAGAGACATAGTCACATTGCCCTGCAACATAGTTCCTCAGGGAAGGATCCTTCTTCCCTACTGCTACCACCAGATGCTTTTATAGCATAAAATAGCTTCAGTATTTCTTTTTGTTTGTTTGTTTTTTAGGTCTTCAAGGAACTGATTGGCATACCTAAGGTTTAATAATGTCTTTCATTGTCTTTACAGTCAAAATATATCACCTGGTAGCAAACAGAATCTTTTAAGAAAAAAATATTATGAGCAAAATAATTACTATTTCAAATTCTTACTATAGACTGGTGAGGCCTTTTCATGATGTAATACATTGTTAAAAGTCATAGCTTATTGAGACATAGCTGTAAAAACAAGACGCATCCTTTATGGAGTTAGAATTTTAAAAAGCCTGATGGACCTTCAATGGGATATTCTTTGTTATAGCTGGACTTCAATAACTGTTATAAGAGCAGCCTATCAGGGTTTTGTTCTATCCCTTTTACATTGTCATTTAATTATCAGTTCATGTGCTATGCCAGTGCTTAGACCTTACAACCACCTGAAAGAAGGTTGTAGCAAAGTGGGGGTCGGTCTCTTCTCCCAGGTAACAAGCAATAGCATAAGAGGAAATGGTCTCAATTTGCTCCAGAGGAGATTTAGATTGGATACTAGGAACCATTGCTTTATCAAAAGGGTTGTCAGGCATATTGGAACAGACTGCCTAGGGAAGTGGTCGAGTCACCATCCCTGAAGGTATTTAAAAGATGTGTAGATGTGGCACTTAGGGACATGTCTTAGTTGTGGGATTGGCAATGCTGGTTTAATGGATAGACTCGATCTTAAAGGTATTTTCTAATCTAAACAATTATATGAGTCTATGTAATTTCCTCTTATAAATCAAGATACCTCTCATAATTTACTGCTATTACTACTATTACTTTCGCATTATTACATTTTGATCATCTTTCTGATAATACCTTATTTTGATTTTCTAATGTAAGATTCTTTGTATTGTAAATAACCATTTACTTCATACTTTCCTCTAGAAATTAAGAATTCTGCTGAGAAAAAATATAAATTGAAGAGTCCAAAGTTGGAAATTTGGTTTTATAAAACTGGCAAAACAAGGTCAGAAACAATCATTCTGTTTTGAATGTGAACAATCTTCTGTTAGCTAAATGGAGTGCAGCAGCACAGTTTTGTTAATACAATACATACATATATATAAATGAAATTAATTATAAAATTTTGATTTATAATGTTTAGGACCTTTAAGCTGGCTTTTTTAGCATTAAAGAGTAGGGGAAGCTAACAGATAGCTATTAACTAAGAACAGTCTCCTAACTTCAAGACTTTTTTAGAGTAGTCATTGAGTTTGTTTGGAAAGGACCACAGGAAGAAAGAAAAACCTCATTCTTTAATCACATATTGAGATAAAAATAAAGAAGTGTTCATTCCTTCACCCTCAGGCCAGTACCCACAAGAGCCACAGTTCATTTCTGAAGACCAAAGTGACCACTGAACCCAGCCTTAGACCCTTCTCATCTGTCTCTTCATCTCTTCATCTAGAATGGCTAGAAAACATCACTCCACTCATTAACCTGATTATCTTATTTGAGTTCCTAAAAATCAAATTAAGTTTATGGCCTGAAACAGTTTATGTCAAGTAAATATTTTGAGAGATTTGGCAATCTCTGTAAATTTCTTAATACACAAAACCCACTGAAGCACATCTGGAGAAATTAAAAAATGCCACAGAGAGTCATGCAAATGTTTCACTGTAAAATGTAACTTCTATACAATCAAATAAAAAAAAAGCCTATAATTTCTTTGGATTTTTATTTAAGGAACCACTAGGGGAAAAAAATAAAACTCATCACAAGAAGAAATTCAGGAGATATTTCAATCAAAAAGAGAAGGCTAAAATATCTTCATAAATTGATCTTGACAGGCCTAAATCAGGCCCCAGAGCGAAAGAAATAATAAAGTATGATATAATTAATTCCTTCCTTCTCTCTCTATCCTCAACATAGTTTCACTGTTATAAACCACCTATCTCATAGAATTATAGAATCATAGAATGGCCTGAGTTGGAAGGGACGTTAAAGATCAACTATTTCCAACTACCCTGCCATGGGTAGGGACACCTCCCACTAGACCAGGTTGCTCAATGTTTCATCCAATCTGACCTTGAACACTGACAGTGATGGAGCATCCACAACTCCTCCTGGCAACCTGTTCCAGTGTCTCATCATCCTGACAGTAAAGAATTTTTTCCATATATTTGACATAAAATTCCTCTCTTTCAGTTTGAAGCCATTCTCTCTTGTCTTATCACTGCAGCTCCTGATGAAGAGTCTCTCTCTGGCTTCATTGTTGGCAGGCTTCCTTCAGTTGCTGAAAGGCTGCTATGAGGTCTCCACACAATTTTCTCTTCTCTTGACTGATTTTTTGTTTTCAAAGAAACAACACTGAAGATATAGTTTAGTTGGTTAATTTGTCTGCTACACTCAAATTTGACTGTTTGTCAATACATTGTGAAATTATTGGGTCAAACCAACCTTTAAATCACATTGCTCATTTGCTGCAATTCATGTAAAAATTGAGAGCTGGGTAATAGAAATCCAATCTTCTCTCCTACATTAGCTTTATACATTGAAGGAGAAGAAGACAAACAAGCTCACAGAAGAAAGCAAGAGAAAACGAGGCATAATGAGGCTTACAGAACAGAGCCTTCCTATGCTACAACTGCAAGAATGCAAATCATGATTTTTTAAGAGACTGTACAGATAGGTGTGGAAGCATGAAAGTGGAAATCAGGGGGAGATCTTCTACTAAATTACTCTGGCAGAATAATTTCTAGGGTTTTGTTTCACAGGATCATTTTGTCAAATTCTTTGAACAACTGCCCCCAGAAATCTCAAGATTACTGACCAATATACTTTTTGAACTTATAAATAATAAATAAAGCAGGTGCACTTACAACCTAGGGATCATATGCATCAAATTGATTTTGTTGAATTGTTGATGTATTATGATATTCAGCAGGACTATGAGCCTCTGATTTGTACTTCTGGTGAAGAAATGCAAAAGTTTTGTTAGGATATTTCTTGCAGTTTCCCCCAAAACAATTACTGACAGGCAATATCACATTAATAATATCAGTGTGCTCCTGTAATAGCACCCAAGAGAGAAGAGAATATCTGCTCACCATTTTCTTTTATTGTTGACCTTGTACAGCAGCAATAGTAAGGCTTTCTTTCAAGACATTTATTTCTCCCTCCTCAAGATTACTAGTCTTTCCCAGTCCATGATTTATAGTCCTTAAAAATAGCTGCCATTATACCAAATCCCTCAACACACTCCTCTAGGATTAAAGCCTTCACTTAGAACTGAAAAGTAAAAAAAACAAAAAAACCACCCACCAAAAAACAGCCCTCTGTCCCTTAATTTCACCAAGCATTTGACTCTTTTTCCTCCTAAAAGACATATAGCAAGGCATATTTGGAATGAAACAAAATCCACAGAATTCATAGATGAGCTCAGTGAGGCAGCTTGGCAATCCAGACTGAAAGAAATAGTTATTAGCTGTTGAACTTCATACACCAAAGACTATCAGGGGCTGGTGTTTTCTCAGTCTTGATGGATTAACTCATCCTCTACCAGAGAGAGTATTGACCTAGAGCTGAAATTTTTCCGTGTTGCTTTTTCAGGGATTTCTAAGGTCCTTTCAAACTGCATCTTCCTTGAACTTAGGTAGATCATTGACCTTGATCTGATCCTATAAAGATGGAATCTAACCTTTGATTCTTGTCTACATATACATATCTAGTGCCCTAGAACATGCCAGTCCAGTGCCAATATTGTGTTTTGGTTTCACCTATTTATGCTGCATTTCAGGGGAAAATCCATTATCAAGCATTACTGTCTTCTTCTAGTACATGAAGAGGCTCTAAATTCAACTATAGGCCAAGGTAAATGCATATTTAAATGTTCATAAATAAACGGTTCTTTTCCAGTGAATCTGAGACTGATTCCATTTTGATAAAATAGATGGTGACAGTCTAATTTAGTAAGCCAGGGATGCTTGTTTATATCTTGTTCATGTGAAGTATTTCACAAAGGCCACTATTGATTTACTTACAATTGCATTATACCTGTATCAGATCTCATATGTTTTTTTCCCAAATATTTAAGAGTCTGGTGGCAGAAAACAACTTAGTATTATACAGAAATCAAAAGTCTCCTTGCTGTGAGAATAAGATGAAAAGATTAAGGATTTTGTTTGTTTTTGTAATACTTTCCATTCATAAATTAAAAAAATATTTCATGTTATTTGAAATTAGTGAATGTACAATTCAAAAGCAACTTTAGTCCTTGTCACAATACACTCCAAGAAGAAAAGTTGCACTAATTTCCAGTACAGAATGATAGAGTAATAGAATCACTAAAGTTGGAAAAGACGTCCAAGATCATCAAGTCCAACCTTTCAATGAACATCACCATACCAACTAAACCATATCACTAAGAGCCATGTCCAGTCATTTCTTGAACACCTCCAGGGATGGTGACTTCCCCTGGACAGCCCATTCCAAGGCTTGACAACCCATTCAGTAAAGAAAGTTTTCCTAGTATCCAATCTAAACCTTCCCTGTAGCAACTTGAAGTCATTTCCTCTTGTCCTGTCACTGCTTGCCTGGGAGAAGAATCTAACCTCCACCTGGCTACAACCTCCTTTCAGGGAGTATTGTAGAGAGCAATAAAGTCTCCTGGAGCCTTCTTTTCTTCAGGCTAAACACCCCCAGCTCCCTTAAATCTTCCTCATAGGACTTACTCTCCAGATCCTTCACCAGCTGAATTGTCCTTCTCTGGACTCACTCCAGCACCCCAATGTCTTTCTTGAAATGGGGGGGCCAAGACTTTATACAGTACTCAAGGTGTGGCCTCACCAGTACCAAGTACAGAGGAGTGAACACTTCCATAGCCCTGCATACACACGTTTAAAAAATGCATTTTACAATTATCGATTTGAATTTTCATTTTGTTAAAAAGTAAATTATTATCTAGTCTGAGAACAAACTAGAAGTATAAATAAGGTGATTAAAAAAAACAACATAAGAATAAATACAAATATTTAAACCTCATTCAACTGTCACACGTGCAAATGTCAAAAGGTCCATTTGACAGTGATAGGGATGAGGCTAGTTGCCACAAACTGCCACCAAAAATGTTTTAGTGATATGAAACTTCATTCTTCCTTGCTCCATAGTGATTTATAACTATGTGTAATTTATTGGAGTAGGTGATCACAATAGAAAACACAATAGCTGACAAGCTAAATATGAGTGGGTTTGGGATAGAAAGTAAATTCAGTCCTACAGTCTTTTTCTAACACTGAAAGCTTTTGTCCACTCCATATTAAGAACAAACAAATTTTCATGTTGTGATTCGGAGAGATGCTTCCCATAATTTAATTAAAAAAGAAAAGCTCACTTTAGGAAACTATCAAAACCCAGACCAAAAAAAAATTAAAACAAAAAAACAAACAAAAACCCCCAACCAAACAAAAACCAAACACACAAAAAACCCAAAACCACAAAAAAACACAACAAAAAATACCCAAACCAACCACATTAAAAAAAAAAAAAACACACACAAAAAAACCCCCAACAAAACAAAACCAAAACCACCAAAACCAAAACAACAGCAAAACCTACATCTTGTAAGGCCCAGATGCACTTCCCTTTGAAACAGTCATCATACCCAGCCTTTTAAATTGTGAGCAGGATGCCCCACGATGGAACAGAGAGAGTCACATCCCGACTGCAGTTGTGTTCACTTAACCTCTGAATCACCCTTGGCAAAAGCCTCATTCTCTCTCTCTCTCTCTGTATCTACTGTGTAAGGAAATTACAGGGGCTGTGCTCCCACCTTAGGCATCTCATGCTGCCATCACAAGACAAAGAAGCTTGAATGCTTTTGCGCCGTTTCTGTCCAGCCTTCTTTAATGCACATGCATGAATCATATGTACAGTTTGTTGGAATTAAAACACAGAAATATAGTACAAAGCCATAGCTGTCCTGCACCGTAATTCACAACACTTTAATTATCATACTACTTTCAGTAAAGAGCTTTATTTCAGCAAATCCTCTGGCATGGGAAGAGTAAATCTATTTAGAACTCCTATATTATTATGCAATTCAGCAACACATCTGTCAAAAAACAGCAAGTCTCTTTAGAGCACATTTGTGTTAATTCAAGTTCTTCAAGAATTTTTTCTTTGTTTGTTTCTTAGACTGTTTACACTGGCATAGATAGTTTCAAATCTCCCTTTTGGGGCCAGAGACTTATGCAGAAATTAGGGGCTTGCATATTACTGAGTGAAACACAACACTCAAGTTGGAGCTCAAAGTCAAAAACACTGAGTCAAACCTTGTGCTTGTTATTTGCTGTTTTCTATGAAATATTCCTGTTAATGGTAAGACCTAATGTTTCTATGTGCTTTGTCTAATTTTCCTCTAAAACCATTCAAAATTTGTTTTTCCAAACACACCAATTAACAGCAAGTATCTCCCCCTGATACCATCATATAAAAGCTTCCAACGTTTCTATCCCTTCATTTCAAGTAAAAGTTTGTCCTTGGCAACACATACTGGAAGATATTTGCTGTGGTTGTGCTAGTGAAAGTTGAAGCTGTGACACATTAAAGGAAAATTCACATTTTATTTTAACTAATCTACACACAATGTAAGGTCACTCTACTTTCAGGGAGTGTTTCATGGATTATAGAGTAAGAATCCTGAAACATGTTTGTGATGGTCTCTTCCAGAACTAAGGCATGCCGGCTGCACTCTGCACCCAAACAGCCTGCCACTGGTTTCACTGGGAAACAAAGCCATACAATGAAGGGCATCTGCTACCCTGAGCAGCAGGCCAGCTAGAGAGAGTCTTGTCATTATTTATTTAAAACAAACCAAGAAAATGTCATTGATGCAAACCCTGTTTTGGTAAAATGCTTAAGAAAAATGACAGCTTTGTATGACCTTGGTTTAATCAAACCATGCATAGAAAATTCAGCATTGCATAAGCTTTCGTAAGTGTTTAACAAAAAGAAGATGTGACTACGAAGAAGATGAAGAATTATCAAGTAAGCACAAGGCAGTATTTTGAAAGACTAATGGTCTGAAACCACCAGTGCAGACTTAGACTGAACATTAGCACAGTTTTCTTATTGGCACAACGTTGAGCTTGCTTAATCCGGCATAAAAATCTAAAAGGATTTTACAGTACATTATTATTAATTAATATGCATTAAAACATGACTTTGCCATCAAACATAGATGGATATAACACACTTTAAAGAATTAAAAGCTAAAACTTCTCATATATTCGTTTCTAACTGTTTATTCCTGCCTGTGACTCTGACACAGGACATGCACTGGCACATATGCACACTTTACCCTTTTGTCTCACCACCTCCTAAGAATCCTGCCCCTTTTCCAATTTTAAAACATGCTGTGATGTCTTGGTGAGATGTGTATTGTTCCTGAAGATCATTATATTAACATGCTCATCTTCAGGAATACTAAGCAGCTGAAGTGTGCTCTGTAGATTAAAGCACAGCACGCAGATTGCTTCCACCCTGGCAGAGGCTGTGGGGCACATCTTGGGAGACTATTATACTGACTAAAACCTTGTCTAGAGCAGCATAAAAGATGCATTTTACAAATATGTGCCTGACAGAAGTTATGTCAACAATAACTAGTAAAATGCTAATGTCTAAGGCAACAGCTAAGGACCCTGAGATTTATGTTACCTCTTTTGTTATGTGAATGCTATCCTTTTGTGGGAAATTTAATTAAAACACTATTTAGGGAATTAGGTGACAGCTTTTCTTTGTTTCCATCCTTTGCTTACAATTATGGCTGTTCAACATTTTAAGTGATGCAGAACGAATGTTAATGGTAAATTGCTGGAGTGTGATAATTGATTTCTTTATTAATAAAGGAGATTTAATCCTCCATGGAAAGCTTGATCTAACTCACCATTAGAATTTTGCTTTAAGAGTCATCTACACAGTACAATTCTTCACCTTGAAGGCTGCTTATTCCTCTTACTAAGCATAACTGCCCTTGCACAACTGCTCGTCTTATGTGAAATGTGATATTTTGGAATCGCTAAGTGCTTTACACGGTCATTAATTTCCTATGGAATTGTACTCAGCACTTCCAAGAGACAGTTCTGTGGAAAATGAATCAGTTCTGCCATGAAACATGCACAAGGACACCCACACCAGGTTTATGATGAAGAAAAGCAGGGGCCAGGTCTGTCTCAATTTGAATGTGCATGCAATAAGTCTACCTGACAGATATCGCGCAGAGCACAAGCAGAGAGCACAGCAGGGGCCTCCAGAGGACGGGCACACGGAGCCCCAGCCGTGCACACACACATCAACTACCATCAATCAGTGGTCACTAAATCAGTACAACCCAGAGAGATTCATAAGCTCTATCCTACCCTGTTACAAGACGTTATAAAGTATGTATATCCCACATGTATAAAAGATCACACATTTGGTGAAAACATGAAAGAGGTAACAAGCACCTACAGAAAGATCACAGTCATAGCCTCCAGAAGAAAGAGAGGGTTTGCTCCACCACTATCCCTCAGTCTGAAGAACACCAGACCTGCCTATTCTAAGAGTTGTCCACAGCACCCTACCTTCACTGGGCAAAGCCCACAGTTTTCTGATTTACCTCTACTAACATTTTACTTCTGCAGACTCAGCAATTGCATGTACAGCATTTACTTTTACTGTGTCCTGTCATAATGCATTAGAATTATAAGGAGTATGTGTGTGTGTCAAAAGGACAAGCTGGTCAGTACTGGAGAGTAAATCTGGAGAAAATACCTTGCCCACTTCAGCATAAACAGTGGACATACTTTGGCGGTATCACAACAAAAAATATGACAATAGAAAAAGTAGAAAAAAAGCTTCCATGCCTTCCAATCAAAAAAAAAAGAAGAAAAAAAAAAAGAGTGTTTTAAATTCACATACTTTCAGATCCAGCAAATCAGCCGTTCTGGTTTAAATGCGTATTTCCAAGATGACATTAGTGCAAGCCAAGTTTTCACTGTGATAGACGCTATCACTGCCCCAGTTGTGCTCTGTGCACACATTCCAAGGCTGTTTGTTTAAATCACCTCCAGCTAACAAGAGGTGATATGAGAGTAATCTGAGAAGTGTGTGAAAATTGCCTGAGGGCAATTATTAATGCCATTTAAGCAATAGTTTTTCTAGAATACACTGAAGGACTTCCGTAAGGATCCCACAGACCTACTCCAGAGGCATATGTAGGATGACAAAATGTTTTTAATGTGTGTTACAATATGAAATATTTATTGCCTGCTATTTTACTACTTGTGTGAGAATTATTAAGTCTCATTTTAGAAATACTAATGACTCATGTCAAACAGACACAAAAAATGTTAAGAACCAAAACTCCAGCTGCTGCAATTCAATAGATTCTGAATAATTGGAGCCTCAAGTGCCATCTAGCGTAGACCTGAGTATACAGTTCTAGCATGAGTTCACTCTTCCCATGTTACTGAACTCCTCAGCATGTCTGTCAAACAAGGTGTGTTGCTGCTTTCAGTTTCTACAATCACATAACAATATAGTTAGCATTTCAGAAACCTTCATTAACCTCAAGTTCTATTACCATTAAGACAAATTTCAGCAAGATGCTATTTTTGGTCACATTTTCAAATCAGAAAAGAAAGTCATGTATTCTGTGGGTCAAGGAGAGGAATCTATAGCATAGGCAGAAAAATAAATTTGATTCGATTAAACTACAAGGACTCATTCAAAACCGAGAAACCTCCTCTCTTGTGAATCTCTGCTGTATGGATTCTGATGTCCAGTATTCTGCTCAGTGAAAGCAGCAATCTTTGCTTTTCAGCAGCATTCATTACAGTCTTTTTTGCGCTAGCCACAGAGGAATTTGCTCTCTTTAAGATCACTTCATACTTTGTTAAATATATCTGAAATTGTTCCACAAACTCAGAGAAATACTAAGGAGAGTTAACAGGCAGTGCAATTAAAAGGGAAGGAAAAAAAAAAAGCAAATAAGTCAGTCAAATATCGCTCTTGAAGAAGAGATCACACATAAAATAACTCAAAAAAAAGTCATCTCTAATCAGATTCTATCAGAAATGTGAATTGAAACAGATGAAACAGATTCAAATGTTATCAGTGTCATTATACCACACAAAATACCAGGTATCATTTTTAAGAAATAGTGGCAGATTGCTAAATTCCCTTGAGAAAAAAGACTATTTGATATTTGGGTATTTTACTGATAACATCTAATATTTATAGTCAATAAGAGTAGCTTGGGCACTTTGAAATCACATTTTATCTATGGTACATCTAGGGTTTACAACTTCCTTTCTCTTGGTTTTACAAATGATTTCAAAACATATTTTAAATAGGTTCATATATAACATTAAAGATAACCTAAATTACACATGTATAGAGATGAAACTTAAGAGAACATTTACTGTTTGTTATTTAATTTCAGCATGGACAGAAAATGTTTTTCTGCGATAAAAAGTATTTTCCATAAAATTCAGTAGGCATAGAATATATTTCTCAAAAAATTTTCTTCCAAATTAAAGAAGCAGGGAATGAAAGCAGAACAGAAATCAAGGACAATGTTACCTAGACAATTTGCATACCAAATTTCAACACAGTTTATCTTGCCGTTTTCATGCATTCCTAGCCTTATAAAAGGCTCTGTTTGGTCTTCACCAGACACAGGAGCAATGGAGAAAGCCTACAAGGCAGAAGGAAACACCATGGCCAAACACTTCAGTCCAAGAAATTGATTTCTGCAGACCTTCAAATTTAAGCAATGCTTTTTGGCTATTTCATACTACTGAGCTCAAAGCATGCCAACAATTTTAAATTATGGCTTACCATTTGAAGTGCTCTATGAAACAAAGTAGAAGGAAGTACACGAGAGGAATGTCTGTTCAATGAGTTGTGAAAGCCACAAAGAGTGTTCTCCTCCAATCACCTGGTTCTTCCGGCAGTATATGCAGTTGCCAAAATCTAGCTGACATCAGTAAGTGTTCTGTACTTCTGTACTTGGAAATGCAGCAGAACCTGTCTCCCTTTTCTTTCTTTTTTTTTTTTTTAATTTTTTGGTCTTCATTATATTTCTTCCCTTTTTATTATCTAAATATGTGTAAAAAATCATAAACACTTCTAGATTTCCTCACTGGGCAGTCTCTTCTTGCTAGTGTTTGAATATAAAGCTCAACCAGCTTTGTGGCCAAAAGCAGATTCTAACAAAATCAGCAGAATGCTGCTGAAGTTTCTAAAGAGAATTGAGACATATTTACAGGTAGAATAATTATGGTAGTATCACATATCTTCATGATATGAGTAGCCTAGGACTGAATTCTGAAAGAAAACTACAAATTCATGTCACATATGAAGTGGACTAAAATTTTTCTCAGCTGCTGATGCTTCCAGCATGGGTAGAACAAGCATTCATCCATAGTCCTAAATGTTATACTAGTTAATAAACATACTGTTTATTCAAAATGCCAGAGCAGTAAAAAAAAAAAAAAAAAAAAAAAAAAAAAAAAAAAAAAAAAAAAAGCATGGCATATGCTCTGTGGAAAGTGTAAAATAAAGATTTTCTGCAGCAACCAGACACACTGCATGCAACCAAATTTGCTTATAACTCTTCGCTCTCTAAAACTGTCCTTATTACTTCAGTGCAAAGATAGCTGGCAAATTAAAAATAATAATGATAAAACCCCCAGTGATGAGGTGAGATAATTCTTTGTTTTATTTACAAAAATGAACAAACCAAACAAGTTAAGGTGATGCTACTCAAAGTTTTAATTTTTCTCCTGCAAAACTTGCTGTTTTCTGGTAAACAGAAAATAAAACATGATAATTTAAAAGTTTTCCTTGTAATTTTTCCTATGGCTTCTTTACAGACATTTTCATGTCTGATTTAGGGAGCTAACAATTTGAAATCATCTACTCCATAACACTCCCCCTTTAGACAACCCCTGAAGTGTTCTACCATTGTGCCACATAAAACTCCATAGCCCATTCCCCATGAAAGGAGAAGGCACGGCTGCTGTCTAAAGTAGCTCATTGCTACCCTGCAGTTAAAAAAACTTCATTATCACCTTATTTAAGTGAAGCTCTACATTTCTACTCTGATCTATTTCAGTAACTGAAGGTGTCAGAATGTTATTTTGTTACTGGAGTGTTAGGTGGATTGTTAAAATTAATACTAATAACTTTATTATCATCATTACAATGTGTAAAACTTTTTTATATATGCATATACATATCTCCCTGTATGTGTTTCTCACCATCTGGAGATTAATGACATTTTGTGAGCTATATAAGAATGGAAAGTACAATATGGTATTTTATTCTCTGCAGAATGTCTTTCTCTCCTAAAGTAGGCCCAAGAGTGTTGCTACATTTCCCATTTCTGTGCACTCTGTTATTACAAAGGTTTATTAATTGATCACATCTTCATGAATCAGCCACACATACCACCTTTTATTACAGCAGTAGTATATACTTTTTATGCTTGGGGCTCATTACAATGTGCTGCTTGTCCTCACGCCATGCCTCTTCATTAAGCTGTCTTGTATGCCTGCTGTTATTCACTAATATTAATATTCTGCTCCAGAACTTGAAGCTGATAGAGTAAAATCCTCATTATTGAGACACGCTGCCAACCAGAACAAGCAGATGTCCTTGTGAAGAGTAGAGTTTATTTAAAAATAAAATCTATAACAACTGAAGAGGAAATTAAAACAAAATAAACACAGACAAAAATTACACTGTGCTGAAAGAAAATAACTGCACTCCAAGCCACAGTCATTGCAGGCACAAGTTCATCAGTTTCAGTGGAATTGTATCTAATAGCAACAGGGATCAATTTCAAATATTGTGTTTGTTTCTTAATTTAGTCTTTATTTTAAATGATCAGAATTAAGAGAGAAGAACATAAAAAATATCATCTATCTGGTTAGATTCTATTGGTTGACATTTAACCTTCTTTACATTGTTTGAGGTTTTATTTTTTTGTTATTGGGTATTTGGAGGGGTTTTTTTGATTCAGTTTTTTTTGAAGGGGCAGGAAGTGGCTTTGTATTTGCTTTTGGTTTTGTGTTTTTTTGTTTTGTTTGTGGATTCTTGTTTTATTTTGTTTTTTGGGAGTGGGGTTGTGACTAAAACTATCCCAGCTCAGCGTTCAGTATGTTTATGAATGTCAAAATTAAAATGGTTCTGAAAAAAAGAAATCTGAAAAATTCAATGCAAATATTCAAGAACCTCCATACCATTTTGCCTTACCAGATATTGCATTCATATCTTCAGGAGATTTACTAGTCTATACAGTGCACTTTTGTCTTATAACTGATTTCCTCTTGGAGCTGTAGGTATTAGACAGTAACAAAGGTTCCAAGACAGATTAAGATGGACAAAGCTTTGTTCACTTAGACTGATATGGTACTAGACATTTAGTGAGAATTTTGATGCTGCATTTCATCGGATCTGAGATGTGGGTTGTTATTTGATACTTGGCATGTTGCTAAATGTGCAAATGTAATGCTTCTTTCCCTATGCTAAGTAATTCATCTGCCCTTAAGTTAACCCAGTTCAAACATTCCAGACAAAACTAATCCTACAAAAAGAGAGAATAGTTTTCTACTGGTAGCAGCTGGCCTTCAGATTATTTTTTCTCTAATGTCCGACTATATCTGTTGATTGTGTTGTGTGACATTTTCATCTGCAGCTGCATGCTTCTACACCTTCAGTGAGCCATCCAGGAAATTGTGGCCTGATGATGGAAAGGACAAGACATGAGACATTTTCAATATCATGGTTAGCTTAAACCCAGCCTTCACTGAAAATCCATTGAAATGCTATTTCTGATGTTCTGAAACTAGAGATCATGATTCAAAATGGCATTTAAATTTAGAAAGCAGAGAGGTGATAGTTTCACTAACAATATATGCAAATCTATTGGGACAGAAAAAGAGGCGTCATAAAGTGAAAATGTATTTGGAGACACTTAAAGATGTTGTATATCCAAATCTAGAAGTTCTAATATATAATTTGGGTGGTTCAAGTTCAAAATTACATCTACTATATCAGATAATTTATTAAATATTATTATTTAAATCAAGATTATATCCTGAACAAAATACTTATTGGCCAGGTACATTAAAATATATACACTAGCTGCTGGGGTTTTTTCTAGCTAGTGGTTGATGACTTTCTGTTTCCCTTTATTATGCATTCTACTGTTAATGTAATTTTATTCATTTTGTGCAGTAGTTGCAGCTCAAAATTCCCTGAGGAATACCTGTCAAGAAATACCACTTAGTTTTCACTCAGCTGAATATTTGCATGAGTGAAGAGAAACTATGATGATCTGCCTTTAAAGTTAGCTTAATGTGGATTGGGGGCACGGAGGGGAAGAGGCATGGGGGGTTTTAATGCTTACATTGTATAAATAGTTATGCTGTATTCCGTTTCACACTGCATTAACCTTAAAGTAACAATTTCAGATGACCAAATTGGTGGAGATTTTAATTTTTGTTCCTTAATTTCCCAAGTCACCTTTCATTGTTCTTAGTGTTTATCCTAGAAGGTCAGACCTCATTCCATGTCCAGATTTCCCGCCAGACTTCAGCAGATGCGCACTCACATACATACAGTAATAGATTTAATTTGCATTTGTGGTGGTTTAGTTTCTTGGGTTTGGTCTAGGTCTTCCCTGGTAACAGGGTTATAACATATTCCACACCATTCCTTTACGTAATCAGGTGTATATAAGGTGAGGGGAAGTTCTTGCCCCTCTTCCTTTCAGGTGCTTAGAAGACAGCAGGTCTCAGTGTGTTGACCTCTCTCTTATCTATATGAGCTGAGGCCTCTCTGAGAGCTGTTGTCTGAAAGCCGCAGGGAGGTGGAGATTTCTGCTGTTTCCTTGAGGGAAGTTTGGTGACAGTTTATTGTGTTAGTTACTTTATTGAGCTACTCCCTTAGTTTTTGAGTGTGTGTATCTGTTTTGTTTTTACCCATTTTTGTCCTTTTATCCCTTTCCCCCTTTCCCCTTTTTGTTCTGTATATTCATAGTGTTTAATTGTATATAACTGTAATATATGTGAATATATATATATTTTACTACAATTTTTCTTTTGGTACTTTTTTTCTCTCACATGAGGGGGAAATCTGTGTGGCCAATGGCTGGGTTTGGCAGGGAGCCAACCCAAACGTCCACGGTATTAAATTAAATATCCCAATAGAAGAAGAGAGAATCCCTTAAGGGTGCTATGAACTACTGCAGAAAGTTTTTATGTTTTAGGTCAGCAAATCCACAGGCTCCCATTCAAGTATATGCAGCCATCACTGCACCATAAATTTAAAGGCACATATCAAAACACATCAGGCTAGTGGTAGTAATTTTTCAACACTATGGACATTCATATTTTTATTATTGTTCTTCTTATCGTCAACAGTATTTAATGTGTTAATGATAAGCATTATTTTTTTATCTTAATTAGGGTAGTACTGGAATTTATTTTTTCCTTTTTTTTTAAATTTTTCCCCTTTTCCCCAGGTCAGTATCAGGGCCTCACAGTGGGAGTAATTTCACCAAATTTCTACTTTAGCCATAAATTTCTTTTGTAATCAACACAAGGTAAACAGATCTCCACATTTCAATTCACCTGATGTGTTGAAGCTGAGGAATCTTAATTGTTTTAGGAGGTGTTGCACCCTCTCTATGTCCAAGGTCACATTTGGACCTTCTGATTCTCATCATCTTTTTCTTGTAAAACACTGTTTCAGATTAAATTAAAATGGAGGTATTTCAGTAGTTTGACTGAAACTGGCTTATGTTCATTAACCCCTAATACAAATTACCCATAACCCCCAAACCTGCAACACTAATGTAAAACTTCAGGTCTCTTTAAATGTCTGTCCCCAGAAAAGTCACCTTCAGCCTAGAGTATCTTTGTAGACTGGGACTTCTACAGAATAAAAACATTAATAATTACTGTCAAGTATGCAGGCCTGGAAAGTTTCAACTGTTATATTTAAGTAGAACTTTGAGCAGTGGAAGGAAGAAGTATTAATGAGCAAAGTTTAGTGACCCATCTCACATACTTAATGCTGAAAAAACTGAAAAAACATATTTCAGTTTACATTTCCCAGGGTAGGCCAGGAGGGTACAAAGCAACATGTTTGCCAAGGTGAAGTCACACAGCACAGTCTTTCCAACTCATCAATACACCTGTTCTGAGGAAAGGGGATCAGTTTCTTACCCTATATATTGTCATGGTTTTGTAATCCCACCAGTGTTTTGTGTGATTAGAGTTTGCTAAATTCAAAATCAGTTTTTCTCACAGTACTTACTATAACATACAGACAAGATGAGATTTTTTTGAACAGGAACATTGTCAGTATAGCTGTATATATTGTCTATGAGCATGTTGATAAAGTTACAGGTTTCTAACAGGATCAGAGTACCTATGAGAGAGCAGTAAGTAGAGAATAAAGTCATAATGCGTGACAGCAAATGTCACTTCTTAAACAACTTGTATTTTATTACAGTGGTGTGATCTCTAGTGACTTTTTCAGAGCTGGTTTGCTATCTATTGCAGCCACAGGAAATGCAGCAAAGATAGCTTTTCTTTTTTTTTAATGGAGTAGGGTGGTGAGAATTTTTGCCTTAGCTTCCCTGAAAAGTGAGAGAAATATATAATACTTGACTCTTTTGCAAATAGCAAGAACTTTTACAAGACATGAATGTCATTATCACATAAACATATGCATCTTATCTGAAGGTAAATCACATCTTTGCTATATACTCTAATATAGACAACAGGCAGGAAATGTTAATAAAAGACTATGAATATTAGCAGTGACTCAAGGGGGGAGCAGCAGTTCTGAAACAGATGTGAAATAGTGTGACCATGTTAATGCCTGTCCACTGTCAGAAGAACATTGTATTGCTTACACTGAACATACAGTTTTCAGTTAAAAAAAAGCTGCAAAGAATATATGCAATGGAATGTAAATGCAATAGCATCACAATTCCACATTTTCCTCATAAAATCAATGACAACCTGCTTTGTGAGTCCTGCAGCTGGCAGTACAAAGATGCAAAGCTTATTTTCCCAGATAGAGAAATCCAACTTCCCTAAATATTTTAATTTCAAACTTAGGAATTGGCAAATAAGACCTAGAAGCAAAGAGACAAAGTTTGACCACTTCTGCAAACATTTCCCTTGACCGCAATCAAAATCACAGAACTCCAGGTGATCTGTCTACATTTTCCTAGGAAACATGGTATTTTTCCGCTGGTACTTTGCAATTCTGAAGAAATTATGGCTTCCTGGACATGTGCCAAGAGAAGAGGCGGGGAGAGGTAGGAAAGAGACTGTAACAGATCTGCTTTAAAAGCACACGTGGGCTACTCTACCTAGTCATCCTTATCCACACTTACACAGAGAAATGAGGTCTGCCTTTTCATCAAGCCGGATGGTCTAGTGTTAAAAAATAGCACAGAACCACAGAGAAAGCCAAAGTGGTTTTCTAAAAGTGCCCATTAGGGAACCTGCTGACATTTTATGGACATTACTAGACATGCATGAACTGTGAAGAGTAAATGTCAACAGAGTCATTAAGGAAGAATTCCTACATTGTCTTAGGAGATATAAGAAAGGAAATCTTTGCTTTTGTTGTTCCTTGACCTCCAGATTGGTGGTCTTCTACACAGGAATGCCAGACACAGATTGTTTAACTGGGAAAGCAAAGCAAAGCAAAACAAAACAAAATGAAACAAGAAAAAAAACCACCAAAAATATATACACAAACACCCTCCCCCCCACACGCACACACACAAAAACCCCAATCAACTTTCAAAGATTGACATCCAAATTTTTGACAAATTCCACTAATATGTAGAAACAAACAGTTTGGAAATTCCAGTTCATTTATCAAGGTTACAGATTGAGAATTTTAAGCAAACCATTTAACAATCCAAAGTCATTCTAGAAAAATCACATTTTCATTCAGGTTGGGACTTACTCCCAAAGTAATTGTTGGCTTTAAAATTCTGTGTGAAAAGTGATATGCAGGTTTTTAGGAAAAATTACATCCATTTTAACTTTGTTGGGGAACTGTTAGACGTACTTTCATGTTTAAACTGAACTTGTATTCATCTATTTTTAACTATAATCAGGCTAAAATTTTTTGATAAGTAAATAGTAAGATACATAAGATAGAGATTTTTACAAAAAGAAAAATATTCATATAGCTGTGCCTCACATAGAACAACAGTATTTAAAATATCATTACAGGGTCAAATACAAAAGGCCACCCAAGATAAACTGTAAATTAATATAACCTTAACTCTGCCATTTACACAAATTCTTTGTGTTATTAAGTCATAGATTTTAAATGTTACTTGTAACCTAATGCCATTCTCAAAAGTCACTTCATTAGGAATCAAAAGATTAATAAGAAACTAATGATGTGTGGATTTGTAACTCACTTGTTAAGCTGTATTGCTCAGGGGTTTTAACTATGTTATTGTCAGACAACAAAGTACTACAAGTTCAAGCTGAACTTCGGTATAAACTAGATGCTGAAGTTATTTACACACATCTGCTAATGCTTTTTTGTTGGCCATAATTTTCATCCCAAAAAAAACCCAAACATTCAGAACATGATATTATGTGGGACACATTCTTCTCCAATCCAAGGAAGAACCAATAAAGTTGGAAGCTAAATTTGATTTAGTGGCAGAACTTATTATTGCCTGAGTGGTATGAATTCTACACTGAAGGAAACATGGCACAGAAGGTACCAAAAACTCAGAAAAATAAAATGGTAGCTGACATGAGCAGACATGTTGCAAATTTGCAGAAGAAAGTCAAAAAGAAACAGCACAAGAGCACTCTGGCCAGATAAACACAGAGCCTACACTGTCACACACGGAAAAAAGAGTTTCATAGGAAAGTATGGAACTGTGTATCAAAGGTATGTTGAAGAAAGCAGCCATTCAACAGTGGGAAGAGAAGTAACTTTAGCTGTAGCAAACACCTCACCAAACTTTAAAAATCATCAGTATTGCAATTAGAGCAGAAAACAGACAGAAGTCCATCAATAGGTCCCATTCAAATTTTGATTTAAACATCACTGTAGTGCTGGCAGAAGCCCAGGTATACGCAGAATGTGCCACTTGCATCCTTACTTCTTAGGAAAGCACCAAACTGATTTTACAATTTTTTGCAATTTACCTCTGCTTTTTATAATATATGTAGAAAGTTATTGAATAAGGTTGAATTCCAAAAACAAAGATGAACTCATGAGTAGCATTCGCTTTAAATATGAAGAAGTTATGGCCTGAATAAACAAAAAAGAAATAATTTAATAACATCATGTTTTGTGATCCTAAAGGTGCAATTGGAGATATAGGTAATGAAAAACATGGATGCTTTATTAGATGAAATATACTCTGATGCTGCTACATCTCTTGGATTACATGGTTAGACAAACAGTCTGAGGTTTGGTGTGTTTTCTACCTTTGTTTAAGCATGGAATTTGCAAGTTAATTAGCTTCAAAGGAAAGAAGTTTTAAAATCTGGGCAAGACATATTTTTCTGGATTATTGCTCTTCTCTTTCAAACACACAGCCTAGGGAAATAATATGCAAAACTTCTACAGTTAATGAAACAATATCAACCAGCAACATCAATGATGGAAATAAAAGTCAGTAATGACAGAAAGTTTCCACAGTCACACTTCCTCCCACAGTTTTTGCTTAACATCATTATCCATCTGTGGAATTCCTATTTTAGTTTCTGTGTTAACTTTTCATTTTCTCAATGGCTTATTGTTTATTAATAAAACCTAACAGAGACAGTGCAGACAGTTTTTCATGCACTTGAAATGCTAGCAGAATTTCAGCTTCCAGAAAATCTCATTCCAGACTTTTCAATAGTCATAATCTTTTAAAGTATGAGATCATTGAACTAGAATTTATGCAAAAAGTTGGGGAGGAAGGAAAGTTATAACATGAGAAAGTTACACCTGTATTGTGTCCACTTTTATATAAATACTTTATATGAGCACCTTATAGTCTTTCCGGGAAAAATGACAATCTACAGGAAAATTCAGACTGAATTACTCCTTTTGAAAGGAGAAGGGGAAAAAAAATAAGAAAATATGCAAGAATGTATGTAGGGAATAGCTGGTATGAGCTTCCTGCCTTCCTCAAAATGTCAGTGTTGCAGGCAGTGAGATGCTGCAACCATGTTCAGAGCTCTGCTGCAGGAATTGGCAAGTGAGGCATATCCAGGTGATTTTTGCGCTCACTGTGCAGTGAGATGGATCTAAATGATCTTATCCTAGTTATTCTCTTGTAGACAAAATTTTCCTCATACAAAAATCAGAATGGAGTTCCCAGTTCAGAAGAGTGAGACACTAAATGCTCCAACAGAAATATCAGAGTATAACTGCCAGCACATTTTTGCAATTCCATATGGTTGCAGGTGCCACATCCTTCTTTAGTACAATGAACTATATATTCACCTTTAAGTCATCTCCCTCTCTGAACTAGTTACTGTCCCCAAGACAGAGAGGATGGCTCCAGAAATAGATTAATATCATGCAACCACTCCACCTATGAAGGCAGTTCAAACTGCTTCAGGGGCAGCCTCCTGAAGGCCCTTTGGAGGTCAATCAGTATGCATTTGACTTCAGCAGAGAGAGACGCTTGCCACTTGGCCAGGCCACCAGAGCAGTGTGCCACCCCTGAAGGAACCTGTTTGAACTTCCCAGACATGAGTTTCACCTCCTGGCTGATTTGGCCAGGACTGAAAGAAAACACTAACTGTTTGCAAAGGCAACCAAGCCAGCTGTGAACAGTTCTGCTGTAATAGTCCTCTTTATAAGCAGAAAAATACCCTCTAAAAGTAATAAGACAACCAGTAGCATTTGAAAACCTCTATAAATAATGCATACAAATAATATCCCATAAATGTAAATTACATTCCTTCTTGGGGTGAAACTGGAGTTGATTTTACTCATTACTTATCATCTGCTAACTCCAATGTTTATGAGCAATTTTGAATGTCAATATGTAAAGTATACAGCATTTATTATATTATGCATTAAATGACATTTACAGACAACTGCTTCTGATTTTTGATTCAAGAAGGTGAGTTCTGTCAATGTGAGTTTACTTTAATACCTGCAAGATTAATATTAAATGCAATTGAGTGTCTCTGCCATTTTATTACTCTGTGTTTCTGCCAGCCCAGAAGTCTGGCTTCTGTAATAAAATCTGAGTGCAGGAGAAGTGTACAAAAATGCCATAATAAGTTTTCGAGAAAATATAGACAGGGCTAAATACGAAGGCCAAACTCACAGGCAAAGGACAAATAATACTATGTATGAATGCATAAATTTAGTGTCTCCAAAGTTTCCATCATGCATTTATTTTTATCATGAATGCCACCAGTTGTCTAAAAATCATTTTCAAGAATGCTCTGAGATGGTTTCAGCTCTTCCTGTCTGATCACTTCTAGCCTGTAATGATACAAAATTGCTTTATTGCTTTTCTTCTTTTAGTGCTATTGCCTCTAATCTCTCCCTCATCATATTGTCTATGTTTAGGTGCCAAAGAAAAACTAGGAATTCTAGTTTTGGTATGAACAGCTTAGCTGAATATTGTGTTTACTTCTAACGTTATAAGCAACAATATAGTTTTTTCCAGCATCCATGGCCAGTGGGTCAAGGGAGTTGATTCTATCCCTTTAATCTGATCTGGTGAGACCCTTCCTGGAGTACTGTGTTATCCTCTGGGGTCCCCAGGACAAGAAGGACATCAACCTGTTTGAGTCCAGAGAAGGGCCAGCAAGAGGATTAGAGGGATGGAGCACCTCTCCTACAAGGAAATGCTAAGAGAATAGGGCTTGTTCAGCCTGGGGAAGGGAAGGCTTCAGTGACCTAATTGCAGCCTTCCAGTACCTGAAGGGAGCCTACAAGAGAGATGGAGACTTTACAAGGGCATGTAGTGACAGAACTGGGAAGAATGGCTTCAAAGTGAAGGAGAGTAGGTTTAGATTAGATATTAGGAAGAAATTCTTTACTGTGAGGTTGGTGAGTCACTGGAGCAGGTTGCCCAGAGAAGCTGTGGATGCCCCATCCCCAGTACTGTTCAAGGCCAGGTAGGATGAGGCACTGAGAAACCTGATCTAGTGAAAGGTGTCCCTGCTTATGGCAAAGGTTTGGATCTAGATGATCTTTACAGTCCCCTCAAACCCAAACCATTCTATGATTCTAAGACTTTATGATCTATCAGTTACTGAGGTTAAGATGAAAAGCAGATGTCTGAAACTGAGCCATAACTCTACTGAGCTATTTATTAGCTATTTATTAGTGTAAGCTTCATTAGTAGCTGCCAATTTCTAGAGAAGAAATTATAAAAATGTGAAATATATTATCTTAATTTTAATTTATTAAAATAGTTAAGCTTATTTACTATATTTTACAATCTGCTATATAATTGCAGATATATCAATTGAATCACTTCCTCATCATGAACTTTAATTCTTAAAATGTGTCATGCAGCTGCCCACAAAAATATGTACTATTACACATGCGAAGCAAGCCACGCACTGTTGAATTGATTTGTTACAATAAAGACCTTCAAGCCTGAAGCTTAAAAAACCCAATCCAACATCAAAAGGTATGATAAAATAAAGAGCCAGCCGGTATCAGTTATTCTATCTGAATACATCTGTGAGAGACAGACCTTGTTCTGAGAATTCATCTGTACTCCTTGTGTATAAATATTCTTGGTGTTGGCTGATAAAACAAATGCTAATTAAAAGAGCAGAGTTAAAAAAACAAACTAACTCCCCCCATACAAACCAACAAACAAAAACCAAAACCAACCAAACAAAAAATCCCACCAAAACAAAAAACCCAACCAATAAACCCCAAAGAGAAGGGGAATCTATTCTGCTTAATCCAAATGGATACTTTTTTGATGAAATTTCAGGCACTTCTTTAAAATAAGTACTTAAAATCAAAAACAGAGAATGAGATGTATTTTACTAGTACAACTGCTTCATTTGACACCTAACAAAGTATCTCAGGTAGGGAAGCTAAGACTCAAACAATATTTTTTAAAGCTGCAAAACTGTATTCCAAAGCATACTAGTTGAGCTGCATTTCTTACGCTTTGGTGAGCAAAGTTCCATTTCAATTTCATTGATGATTCCAATAAGACTTTTCCTTTCTGAAGCTGTTGAAAACCAAATTCAAATTGATATTTCTCTTAGAGTTTTCCTTTCAAACTTCCTTGCTGTAGGCTTAAATTACAAAGAAATAATTTTAAAATATATCTCAGCACATCAGTGACAGACGATCTGATCTAACAACTTTTACGGTATATAATTAAAACTAGACCATCGAGGACTGTGTTCCTCACAAAAGCTCCTTGAGAGAATGTGTAAACTCATTTTCAGCACAGAATATAACCTATTACATGAACAGTATATTTTTTTCCTTTGAAGGTCTGTATTAAATCAAGCATGCTTACTTCTCTCTGTCCCTTCCTCTTTCTTCTGTCCAGCATTCAGTATTTCTTTTTTTATTTACACTGCAAAGGATGCACTCCCATTTGGTGCTTCAATTTACTTCTGTACATGGCCAGAGTGCAATTCAACTGATTAAATGCAGACATTTACACATTAACCAATAACTTCAAGTTCCTTTTCTGGTCAAGAAAAAAAAAATAAGTATGGTTAGCACAGGATTGCTCTCAAAGTGCCTATTTCTCTCCTTTGATTATAATGAGAATTTGGGGTGACAAGCTCAAAGGCAGACTACTTCTCTGTAGATCAGTGTATTTGCTGAAATGGACCTCACATACAAAATCTCTTGAAAGGAAAGGAAGGGTTGCTCTGTCTCTCAATGTCATACAAAATTCGAGACTCTTCATCCTGGTGGTGTGAGTTAACCCAGACCAGCAGCTTGACTCCACACAGCCACCTGGCCATCTTTATTATTTTAAACTCTTCTAATCACTCAATTATCAGACACACTAATCAGGGTGATTTTTTTATATCTTAGTACATAATAAACAAATAGATTGACACTTTAAAAAGTCAGCAAATATACTAATCTGTACCTCTCCAGAAAAATAAACAGCAAATTTGTATTCTCTTGCATCCTCTGTCGCTCTTTTTCCCCCTTATTTAGAACAGATAAAGAGGAAGAAAAGTACATAAAAAACATGTAGAAAAAAAAAGAGCAAAAAATCACTTCTAGAAAATACCAAAAGAAATGCTGATCTTTTTGCATGAAGAACAGTCATCTTGTCAAGTTCAGTTTTAATTTCATCTTTTCTTACTTTCCCTTAACTTCACGTAAGTCCAGCTCCCCAGATAAGCCTTTAATGATTGATGTAACTAATAAATTAAAAAGCACGAGGGTGAAGTAAGACAGATCTACAGATTGAATGTTACACCCATTTTCATCAAGAGATGCACTAAAAAACTTAAAACCTCATGTGAATGTTGTTCTAGTTTCTGTTTTGAATCTCACTTTGTGGCTAAAAGTTCGTGTCTTTTTACTGAGTACCCTGCATTCTGAATTAGATGAGGACTGATAAACTGTGCAAGTTACTTGTGAATAAGTCCAGAATAATCAGGAATTATTTTACTAATAATCTATGCAATGATTCATGTGTCCAATAACTCATAGAATTTTAAATTTATATCTATTTGAAAGGTATATATCATGAGGATTTACAGTTCAGGATGTAATCTTTCCTCTGAAATAATTTTTGGAAAGCAGAAGATTTTTTTTTTTGGTCAATCTATTGAATTATATTTACTTATTACATTGACAGATGACATAAGTCTCAGGCATCAAACAAGGACTGCATACTTTGATTTTCTATACCTGCATGTGAAAAAACCCTATGTATTATCTAATCTGTGTAATCTAGTTATTATTCTTTTAATGGCTCAAACATAGACTTTTCATTGCTTCACCTGAAAATATATTACAGTCACAGAAATATTATCATTCTCATGCACTTCATGATATTTTAAAATTTCATAATCCACTTTAGTCCAGCATCTATGTCAGAGCATATTTTGCTTTATTGTCGTTACTACTTCTCTTCTATTTTTAAAATTTGTGGTCAAGTGTTTTCGTCCTCTGAAGGCTAGGGAGAAGTTCAGAACTAAAGGTGTATCCTCCTCACCAGTATTGAAAAACACTTTGGCATCATATGTTCAAAAATACATGTCACATATACATACTTTGGGGTTTTTAAAGTCTTTTACTTAAATAATTTGGTTGCTGTTGTTTTGAGTCTACATAATCAGCTATTAGCAGAAAGTTAAGGATGTGCATCATGCACCAGCATGCATTAAATAAGAAGTGTTGTGAACGAAAAAGGCAGAAGATTTTATATTTAGATCAGTACCAGCTGACCTTAACAAATTCCTTCAGTAAGAAGAAATCAGTGCTATCCAGTTACTTTTACCTAAAAAAAACCCCAAAAAACAAAACAAAGCAAAACTACACCAACATGTTTTTCAGTAGTGAAAACTTCTATTTCCACATGCTATTCTTACTTTTATAAGAGTTATACATAGTGGCACTCCAATTTAGACTCATTATCTTCTCAAACTCCTTCTGGAAGGATATGATTTCTCTAATTATCCACCTGCATAAATTTAAGCTCATGTGAAATCATGGTAAAACATCAAAAAATACACAACCAAAAATGTTCAGTTATGTGTTCATTTATGACAACAGGATTTTCAAATAATATTTTTGTTTGCTTGTTTGTTTCTTTTAATAATAAAGCTCAGTGTCTAAGAGTGGACCTGCTTTTCATAAACCCATATTGACTGGGTCTGATCTCCTGGCTGTCCTGTACATGCTATGTGATGGCACTCAAAATGACAAGGTGACCTGCTTAGCTGGTGAGGAAAAGACAGCGGATATTGTCTTCCTACACTTTAGTAAAGCCTTTGACAGAGTTTCTCACAACATTCTTCTGGAGAAACTGATTGCTCGGACATGTGCACTGTGCACTGGGTGAAAAACTGACTGGATTGATGGTACAACTGGTGTGTCAGTGATAAAGAGGACCATAATTATGCCAGAGGTAGCATTTATACCACAGAATCACAGAATGAGAAAATCATAGAATCATAGAGTGTTTTGGGTTGGAAGGGACCTTAAAGATCTTCTATATGTAGTGTAACGTATACACACTCTACTGATTGCTTTACTTGTGCTTATCTGTCCATGTCGGTGATGTGGACTGACAGATTGCACAGCTACTGCTCTTTACAGTGAACAGTGCATCTCTTTTCTGACTATTACAACTTGTGGATTAATTTTTAGCAACTATATTGCATAAACCAAATTCTGCACTCTTGAATAAAAAGAAGCAAAGACTTGTCAGAAGACGTTTTCATCAGAGTAAGGTGAGTACAAATTGTCTTTTCTAGAAATTAAAGACTATTACTATTTTCCAATTAAACTACCATGAACAATTAAATTCTTTCATTGCCCAATGTAAATATGTTTACAAGGCCTTGGAGGTGTGTGTTGACTATTTTAAACTTTACAATTACTGATGTTTCACTGCATATGCTTTGCCCTTCAGGATGACAGGATGAAATAACAAAAACCATGAAAGATTTTTTTTTTTATTGTTAGTTCACATATCAATGTTAAAATGACTAAAATTATAAAAGAATCTACAGAGACTATTACAGAACCTAAAATAGAAAAACTGTTTAATTCTACTCAGCAGTACAAGTATTGTGTTCTTCCATAAATTTGTTTATTTTGATGTTTGTTCAATTTGTATCTTTATAATGGTGTTCTATATTATTGCAGTGCTCTGTGCAGATTAGTAAATAGAGGAATATGCTATCAGAATTCAATTTTTTCTTATAGTAGAGATGTTTATTATTGTGCTACTGAAGCAAAATTAACTTTAGAGAAATGGAAATATTTGAACAGTTTTTTTTTTTAATTTAAATTGCACTTAGTAAGCAACATTTCAGTCTCAGTGAAAGGAAAGAGAGTTTTGCTATTAGTTTCTAATACTGGCATGACTTTAATCCCTGTACTGCACTGACATATGTATGATGAAAGGTAGGATGCATAAGTAGTGAATGACATAGCCACAGGCTCCTTCTGGTATTTCTATTCATTATGTTTACCTCAAGGACAAAAAAAAAAACAAATGGCAAGAAAACAACTATGGAGTTCTATGCCAACACATAACTGCACTACAATAAGACTGGGTTTAGGTTGTTTTGCATTACAAACTTGAAACAAGAGAATGAATGTGTTCTAAGTGTTGCAAATTAAATTTTGAAAAAACCTGAAACTCTCATAAGGCTGTGATTTATTTTTGCTTGAGCTGTGATTTAAAGCATACCATTCAGCCAAATACAAAGAACATGAAGAATGGCACAATTTGGGCATATATAAATCAGATAGCACTCAGTACTTCTATGTTGTAAATTTAAATAAATTTTCCTCTGCAAAATTTTAATCTACATTTATTTCTGTGACAGGTGAGCCTAAGTGATGCATTTTGGATGTGGATTTGGACACAATTTGCCCTACATTTTAGACTGACATATGTGTGTGAGAATGGGCTGATTTTTCATGGTAATTCTGAGCTTCCCACTTTTACATTTCCTTTGTTTAGTCCTTTGCTACTGTACAACTCTACTGACCAAATGATGCTATTGTTTTACCATTTTATGGTCTCCATTGTGCCTTTGAGAGTTTTTTTGGTTGTTTTCTTTCCTCCCTATTCCAGTCTGTGAACTATAGGAAGTTTGAATGCTATGCCTTATCAAAACATTCTTTCGCAATGAGTGTTACCTATTTTGCCTGAACCTGCACAACGTGTTTTTACTCTTTTAATATACCTCTTGTCTAATAAGATTAAGAAGTATTAAGGAAACCTCTTAAAATTCTGCTGCTTCTGATATCTTCTGGCTCTCTTCTCTCCTACCTATCAGATTTTATTCTTCCATCAATGTAATTTTCTTGTCATCTCAATTAGGTATTGCCTGTGCAATCTGTAGTAAGTACATTTAACATTGTTGTAGCATTCCAGGTTGCTTACCTCACCTACTGATGTTTTCTCTGTATTACTGTTAGGGTGAAGTCATTCCTTTGTAGAATTTTTTTATCATGATTGATAAAACACAAATAAGTCAGTGACCCTCATAGATAGTTTAAACTGTTGATAATGAAAATCCCTAAGGACCATTTTTGGACAGAGAAGTCAGCATATATCTGAAGAATATGGTGGAACTTAATAGTTATAAAAAATTATTTCAAGACAGGCCAGAAATATAAAGACTCTTGAAAGAGTAGAAATTACGTAATCTTTTTGATTAGTATTTTTATTTGTATTGCAAAACCAAAGGAAATTTATCTATATATAACTTAGAGGTGTTTAGAAATAATGTTAAAACCAAGTAACTGCTTCCTCTTAGACCTAAATAGTAACATTTTCAGAGTGTTAAAGTAGATCTTCATGTCTACAGTGTGAACTGGGTGAACTTTGGGTAAATAAATTCAGCCCTGAAGTCTTGAAAAATCCTTCCCCTGTGTTGCCTAACCCAAAATATTTACTAATAATTTCCTTAAATATCTGCTTTCTATCTATTTTACAGCATCTCAATCTTGACAACATATGGCTTTTGTGGCAGAGTTTTGGTAGTGTGAGCTTTGCAGGGGTGTCTTCCGTGAGAAGACACCAGAAGTTGTCCCCATGTTGAATAGAGCCAGTTCCAGACAGTTCCAAAATCAACCAGCCACTGGCCAATTCTGGGCACAGCAGCAACCTGGTAGCATACTTAAGAAAGTTTGAGAAAGGCTGCATGGCAGCTATGAGAGAGAAGTGAGAAAATGTGTGGGAAACAGCCCTGCAGATACCAGGGTCAAAGAAGTGCTACAAGTGCCGAAGCAAAGATTCACATGAAGCTCATGGTGAGGGAGGCTGTCCCCCATGCTTGAGCCAGTGGATACACCTTGAAGGAAGCTGCTGAAGGACTGCATCCTGTGGAAAGGATCCATGCTGGAGTAGTTCTTGAAGAACAACAACCCATGGAAAGAACTCGTATTGGAGTGGCTCATGAAGGACTATCCCACAGGAAGGACTCCACTCTGAAACAGGGGAAGAGCTCTCCTTAAGAGGAAGGAGAAGCAAAGACAATGTGTTATAAACTCACTGCAGCCCCTATTTCCCTGCACCATTTGTGGGAAGGAGGTAGAAGAGTAACACTGAACCTGGGAAGAAGGGAGAGGTAGGGGGAAGATGGTTATGCCTTTAATTTCTCACTGTCCTAGTTTTTCATGACTAATAGGCAATAAATAAAAATAATTTCCCCAGATTCAAATCCCCAAGTTCAAGTCTGATTTTGCATGTGATGGTAATTGGTAAGAGATCTCCCTGTCCTTATCTCAAGTCACAGTCTTTTCCGTAGTATTTTCTCACCATTTTGTTGATAGAGGGGGAGTGAAAGAGCAGTCTGGTGGGTTCCTGGCAGTTAGTGAAGGTCAGTCCATCACACACGGCAACACAGTACCTATATCATTCTCAAACATCCCACATGGAGAAGAGTGAATTGCCATATCTCACATCTACTGAGCACAAGAAGAATAAAATTATGGTTAGAAAAGTCTCCTATGCAATATGTAAACCAAATTAATGAGGCTATAGATGGAGTCAGATAACAAAACAAGAACATTTAGAAAAACTGACATAGTCTTGAATCTCTCTTTTTCCTTTGCTAAACTTATTCTTAATATGAGGAAACACTTCTTGAGCATGAGAGAGCGCTGAAACAGGCTGTCCAGAGAGGTTGTGGAGTCTCCTTCTCTGGAGATACTTAAAACCCCCCTGGATGAGATCCTGAGCAACCTGCTCCAGGTAAACCTGCTTTAGCAGGAAGAGCAGACTATGTGATTGCAAGATGTTCCTTCTCACCCCAACCATTCTCTGATTCTGTGACTCATTTTATATCTAAACCTTAGAATAATCACACAAGTAAAGGATACAATGAACTTGCAAATATTTTCCCTAATAAGATCCAAGAATTATTTTCTTAGGCTTTTGGGCTAAAGGAATAGATAAAGGGTATGAACAAAGAAAGAAGACCTGAAAAAAATGTGATCCTAGATAATGTTCAATAATAGATAACAACTCCTCTGGAATTGGTAGAGGAATGCAAGCACAAAACAGAAAAGGTGTTCTTCTGTCACACTATTTCAAAAACAATCTTGCACTTCAAAATCTCTCATGGTTATCTTCTAAAAAATTCTTCACTACTGCATTGTGTACAAAATCTTGAATATCTTCTTTCGTCTCTTCACATGCTGTTAAAAAAACATGACGGAAACAAGCAGAAACTGCGTGTGAATTGCAGTTTGAAAGAACAAACTGTTACAATGAAAAATACTGAAAAATTGGTTTTTGTAAAAAAAGTCTTTAAAATATGGTCTAAATTGTACATATAGACTATAGAGATTCTGAAGATTTCTGTACCTTCCTAAATTGCTCAAGCCTCAGAGTAACCATAGAGATTTTAAACCACACTTACTCTTCCATTTCTTTTGGCTTAAAGAAAGAGGAGATTATCTTCTATTGATCTTAATCGGCAATAAATTATCTCATCATGAAGGCCTTTCTGACCTACCTGTGTTACATTGAAAAAGAAAGTAGTGGTTAGTGTCTCCACTTTGCATATCTGAGTGGATATTATGCCAAAGTTCAACTAAAATTCTCTTAACAAAAGATTCCTACTGCCTTTGGTGTTCTTATACTCATTTACAGACCAAGTCCAGACCTTGGACTGAACAAGAATTCTTCTCTCTGTTGTCAATGTATGTACTATCATAATAATGAATATTATACAGATAAAACTGATCAAAAGGACCTTGGAATTCTCACAACAACATTCTTCCATTTTTGCAGAACCCATGTATTTAATGCTTTTGTCAGCACAAAAATGAAAAAAATAACTTTAATAGGAGAACACTCACTGGAAGTAGAAAGTAAGTGGTGCCATGTTTATTATTTGAAAGAATTATTCAGTGCAAATATTAAGTGCTCAGCTGTTGCTGACCCTATACAAAAGCAGGAAATCAAAGATGAAGTAGATAAATACAGCTAAGTTTAACTACATAAATAATATGTACTATATTCTAATATTTGTTGATCTAGCTGAAGTCAATATTCTCATGTCAACTTTCCTGAATTGGGACATCATAGTTCTAATATCTATCCAACCTCCTAACCCAATTTATGGCAAGATATCCAATGTAAAAATAATCTCCTCCTCTTTGTATTTAGATCACACAATCCAGTTACACCTGGACTGCACTGTGTCTCATGCTCTTTCTGATATTTGTTCCTTCTCTTCTTTCGCAAAATAGTAGTTGTAAAATAGAACTGATATAACTCCACTGATGCATTTCAACATTTCAACAATGTTGAAAAGTACAATTAGAAAACCGCCCAATTTTTTAGTCATGGAAACAGTAAATCAAAAATATTTAATAAAATGTTGTATGATGTTTGCTATACCTCAAATCCATGTTTCATTATTGCTTATCTTTCCAACTTTTGTTAATGCAAACATAGCTTATTCATGGAGACCATGGATTTTTTATTGCTGGTAAATAGCCATTTTCTCTACCTGATTCCAAAATAAGATTTTTCCACAAAATGAAACTATGTAGGTAAATATGCAGTAGCTTTTAGAAATATAAAGTTCTTTGATTTACCAAAATATATCCATTAAGCATTAGTATGTCCCTCTGCATCATTCTAAAAGTTGTCTAATCATCTTCCTCTCCTTCCACTGTATACACAGGAACCCCTTTCATGAAGATCTACTACCAATATGAAAAGAAAGTCAAATATATCTTTACCTATGAATTATTCAAAACAAAAATGCTTGCAAGCTGTCAATATCCACAAACTTCATGTAACTGGAATGAAGTTTTGATTGACCTCTTGGACTGAGATTAAGAGAAACAAAGTACTTTGTAATTCAATTATGCAGGACTGAAAATCTTATTGTAGACCTTTGGCATGTAGTTAATTGGAACATGTTAGGTGAATATTTTGTTTCCTTTACATTCAGTATTCGATCTTGACATTTCACAGAATATGAAAGTATATGAAAGTAACTACTATATCTTACTCTTCACTCTGCAAATTTACCTATATCCATATAGACAAATACATATGTATTGATATTTACCTTTGTATTGGTATGGAAGGGTACATGAACACCAACAAAAACATATTGAGAGGCAAGCAGAATGCAAGTTAATTTAAATTGAAAGACCAGAAAACATCTCCTTTAGAGGGGAAACTGCTTATAAGCAGGCATTGGTTTTATCTTGAGATTATGGGAAAAAAGTAAAAGTGGATTCTAGGTAAGAACAAGTTTTGGAAAACATTTGAAAGGAATAGTTTAACTTAGAAATGCTTTAAGAAAAACACAAGTTCTAAATTAATTTTTTCAAGATAATCAATACAATCTTCTCAGTAGCCCTCTGTTATTAGCACACTTTCTGATAGAAAAGTGTCAAAGGAAGGGTGAATTTATAATTAATTGGATGCCTAATACTCCTATTACAACTGTAGATACATTTAATAGAGTTTGTTCTGATTTCTTTGGTGTTTTGGGGTGGGTTTTTTTCATTGTAAGGGATAAAGTAGAGATAAGTAAAAAGAGTTTTAATGACTCTTTAAAAGCAATAGTCAATCTTGGAAATTGTCATGTGTCTCAGTTTACAAAACTATTAGTAAGAAATAAATTTTGTCATGAGGAAAAATCCTACTTGGATTGCTCAACACAGTAGATATTAACTGGCTATTGGTATCAAGATCCTGAGAGGAGAGACCAGAGCAAAAATCAGGATCAGAGTGCTTGACTTCAGAAAATCAGAAATTGGCCTTTACACCATCTTCATATGCTTGGAAGATAAGATCCTGGAGGGAAGAATGGTCAAAGAAAGCTTGCTGATATTCAAGGATCAGCTCCTCCAAGCTCAAGAACTGTCCATCTCAATGAACAGGAAATCAACCAAAAATGCCAGGAGACCCACCTTGAAAAACAAGAACCTCCTGACAAAACTCCAACACAAAAAGGAAACGTGGAGAGAGTGGAAGCAGGGACAGGTAATCTGAAAGGAATACAGAGACCTCACCTGGACATGCATAGTTAAGAAATCCAAGACCCACACCTGGAGCTGAATCAGGGAAGGGATGTCCAAGGCAAGAAGACAGGCTTCTGAAAGTATGTGAGTGACTGAAGGAAGACCAGGGTAAATGGGGCTGAATGGGGCAGGGCACTTGGTTACAAAGGACATGGACCTGAGGTACTGAATGACCTGTTTGCCTCATTCTTTACTAGCAAGATTAGCTCTCAGGAATACCAGGCCACAGAGACCTGGGGGACAGTCTAGAGGATGAGGGCAGAGACATATGCATGTCCATGGGCCCTGATGCATCCAAAAGTGTTGAGAGAGCTGGCTGGTGTCACTGTGAGGCTACTCTTGATTGTCTCTGGGTGATTTTAGTCATTAGGAGAGGTGCCTGAGTACTGGAGGAATGTAAATTCCCAGTCTTCAAAAAGGGCAAGGCTCAGCCTCCCTTGATTCCTGTAATAGTGCTGGAACACCTAATCCTGGAAACTATTTCCAGGCACATGAACAATAAGAAATTCATCAGGAGCAGTCAGCATGGATTCACCAAGAAGTCATGGTTTATCACCAAGTTGATAAACTTCTACAGCTAAATGACTGCCTGGAACATATGAATACTGTCTACCTTGATTTCAGTAAGGCCTTCAGCACTGAATCCCATACGATCTTCGCAGAGAAACTGATGAATTATGGGTTGTATGTGCAGACAGTGAGGTGAACTGAAAACTGGCTGAACATACAGGCCCAGAGGGTGGTGACCATGACCACTGGTATGAAGTCTAGGTAGAGGCCAGCAACCAGCAGTGTACCCCAGAGATCAATACTGCATCTTGTTCAACATCTTAATTCATGAGCTGGATGATAGGGCAGAGTGTAACCTCAGCAAGTTTGGAAATGACACAGTACTGGGAGGAGTGGCTGATATGGCAGGTCATGCTGCCATCCAAAGGGACCCCCACAGGCTGGAAAAATGGTCTGTCAGGAACCTCATGAAATTCAATGAAAGGCAAAGTCCTGCAGCTGAGGAGGAATAACCCAATTTACTAGTTCATGCTGAAAGCCACCCTGCTGGAAAGTAGTTTGGCAGAAAGGGACCTGGGAGTCTGGGTGGATGGCAAGGTGAACATAGCCAGCAGTGTGCCTTGTGACAAAAGGGCCTAGTGGTATGCTAGGCTGCATTAGGCAAAGGACTGCCAGCGGTTTGATCCTTCACATCAACTCAGCTCTGTTGAGAGCACACCTGGAGTAGTGTGTCCAGTTCAGATTCCCCTCTACAAAACAGATAAAAACATACTGGAGAGGGTTGATATGCTAAGATGATAAAAAACTGGAAGACTTCTCATAAGGCAATGCTGAGAGAGCCAGGACTATTAGGCCACTAGGACACCTCTCAGTCTTACCCAGGTGTGTAAGTACCTGCTGCAGAGACAGTAAAGACAGAGCTAGGTTCTCTTCAGTGGTGCCTAGTGACAGAGCAATAAGCGATGGGAACAAAGAGGTTCCAGCTGAACATCGGGAAACACTTTTTTACTGTGAGGGTGACTAGAAGAGGTTGCCCAGAGATAATGTGCAGTCTTGGTCATTAGAGGTATGCAAAAGCCATCTGGGCATGGACCTGGAAAACCAGCTCTAGTGGCCTTGATTGAGGAGGAGTTGACAAGATGATCTCCAGAAGTCCCTTTCAACCCGAACCATTCTGTGAGTCTGCAATCTGACCTACATGTCTCCTTTTGACTTCATAAATGCTGAGATTTTATTAACTGTATCACTTCCAAAAAACCAGCATTTATTGCACTTACTCAGGGGATTCCAGACATTCCTCATTGAATGTAATAAGCAAAAATAGGAACAGTTTGAAAAAAATGTATTCTCAACTAGAGTTCACCTACAGAGTTAAACATACATAGCTTCTTTTATCTGTTTCAAAGTATTCAACTTCTTCAAATAATAGCATTGAATCCCATCTGGTCTGTATGAGTACAGGGTCATTGACTTCAAACAAATTTTTCTAGTTTACAACCACAAAAGATTTTCCTGTCAAGTTAAGAACATCCATCTTGCTAATGTATATGGTAGAGATACTCCTGAAAGAACAAGAGTTCATAAAGGTATGCTACAGCTATGCAGTAGTAAAGCAAGATTGCTTTGGTAAGCTCTCAGTTAATATTAAAAAGTCAGCAATTATTGATTCTGAAATGGTATTTCTACTCCAGAAATTGCCAATTCCATATCTCAAGGCTATAGTTTCACAAGAGTCATCCAAATGTCATATCCACAACAGTTTGTGTAGATGGTGTAAAGCAGAAACACCTCTGAACACTAAAACGCCATTGGTGGATATTTTCTGAACGGATTCAGTATTGCTTGCCTTAGCAAAATGTACCAGCCAAGTAGAACATTTTGGATTGTAAGATTTGATACACTTGAGATGAAAGAACTTTTTTCTTCTCTGAATTTTCTGCCTTTGTGATATTTACAGATTGTACAGCATAGGTAAATGAAAACTCCTAGATGGTGCGAAATAAGAAAGTAGACTGCTGGAGAGAAAAATGCCTAAATTTGAATATACACAGACCCCCAGAATGGACTAAACAGTTTGTACAACAGACAGGACCCTGCAGAATAGAGGGAATTTCGACACTGTTCAAAACTAATATTATCTGAACAGTGCAAGAGCCAACTAATTATGGGCAAGTCTCAGAGATTTTCTTTGGCTTTCAACACAGTTTTTAAGCATATACAGGAATGTACATTCCAAAAAGCTCAGACAATTAATTTCCTATTTCACTGGCCTCTGAACCCATACAGTGCCTAAGTTTGCATAACATCTAAGTTTGTAAAACATCTAAATTTTTGTGCTGGATTTTTCATAGAATCCTTGTAGTTATTTAGATTTCTCTCATGACCAAAAAGGCTTCAGGGACAGTGGCTAATTCCTGCTTCTGGGAGTATC
Source organism: Sclerurus mexicanus (assembly GCA_013396755.1). Classification (NCBI taxonomy): domain Eukaryota; kingdom Metazoa; phylum Chordata; class Aves; order Passeriformes; family Furnariidae; genus Sclerurus; species Sclerurus mexicanus. Next base: position 796,460 of record VWZF01005096.1, read on the forward strand.
CAGAGTCCTGATCTTGGAACTCTACTTGGAGCTATGTCTAATACAAATACATGACAATCACAGTGAATGCAGGAAAATTAGACCCACAACCTTCTTCTGCACAATAGCTCAGTTCTTCTGACTTGGGCTTAATTTTCTCTTCAGGTCAAAGACTAAAATTCAGTTGCAAGGCTAAACAATTAATTTAACCATCTTCTACATAGCATGGTCTCACTAAGATAAACATGAAAAGTTTTACTTGTTACTCTTTATGACTTTCAGTAAGAGGCAGATCTTGGTTATAAATATTCCAAAAGAAGACTCCAGCTGTTAATATTTCTCTAGCTAGAAAGCTTCACAGGAATCCTGGCAGACTAGGATCCTTCAGATCCCCTATCTTGCCTACTGCTGATATACCCCACAGCTGCAGATCACAGAAGCATGTGGAGATGTCATACATAAGAAGAAATAGAGTGGACATCATTAAATTACTTCATTTCTGTCTACCACTACATCAACATGCAAAGATAATAATAACCAGCAATGCTAGATTTTGCTGTCACCTGCTTTGACTCTGCTAATAATGTCCCTGTAGCTGCTTCACACTATGATTCATGATGAAACATCTTTCCCCAACACTGTTAAGGAACCACTTAAACTACTGTCAACGGTAGATTTAAGGCCTGTCATTACTGTAGACAGGCTTCAGAACAAAAATGTGAGTTTCTTTCAATGAAGGTTTAAGACAAGTTTAGGATCAGATTTTTTTTTAAATATCTTGTTTTGAAAACACTGAGATGATTAAACATTTTTTTAAGGTTCATCCAGACAGGTGTTTTTTTTTTCTTAATCTGGTTCTAAAGTACCTTTTTGATCATTTAAAACGTGGGTTTTTTCTTATCCCCTACATTATAAGTCTTTTTTTAGCACTTAAAAGATATCTTACACCACCTGATCATACTGCAACATGACATTATTGAAATGTACAGCACATGGAAAATAATTTCTCGTGTTCTGATTAAAAGAATATTAAAAAAAAAGCACTCAAATCTCAAATTCATTGTGATATTTCTCTATTTTGTCTTCTTATATTTTTGATATTTGCTTCCCTGGCCTCTAGATTTGTCACATATCTGGGAAATTTATTTGAGGTTTCTGCTGAAGATTATACTGTCTTTTTGTAGTAATCTCTAAGACCTCTATTCCAGTCCTTTTTTTGATGGTATATTACCTTTTCCAGGCACATTCTTTTTTCAGGTTTTTGGTTCTTTATTGCATTGCCTTTTTTTACACTAAATCAAATAAACTGGTTATTTGCTCATGCTGTTAGTCTATTTTCATCTTCCTGACTCTGGTTGCCCTTCTTTATGGTGACCTTATCTGCCCTTCAAACACTATGGTTTCCTTTAAATTTAGTTCTTTTATAGCTTAATCTTTTCTTGAGGCATAAACAGCTTCAATTATAAACCTCAAACTTAATTTGATTTTATCTACAATACTTTTATGCTTTCAGAACATGTCTTGTTTATTTAAGATAGATCAGAGCATATTAAATTCTTAATGGTTTATTAGATTAGTATTTTGCATGGTAGTGAAAAAAGAGACAAATATAGTATTGGCAGCTTCCCCTATTTGCATAAATAGAACTTTTATCAAGAGGTTAAAAAAATATTTTTTCATAGCATTTTTCTCTTCTATTCCATTCATACCCTAGGGATGACACTTTTTCATAATTTTAGCCTTAATGAAGAGTACGTAACCCTTTAGATTCCTTAATGTTATTTCAAAAGTCCTTGCTGAGAAGAAAGAGTCATACAGTTGAGAGTCAAACATATGAATATGCTGAGAGAGCTGAGAATGGCAGAAAACACCTATCAGTATATCTTAAATTTATGAAAAAAAGTGGTTCACTCTTTCTCCTCAGCAACCTGGTCTAGTGAAATGTGACCCTGCCCATAGCAGGGGGCTTGGAACTAGGTGATCTTTAAGGTTCCCTCCAACCCAAGCCATTCTATGATTCTACGATTCTATGAAAGTGTCTGTTTACACATTTACACTGTTTATTATTTAAGAGTAACCATGCAGAAGCATTTCAATGAATAGAAAAAATGAATACTGTGCAAATGGTTTCTGCCGTATTTGCTACAACATTAAAGCAGAAGGTCATTCCTCCAAGACGAATGTATTATAATGCAGATTACTTTCATTTTCTCTTGTTTGCTGCTAGAGAACAGAACATTCTGACAGATCTCCCCCCTTGCATTTCTCAAAATATGTAGCTTCTTATTAGTTCAACTAAATGATAATATTTGAAATACAAAATACAGGAAAATAATTCTGCTTACAATATAGTATCACACCTGCAAAACTATTAATATTACTCCATTGTCCATTGAAACTATTTGCGTCACCAGGCAGTAATAAAGACTTCCTACTATCCTGTATCCTGTGAGATTTTCCTTCTGGTTCACTGAACACTATGTAGTTTTTCATTGTCATAGCTTCTCTTCTTTAACTTCACAGGACTAGATGGCACTGGATCAGTTTGTTTCTATTTTGCTTTAGTGGGGTCATTCCCTTTTTTGTCAGTATAAGAATTCTTCTACCATATGCATTGCTTGGAGCTACATTACATCCTTCTTGAAGTCTGTATTTGGTTAAATGTTAAACATTTACTAAAGTGAAAAATCAACCAACCAAAAATGTTTTTCTTTTTAATATATGTCAACATCTTCAGCCAAATTAATTCAGTAACTTCTGTCATGAGCTCTGCCTTTGGTCACTAAACCTGTAACAGTTTTGGCTGGAGCGCAGTTAATTTTCATCCAAGTAGCTAGTACAGGGCTAAGTTTTGGATTTGTGATGAAACTAACATTGATACCACAGGGTTTTTTTATTGGTTCCTGAGCAGTTCTTGCATAGGGTCAAAGCTTTTCTGCTCCTTACCTCACCCCACCAGCAATCAGACTGGGGGTACCCAAGGAGCTGGGAGGGAACACAAGTGGGACAGCAGACCCCAGTGGACCCAAGAGATATCCCAGACAATATGGCAGAATTCTCAGTATATAGAGCTGGGGGAAGAAGAAGGAAGAGTGGAGACTTTTGGAGTAATGGTGTTTGTCTTTCCAAGTCACCATTATGTTTGATGGGGCCCTGCTCTCCTGGGGATGGATGAACGCCTACACGTCTATGGGAAGTGGAGAACGAACCCCTTGTTTAGCTTTGCTTGTGCACACAGATTTTGCTTTACCTATTAAGCTTTCATTTCCTCAGTCCAAGAGTTTTGCTCCTTTTACCCTTCCAATTTTCTCCATCATCTCACCAGGAGAAAGTGAGCAGCTATGGGGGACTCTTCTGTTGGCTGGGGTTAACTCACAGCAAACCTTTCCTCAGGAACAAAACATTGTGTCTCAATACAACCCTCACACTGCTGCTAGGTATATTATTTACAGCAGTAGAACAGCTCTTGGCAAAGGGAACTATGTGGAACTGAGTTGTCACCTTCTCATTCAGTATGTTATCATTGCTTCTAGAAACTCCTGGGGCTCAAATTATCCGTTTCATAGTTAAATAGAGAGATTGTGATCCTGACAAGTAGGTTTACTTAAGCTTAGACAAGGTATTTTATTACCCTTATAATTTCCGCAAGCACAGAAAGAAACTATTTTAATGCATATATGTATTCCAATGTATGAGTGGACTTTAGTAGTGAACTCATGAGGGAAAATTTGCATTACTAGTTTGAATTTCTTTTCATTCAGTAAGTCAGACAAGCAGGACTACATTTTCCATGTCAAAGTTTGAATCTTGACTATTTTTGTGAAAATAGGATTGAAGAATACTTTCTTAGATAAGCAATGACCTATTTTTCTCTTTTCTGTGTACAGCTTCAAGCATGTGATTTACTATTCAGTTGCACTTATGCCATAGCAAATCTGTGGTAGAGTCAGCAGTGAGAGAAGAAAGAATTGGCGAGGGTTTGGGATTTGTCTTTTTTTTTTTTTTAGTTTAAGGGGAAATAAGTTTTTTCTCCAGGGAGGAAGGAAAAAAAAAATGGGGGGAGAAAAAAGGGAGCAAGCTAAAATTAGAGCTTTTTCAGTAACATCAATAATGCATCAAAAGCAGAAATTAGCCTCTTCTGTACCTCAGTTTCTTCCAGTGGAACAACAAATTAATTTAAATTGTCCTTATGGATGTTTCAAATACCAGACAGCAGAAGCATTTATTCAAAGTGACATACCACACTTTAAGAGGGTTAGCAAAGTAATAATTTTGTCCCTGAAATAAGAAACATATTCCTGAACTAGATGCATCTAGAAGCCGAAACTTAACTGTTCACAAATCAATTGTGCACACTGTTTCACCTCTGAGAGGACACACAAAAACATTTTAGTTTTCCATGTCTGCATTACACAGGCTCTGGAAGATGGACTGCACCATTTTCTGTTTTTCTGTTATGACCTTTTTTTTTTTTGTTTTTTTTTTGTCTCAAATGAGTTAGTATATGCAATTGGGGGGGCAATGGAATGTAGGGGAGAAAAGGTATAGCCAAACAAGAGCTAAAATCAGACTTTTCAACTCAGCATTGAATAGTACGTGAGAAGCAGATATTCAGGACTCTGAATCCATTACTATCTGTTTAACTACTTACTGTGATTTCCCAGGTATTAATATCCTTCTGTAAGCATGCTTGAGTCTCTTCAGATACTCCTGCAATAATAATAATGATAGTTTAAAAGATCATACCCATTTGGAAATATTTTGATTGTGATTCTCTGAGCATGTGGCTAGCAGGCAGCATGTTGAAATTATGCTGCAGGTCTATTCAGGGGGAAATTTCATCCATTTTATGTATCCATAAATATTTCCCTTTTTAGTATGGCTTCTTACTGACAATAGGCTTCAGAGTTATACTTCCTCCTCACCCATTCCTTGCCATCTATCTATCGAAAATTTTTAACCTCATGGTCAATATAAATGAAATTCAGCAAAGTGCTAAATGCAAAAAAGGTAGTGAATGGTTACAAGACTCATGAAACTCAGCAACTCTGGAATCTCAAGACTACTCTTTCACATAAAAGGGGTAATAGCTCAGCTGTTATCCTTCCAGCATGGAGGCAGGTGGTTTCGATGCATCTTGGCTACAGCCCAAGATGTACGTGTCCCACTGAAAGTCCAAAGCAAACTAGATAATTGTGGGGAAGGGTTGAAACTTTAGGCATTGTGGTGATGAAATGACAAAAAACCTGAGGGAAATAAATTCCATTAATTCCATTGCTCTCAAAATAACTTCTGTTATATTATTTTTCCCATCTCTTTGTTTGTTTGCTTACTTGTTCCTTGTACTAAAATGTGTAGCTGTCACCTTGTATTTGAGGGAAAAATAATACATGATACCTTCAAACTGCAACATAAGGAAAGAAAAAAAAAAAGAAAAATGTATTCTTGGAAGGAGGTAAGTCAATTATCAGTCACTTCTTTCTCAATTTTGCCACAGAATTTAACAATTCATCTAAATCCTTTATTTATTGTCCCACAATTAAAAATATTAATAATTAACACTTCTGTGAATAAGATGTCGAGAGGTTTCATTCTTTGGCATTTGGGAAGTAGGTAAAGAATCTCTATAAGGATTAGTGTTTTGTGAGTGCTATATTTATTAAGTTAGCATACATGGGCACATACTGGCCTTTCAACACATCAAGACATAATTTAATAGGATTTTAAACAAGTATGTTTGAAGTATTGCTGTACGGAACATAGAAAAAGTACATTACTAAAAAAAGCTTAATGATTTATTACAATGGTCCACTGAACCTGATAGACAAAAAAGAAATAATTAAAAAGAATGAGAAAAAGCTAAACAAGGAGATGAATTCGTACCACAATGTCCATATGGAGATAACAGAAAGAGTATTTGTCCTTCATCTATAGTAGTAAGGCTAGGGATAGTGATTCAGATTAGAGAATGTGAAAAGCAAACAACACACAATTTACCCAAAAATACATAATAATTATATTACTCTAACCCAGAAATAGAAGCTTTTGTTTTTGTATACAATAAACATGTGTAGTCTGAAGAATACCAATAGTAAAAAATGCAGCAAGAATTTTTTCTAACACATTATGTTAAATATTTCTTCACTGAGTGTCTCACTATGTTTTAAAATCAGGTCCTCTGTACCTGTTTTTCTCTGGAAAGCCACAAACTCCCGCTGTTGCTCTTTTTCTCCTCTCTATAAAGCAAAACGTGGCATACCCATTTACAGTACCTCTGGCTCTAGCCATGGCATGGGACATCATAGCTTGTGATTTCATCCAGCCTACCCCATATCTTCCCCAGAGAAAGAAGCCTGGACAAGCAGTTTAGAGAAAATTATTGCATGAGCCTGACATAGCTCTGCTAAAACTCTGTGATTTATTTATGAGAAAAAAAAAAGACTGCAGGAAGGTTTATACTGATGATAAGTGGTAATTAAATTCAGTAGGGTACTGAGGGATGATAGACCCTTACCTGCAGAATTATAGGTAATTTCTGCCATCAGCAGCTTCCACCAAAGCCCATCTCAGGAAAAGTCTGGCTGAACTCTTCTGTGTTTAGTTCTGTAATGTCACACCAAGAACACAGCCCATTTTAGAATTTTCCTTTTAAGGCAAGATTGGTTACCTCTAATCATTGTCTTCACATAGCTTAGAGAACATCTCTAAGATGACCATATTTGGGTTAAAAAGAGAGGATAACAGTTTTCTAATATCATTTTAGGACCCTGAACAGTATTTGGGAAGCTTTGTCACTGCTAAATGGAAGGCATAGTGTCTCTTATGCAAAGAACTCTTTTAAGTGTACCTGTGAAAACAAAAAATGGATTTATACACATCTAGAGGGAGACAGGAGTTAAAATCCCCTTGAATATCTGACTCTGTGCATTCGGGGAAAAAAATCACCTATTTTGTGATCATCCATGCTCTTTATCACTCCTCTTATCATTTTATGTAAACACCAAATTTTCTATTACATTCTTTCTAAACTCTCATTTTCTCCTGCCTGCCTTTGTGGACTGCAGCCCATTTCTGAGCATGAGTGAGCACTCAGCTACTGTGCTCTTCCATGTCTTTTCCCTTTTTAAAACTGTTTGTTATTCCTCACTTCCCTCCTTTTAACCTTCCAGCATCACATTGTCTATTTTTGTTGTTGTTCTACACCATCCAGAAAGCATCTTTGCACTTAATATGCCTCTGCAACAACAGAGAATAACATTTCCTCTCTTCTTTGCCAATTAGAAGCAGCACAATAATCAATTGTACAAGATTTCTTTATAATCTACAATCTTTAGAGCTTTTAGGATGTACTAATTGCTTTATCTTTGCTATGGGTGCAAAACTACCTAGCCCCTTTCTATAAGGGTGATATAAAACTTGGCTGAGTTAGACAAAGGAGATATCTGTGGTTTAGGAGAGCACTGCTTTCCTTGGTTACATGGAAATCCATACCTTCGGAAATCCTTTCACAGAAAATTGATTAAATTCTTAGCATTTTTAGACAAAGTGTACCTTTTTGTACACATTCATAGCACTGAAAGACAGAACACAGATGAATAAGCTGCTATTAAAAGGGAAAACAACACATTTTCAAAGACTAATTAGTGCAATTTTCTTAGAAGTCTAATTTGCATATAAATTCTTTTCAATTATTTGCAGAGATTTTAAACACCATATTCATTAAATTTCTCTCTTCCTATCAATGATTTCTCTAAAACTAAATAATACATAATTCATTGAGTTATCATCAAAGCCACTAGACAGAAGTTTGATCATTGAAACCTAAAACCTTACATTTATTTACATAGTACTTGAGGAACAAAGGTAAGTCAACACTTTGTACCTCACTCATCAGATTACCATAAATCTTATGGTAATCTTATTTTTATGTCTCTAATAAAGTAATTGTTTCATTGGTTGGCTAATTTCAAGTACAGATACACAAGCACTTTTTAATTTAAGGAAAGAACATAGAATACGTTAACCATGTCTGTATGTGTCAGATGACTGGGACATTGTTTTTGAGAGAAGCAAAGAATGGGATAGGTCGTGCTTTTGCAATAGTATATGTAAGTCAGGGTTTTGTCACATAAAATAGTTTCCATGAGCACCAGTGTTAGATAAGGAGTTAAAAGTTTCACCTACCAATGATGAGGTCTAGCAGTGCAATCCTCACTGCACTGAGAGGATTCCTTTAGTTCCATATCCATATCTACCCAACCTGAACATCACATCAAGCACAGTTATAACAGAGACATATTTTTAAATGTATTTCAGTTCCCCTCTGATAATGCTAGTCTTCACATACTTTCCTTTCTAGCCCACTTGAAGTTTACTCCAACCTGACAGTGCTCCCACTAATAATTTCACTTAATTGCCAGTTTTCTCCGTATTAGCCAAATAAATATCAGCAGAGCAACCAAGCAGACATCAGCAGATCCTGTCTTTCTTGAGAAGTGTTTAGATTTTTCTGTTCCCAAAGAGCCCTGCATTTAAACTGTCTGTGGGAAATATGCAAGTGGAAAAGCAATAGCAAAGAGAAAATGAACAATTAGCAAAATTACTATGGCTAAACTATGATGATATGGATAATTGATTTACTCTCTCCTTGGAAATGGCCAGCATCATATGTTATCAGTCACAAAAATTTGAGAAAGATACAGTACAGAATATCAAAGAACAACGTTCATTAAAAAAGAATTTTTAATTAATGAAGAGGTTATCAAAATCGCAATAAAAAAATTAAACTCCTACACAAAAATAGATCATCATCCTAATTAACTTATCTATTTCTTCCAAATATTTGTGTTTATTTGGAATGTAATTTAAATGCACCTTTCCTCTTATCTAAGTATACTTTCTTATGCTGAATGTTCAGTTCTTTGCCTTTTATTCAGTTTTTCTCTCAGTGAAAGCCTTCATCTACATTAAGTTTTGCTACTGAACAATAAGGCTGCAGGATTTTGCTTTCCTTATATGATTCTTAGTCCAATCACATTAAGATATTACAGGAGATATACAGAACTGAGAAGTCAGAGTGAAAAAGAAGAGATGAAAACAGACTAAGAAAGGGAAAAAAAAAATTAGTTCTTGATCAAAGGATGAATATCCTGAATATGAGAAATAAAACCAAAAAGTGATGGTAACTGTCCATGTGAAGAAACAAATTACTCTTTTCTCATCTTGTTCCTGAAAGTTGTTATCCTTTTCTGTTTTTCTCTTTTTTTTGTGTGGATTCATTAATAGAAATATCAGTGATGTAACATAATATAGTGGTAGCTCTAGAATGATTCTACAAACACTGAAGTCAGTTACCAACACTGTCCAGCATGACCAAGAGGTTTCACACAAGTAAAATTAACCTTATCTCAAAGCTCTTGTGTCTTTGATCTGTTGTGCTCTCACCACGCTGTGACTCTGCATGGTGTTTCAAAACTCAACTGTAAAATCAAATGCAGTGGGGAAAAAAAAAAGAAAAAAGAAGAAAGTGCTTTAAAGCAGGAGATTTCTGTCATTTGTTTAGCAAAATCATGGTAAAGTTTTCCAAGTTGACCTAAAAAGGAAATATCTATGATTACTGATAGTAATAATAGAATGAAATTCTGAATGTGTCCTCTAGCTGTCATCACTTTAGGGAATATTCTCACTAAAATAGATGCTTGTTCCTCAAAAGTGCAATATCTTAATCCTTATTTCTTTAAGTAGAAGTAGATTTACAGACAGTGCATGGACACAATCACTGAGGTAAGAGATTTCTTTATGCAATATTTAAGTGAATGAACTTTCCTGTAGGACTTCAGTTTACTAAGTGGAAGCTGTTTCAGATGTTATAAAAGAGAAGGTAAAGGATGGAACGAACTCATTAATATTGGCTAGTCTGTGACAGGACATGATGGACAAGCTCTGAACAGGTACTGAAACAGCAATCTGCAATAAAACCGAATTTAACCATTCTTCTTTCAGGCTTCCCGCCTCTTTACATTCAAATTTTTCGGATTAGACTGTATTCAGCAAGTACAGCTTTGTAAGGTTTACTTCCAAAGCCAGTGGATTTGGCATACTCCTTGATGAGATCTAAAGCATTTTCAGGAAGGGATAATCACAATCTCTGCCACCAGATATTAGGTGATAATACAATTTGAGGAAATTGTTGAGTGTATATAGGAGCAATAGTACATTTAGTGCAGTGACTTTGCTAAGATGCAGGGTCAAATACGTATGCAGAGACTAGACTGGCTGCTCCTTTGTACTTTAAGGTAATGACAAGGCTTTTGTCTAATGTTCTGATTTCAAAGATAGATAACAAACCTCCAGAATGCAATTTACTTGAATTTCTGATCAAGAAAGTTTTTGTACATTTCCCAGCCATCTATACAGGACCTAAAGAGCTACTTGCCTGTGTTCCAATTCAAAAAAGTGCTAAAATGGGTTAATATTTTCATGTTCGTATTCAAAACCTTTCCTGAATAGGATCCTAACAGAGCTCCATTCTTATAATCAGAAAAATAGATCCAATTCCAAATACCTAAAACTGACAGCTAAACTTGCAAAAAGCATGTTTTGTATACCAACCCAGTGTCCTAGGTCAAGTGAGAAACTATTTTCTTAAGAGCAGTTTTGCCCACAGTGCAGCTCCAAGTTTGGAAACTTAGTGGCAGACTGCTTTAAAAACACATGCCTTTGATCTGCAAAATTCAAAATCCAAAATTCAATTTCTCAATCATAAAAAGAGACACCAAGGACAAAATCATGAGTAAAGTTATAAAAACTATATCTAACTGCATAATGATAGCTTTTGTGGACAGAAATACTTTTGTGGACAGCCTCAGTATGCATAGTGGTTTACTTAGGAAGCCGAATGCCATAACCATGAATGTTCCTCATTGTCCTCCTTTCCCTGAGCTTTCCTTGTTGAACACAAACTCATACGGTATAGAGTATGCCTTTGACCAGTTGGGGTCAGCTGTCCTGGTTGTGTCCCCTCCCAATCCCTTTCTACTCCCAGTGTACTGGTGTTTGAGGTGGGCAGGTTGAAGGGAGAGCCTCGGTATTTTTCACACTCTACTCAGCTATAGCCAACACAGGGGCATGTTATCAACCCTTTCCTAGCCACAAATGCAAATCACACCATGCTACGGGTTGCTCTGAGGGCAGTAAGTCTATCCCACCCACACCCAATACAGAAAGCAAGGAGGGGCAATTCAGAGTGAATAATGTGACTGCTCGGGAGGTTAACAGGAACTACTACTACAGGAAATCACTACTACAATTTTCAATTATTCAATTCTTTCTAAATAGATTTCATGGAAAATATACTGTGAAAATCGGCTCTAAAACAACTGTTGGAGGTTTATTTGTTTAGACCTAATTAGGAAAATAAAAATATTTCTTCTCAATGCAACGTGACAAATTACTGGCGCTCCAGTCAAATTTTGACCACAGCCCCAGCTGGGTATGTGACTGAATTGGTAGGTCAAATCCCCAGATATCTGAGTCCTTGTTTCTATCACCAGGTTTTAACGCATTCAGTGAGAACTTAGACTTGGAAACCCTCTAAGAGGGGGCTACGGTAGGCTGCAGGACCTCTGACTCTTAATTATCTGTGTCAAAACAGATTGCATTTGGTGAACTTTGGTGAAAACTGAAAAATTTATTTGTCTGAAATAATTTTGAAGGGGGCAGAGGTTATACTTCTCACCATGACAGCAACAGAATGAGGTCTTGGCTGATGTTGTTCCTTCAGAAATGTTGTTTACCTCTGCTGAGAATTAGTAGTTTTAGTTATTAATGGGTGCTTAACCTGTGAGATTTTATTCTTTTATAACTGAAATCTATGAAAAATATTTATGTCTTTAGCAAGTATTTACAATTTAAGCAGTATACATTAGTATGTGCCTAGCTCCATATTCTGTATGTATTAATAATTAGTCATTTAACCAGTGAAATCAGCCAAATGACAGTTACCCAACACAGTAAGTCTTCCCAAACACAACTTTCTGGTCAGAACAAGTACTTCAAAAATAGGTTCAGTTATGGGGAGGACTCTGATTGCAACAGTATGGCCTTAGAAAATAACACCAAGCTGATTGGTGCAGTTAACACACCTGAGGGATGGGATGCCATCCCCAAGGGACCTGGTCCAGCTTGAGAAGCTGGCCCATAGGAATCTCATGAGGTTCAACTAAGTCAAGGTGTTGCACCTTGGTAAGGGTAACCCTCTGATGTCAATATAGGCTGGGGAGGGAACAGGTCAAAGGCAGCCCCTCTGAGAAGGGCTTGGAGGTGCTGGTGGGTGAGAGGCTGGACATGAGCTAGCAATGTGCACTCACAGCCCAGAAAGCCAAGTGTGTCCCAGGCTGCACCAAAAGCAGCGTGGCCAGCAGGTCCAGGGAGGTGATTCTGCCCCTCTACTCTGCTCTGGTGAGACCCCACCCAGAGTACTGTATCCAGGAAAATTTGGATCTGCTAGAGCAGGTCCAGAGGAGATTACAAAAATTATCAGATGGGTGAAACACTTCTCCTGTGGAAAAAGTTGGGGTTGATCAGCCTGGAGAAGGCTCCAGGGAGGCCTTATAGCAGCATTTCTGTACTGAAAGGAGGCTTCTAAGAAAGACTTTTTAGCAGGAGCTGTTGTGATAAGACTAGGGGTAATGGTTTTAAACTAAAAGAGAGTAGATTCAGACTAGACATGAGGAAGAAACTTTTGTGATGAGGATGGAGCAAGTTGCCCAGAGAAGAGGTAGATGTCCCATCCCTGGAAACATTCAAAGTCAGGTTGGACAGGGCTCTGAGAAACTAGGTTTAGTTGGAAATGTCCCTCATTATGGCCGTCCATCAATGCCACCAGTTTGGAAAAACTGTGTTAAATTGAGGTGATATTTTAGTTATCATGGGCTTGTCCACCTCAAAGTTAAAGGCCAGAAGATACCATTAGATCATTTAATCAAATGTTTATGGAATGCTATTCAGCAATAGCTGGAGGATTGGACTAGATGACATTTAAAGATTCCTTCCAACACAAATCATTGTATAATTCTCTATGAAAATTAAATGTTCACTAAGACAATCCTTCTGTAATCCTGCTACCTTAATAGCAGGCAGTCCCCTGGAGGCTATCTGAATTTATAGACCATGTGTGTTAAACTTGATTTGTATGAGCTAATACCACTGAGGCAATAAAATTACTGTTGTGTGTGTTTTCTTGTGTATTCTGCTGCTTAAAAGACATAGTAAAACATGGGAGTGCAATGAAAGCTATTGCCAATGTATCTGCAAGTTTTTTTTAATATTTGGGCTCACATTTGCCCATGAGTGTGAGAAATAAATGTCTTCATTCAGAAAACTTTGTCTTATGATGTAAAGAGTCAAAATTTGATACAAACGTTTCTGAAGACAACAGATTTTCAGAACTCCATAACCACTCTCTCTATGTCACTGTGTAGAAATAAAAAATAAGAAGCCACTGGGAAGAAAAAAAAAATCCAATTTTCTGAGTTCAGTTCCATTTTGGGAGTTGCACACATCCATATGGGCAGAGAAAGATAAGTTCAGATAAACGGTGAAAAAACACCTCTTCTGTAGACACCTTCCAACATCCCACAGCCTCCAATACAAAATAGTGAAATCCCTGTGCATCCGTTTTCCCAAATCTCAGCGCACTGGCCTATAATACGCATGCACAGAAAACATACATCTATTTTTATTTCAATTTAGATAAAACAGAGCCTGTAAGCCTAAGGTTTTGGAAAATAAAATTAAAGAGTAGAACATGTGCCCTATGTTGGTAACAGTGCCTAAGCCTGCAGAGAGCTTCTTGCTAAGGCTGAAGGACAGCTCAAGATACCCAAATGCATATCAAGATACCTGTCTTCATATCTATCTATCTAAAACTGTGGTGGAGAGCAGCTGTCTTCTCTTGCTCCAGTGTTCCACGGAGATGAGGAGCCTCACTAAGTGCCCCACTTAGTCTCCAGAGCCTGTATCCATCCCACAGACCACTACTTAGAGACCTTCAGGCAGCAGTCTGTGGCAGAACTGAGAAGTGAAGAGGAAAGAGCAGCAGAAGAGAAAACTAAGATCTTGCATTAGATAGCAACTCCTACAAGTATCATGAGTGAGAGAATCAGCTGCACCATGCTTTGAAATGCTGCAAATAGATGAAACAAACCCTGCCTTAAATAAGCACGTGGTCTACATCTATAAAATCTTATCCAAGAGAAATCTTATTCTGAACTCCGAGTCTTGTGCTTTGTGTTCTTCCCTGCTACCACAGTGACCTAAGTCTAAATCCCCTTTTCTTCAATACAATCTGAGAAGCCATTTAAGTCCTTGGGAATGGTTATTCCTGTCTAAAGAAGGGACACGTAAAATGGACCAGCATGTCCTCAGCCACTGGTGCATGGACTGCAGCCTCTGTGCTCAGCTGGCACATCAGGATATCTGAATGTATCTCTGACTGCAGGCACTAAACCATAGCCTGAATAATGCTGTGGTATTCTTTTAAAAGCACCTCACAGATTAAGACAAAGTCTTAGTTCTATATCAAAAGCAACAATTCACTCTTTGCAGTGCATTAGAGTGTTTCCATTGTGGTCAGGCTGAGAAGTAACAGCCAGAGCTTGCATCTAGGGCTTGACCAATGAGTCAAGAAGACAGGAGTTTTTGAATATTTTGCCATGTATTTATAAGAAATGTTGTTAAAAAAATCAAGCTCAAATAACCTATTCCAACTCTAGCTGCTGATATGTCATTATACAGACACAAAAATAGTCATATATTTTGAGCGGTGTACAGAACGCACATGACAAGGCAAGAACAGCAGTGGGTTTTTAAGGCAGGTAGAGGTCTGGCTTGTCCAATACAAAACTTGGTTTGCATTACCCACCTGTATCAGGATTTAATTTTTGTTTATATTTGTTCAAAGGAAATTCTTTTCTATGGGTTGAGCCAAGATACTGAACTGTCCTTTAAAAAGTCATATGCTACCATACATTAAGTGATCTAGCAAGAAACCTATAAGAAAAGGCTCTAGCAGAGTCCATACAAACACCAAACCTGTGAGTAAAATCTACCTCATCCAGCAGCTATAGCCAGACCATTGTATGTAAAGAACTTTGCTTTATTTAACCTTTAAATACCACTATATAAGATGCATTGTAACGTGCTGTAAGAAAAAAAAATTAAAATATTTTTAGAGGCAATAGAGAGAAAATAAGATTTCTTTGCAATGAATATTAAAAGAAGTTTATGTACAACAGGGTTTAACTACAAGGTCACTGTTAATATCTTAACATGTAGTTAGGACTCTGGGGAATAATTATATTCCTCTGAGGAAAGACAAAAGTACAAAGTTTTTCATTGTAAGGAACCTTACTATGTCTCTTTAAGTAGTATTTGTGGAGTAAAATAAAAATAATATATCCCCCATTGGTGGAGAGAAGCAGAGAGAGTTGACTTAGTGTAAAAGGCTCATTTAACGCCTTTTGCATTGTAAAGAAGATGGCAATTCCCAGGGAGAAGGAGCAGCCTATGGCTTGTCAGCTTTAATGAAGTGCACTCAGTACATAGCTTCAATGAAGATAGATATCAATAATAACGTAGGTAAAACTGATGAGTTTGGGACCTATTTGCATAAACTGGTACTTATGCTTCTGAAATGCTCACATTACAAATATTGAAACCACACAGATTTCATTCCAACAGATTTACCACATTAAAAGAATGCTATTTATCTACATAAATAAAATTTCAGTGCTGGGTACTAAATGGTGCTTCAGGGATTTCCAAATTTATCAACTCTCTTACTTATAACAACACAACCAGAAACTTTATGAACACAAAATATTTATCACTGGCTTTAGCTGTAAAATTGGTTTGTTTGTTCATTTGTTTTATTTTGACTGTTCTAGATAAAAACGAACTGAAGATACAAGACTTTGAATGATAAAACACACTGGAAAAACATTCAAGCTAACTGTTGTTGTGGTTGTTTGGTTTTGGAGGGTTGTATAGGGAAGGGTTAGATTCTCAACAGCACTGTATTTCTATCTGTTAATGCCTAGCAAGAGAGTACCTATTTGAATCACAAATGGATATTTTTTCCCCAAGCAGCCTCTGCAAGGATTCATCTGCAGCATCATTAATCTACTCTGTCTGGGTGCACACAGTGACATCCACTGGTGCAGAGCACTTTTGCTACAAGAATCACAGAAATACCATGTGTCGTGATTGATTTAGGCTTTGAAAGCAATTTCATTCACTTCCACATGAACTAATGCAGCACAGTATTTAATACTGCTTAACTTTAAGCAAGTAAATATTCCCACAAGGAAATGAGCTTAAGCGATTTGCTCATTGGAGTCAGAGCATCTTGCAAGACTCAATCTTGAAAAACAAATGAAGTTCCCGGTTGGAAGAATTCCTATCTCCTCTATATGGTTTGTCCGTTAACTTGCCAAGAGAGCATAGTGCACAATTTATTACTATCTATAGGCTCAACATGTTTGTTGGGGTTTTTTGGGGGTTTTTTCCTCCTCTCCACTTTCCCCAATGGGCATAGAGTTCATGCAGCTGAGGAAGAAGTTGAGATGAAGGTAAAACATAGTGTTCCACAATCTTGTATCACTTTCTGCCAACATGACAAAGGCCAGCAATCTGAAGAGTGGAAATCACCTTCCCCAGAACTCAGCAAGTCTGGGTTTTATGGACGCAAGAAGATGAACAGCAACAGATAAACCAAAGCCTTTCTGGACTGCACTTACTGTGGAGCCCCCTGGAAAAAAACACAGTTTAACAACACAGTTCACTGCTCCTCAGATGTGTTGGATTCAGTCATACACTCAGTGCAGCACCTGCACAAATTTCATAAAAACACAGGCAGAAATACAGACGCTTTGCATAAAACAAAATAATCTCTCTCTACCCCTTGAGGTTATAGTGATGTGCAATGCTGTATTGTTTGAGGGAGCAAAATCACAGATGAGGGGATACAAGGGGAACTGGAATCAAATGTGATATCTCGAAACAGAAGGCAACCAGCTCAATATGACTTCTTTTTGTGCAAATGTAAGATGAGCAATGGATTTCTTACAGATGTATTTACAGTTAAATTACTACATTTCCTCAAAAAGTTAATAAACAGAAAAAGTGAGTTCGTTTTAAGTTATCGTTAAAAGTAATTTTTCTTGGTTCCATTCATGATTTAAAGATTACAATGCTATATACCGAAGAATCTTTCAAATTAAGATATATTTTGAACTAAACATGTACAAATGAAAAATTTGGATTTATTTGAGGTTCAAAAAAAAATGTACTCTTCCTAGTTATTTTTAATATTTGTTATTCTCTGGAATTAATTTTTAAACCAGTAATTATGATACTAGTATATGCTCATATATGACCAAACTCCAGATTACATTTCAGTTTTCCATGTCCAAATGTTTGTGATAATTGAAAGCAGATTTGAATAATAAGACTAATTTTTTTAATGACTCTTCTTCAAAACGCTAGACCTGTCAAGAATTGCCAGAATACCACTAGCTGACTGCTCTGCCAGTGTGTTACAACTATAGAAAGCCTCCTTTTCCTTTATTTCATGTTATGCACCATTAGCAAACCTCTCAGCTAACTCCAAATCTGTAGTCTCTGGTTCTAGTGACAGCTTGCAAAGTATAAAGAGCAGAATCTTGCTCTTTAAACAATAGATTTTATCTCCTTTTCAGTGCATACAGTTTATAAAAAACCTTTTTTTAGACCTTTAAACTTGCCAGATTTGATACAGAAGAAACACTTAACAGGTGTTGAAGATCAATTCTTTCAACTGACTGTGAGTTTTTTAAGCTCAGTTTATACTTTTCAGATCACGTAATTGACAAACTCTTCCAACTACAAAAACATCTGAAACACGAGCAGATACAGAACCTATGAAATCCAGAGCTGCAACTAAAACAAGCAATCTTGCTGAAAAAAAAATAAATTATCATGTGTGTCGGGGTTAATTACTAAAGCAAGAGGAAGTCTACATTACTTTCAACTCATTTGTTTCATACAAAAATAAAATATTGCCTGATTATTTAGCTAAATAGTGTGATGATCTTCATTCCACCTTATTGTCTGGGATGTTTTTTTGGTTTTTTGTTTGGGTTTTTGGTTGGTTTTTTGTTGGTTTGATTTTTGAGTTTTTTTAATTTAAAATAAAAGTGAGTATAATGGAGGCAGTTTATAAACATATATTCTACTGGACATGTTAGTTTTGCTCTTTGAATATTTTGATCCTTTAATTTAAAAAGCTGCTACTTATACCTCTTCTAACACCATAAAGTATAACAGAAAACACTATTTTAATACACAAAAGGCTCAGTCCTCTGGTGCAGTTCAGTGTCAATTCCAATAAGCTTGTGCAGCTGCAATTCCTCAATGGGTGTAGAAAAGCAGCTGTGCATCCTCTAGAAGATTTCCAGTGTCATGAAAAAGTCATAGTGTGTCTAATGCCCTTGCCTCATTTTCCCCTGAAGCCCATATACAAAGCACAATCAAGTAGTGATTCTGGAGCAACGCTAAAGGACTGGCAAAGGTCACACATGAAAATAAGGGAAACAGAAATGCTCCATGCCTGCCTTCAAAATATTCAGCATATTGAATAGTTTTTCAGTAAATGCTATATTAGTACTCATCCTTGTATTTTAATAACCTGGCTCATTTTATCAGAGAAGATCTTACTAAGAACTAAAAAAACCCCTCTACCTCTATTCATCTCCTTCCTGCCCCCAGCCATAATTTTATACCTTTTCTCACATCACTCTTCCCTCTCAATTTTAAGTACCGACTTTATTGTAATGTCCTTACAAGTGTTATAATATTTTCAGTGATTATATTATAAGCAGGTATTTATAATCTCACATAAGAAAGAATTATATAGTGATTATTCTGTTCTGTTTAAAATTTATGAGTAATGTTGCACCCTGGAGAGACTTTTGCACTCCTTTCCCTGCAATACATTCCCATTGAATTAGAGAATATGCTGATTTTGGCTGGGGTAGAGTTAATTCTCATCACAGTATCTGGTATGGGGCTGTGTTTTGGATTTGTGCTGAACACAATGCTGATAATATAGCCATGTCATCATGATTGCTGAGCAGGGCTTACGCCGAGCCAAGGCCCTTCGGCTCCTCACACCACCCCACCAGCGAGGAGGCTGAGGGTGGGTGCACAAGGAATTGGGAGGGGACACAACTGGGACAGCTGACCCCAACTGACCCAAGCGATATCCCAGACCATATGGCATCATGCTCAGCATACAGAGCTGTGGCAAGAAGGAAGAAGAGGGGTGTTTGTAGTGATAGTGTTTGTCTCCCAAGTCACTGTTAAGCATGGAGCGATGGAACCCTTCTTTCCTAGGAAGGCTGAACACCTGCCTGCCCATGGGAAGCAGTGAATTAATTCCTTGTTTTGCTTTGTTTGTTCAGGCAGCTTTTGCTTTTGCTTTACCTATTAAACTGTCTGCATTTATCTCAACCCTCGAGGTTTTTTTCACTTTTACCCTTCTGGCTCCCTTCCTCATCCCACCAGGGGAGATTGTGTGAGCAGCTGCGTAGGGCTGTTACCAGCTGGGCAACCACGACAGAGACACACAAAATTAGAAGACAAAACCAACCAAACAAAAAAGTTCTTCTGGCTTGGTTTTCCTGTGTTTGGTAACTGTGCAGATCGATTGATTTTTAAAAAAACTTGGTAAAAGAGGGTTTTAAGTTTGGGCTATGTAACTCCACATATCTGTAACATATTGCCATCTATTGGCAAAAAGGTGAAAATGCCAGCTTTTCTGATCTGAACGTTTGCCTTGGAAGAAATCCCTCCTTCAGGCATTCATACATAACTATTTTTATGTGTGCACAGAACTGATATATAATGAAGTTTTATATGTTGTTTGTGCAGGATACGTCTCATAAGAAATGAGTCCATCTCTACATAAGTGAGAAGGACAATATTCAATATAATGCTTAGAAGGTTTTACCTTGAAACAAATGCTTCCTCAGTTGAAAAAAACAGACATACAGAATATTTATGCCCCATACTCATGTCTATTGAAGGCTGAGTGTTACAGATAATGTGTTTCTGTGCCGCAGGTCTAAAAACATTAATAAATGCTAACTCAAAACACAAAACCCCAAAACAGACCTTAGCTGTCTCATAGGATTATCTTTGCTATACCAAACTTATAATTAAAATCTTGCCTAGGTGCTACTTGCCCTTTAGTTCCCATGCAGGAACAAATAATCCACTGTTTCCCCAGCAGAGGGTCAGCTAGTGAAATCTCAGGGGGAAATGCATTGCTCCAACATGAGGAGACCCTACATAAGTGAAATACCATGTCTATCTTTCTTACCAGGACATAAATATATTAAGGATGAATTTTCAGTCATATTGACAGCTAAATATGAAGATAACAGTAGGGTTTTTTGACAATATGTATATGCCTCAGTTACTGAAATAAAATAAAAACCAAAACCAACCCTGTTCTTTCTGGTATTTTGGAGACCCAAAAGTGATTATTTCAACAGAGTCAAAAGCTTCTGTGTTGTTTTTCTACCAGTTTCCCCCTTGAAATTTAATTTCATTATTTGACTTACCTGCCCTGTCTGTTTTAATTTAACTGCATGGACTGTAAAATGTCACACAAACTAATAATATACTGAAATATTAACTGAATGTTACAAAAATCAATAAGAGTCAAAGAGGAAGAACAAATGAAAATTAAACAACAGATATACCATGTGGATCTGGAGGATGATGGATAAGCTGAGGGTTAAGATTAAAAAATGAAAGTTCTGAAATATGTTGAAAATTAAAGAAAACCAACCGGCAGATAACTATTGAACTTGAATCTACAAAGATATGTATCAGGGGAACAAATTACACTGTTCAATATTTAATTCTACAGACCTTTTATTTTCTCAGGGCAGGTCAACTTCTGATCTGATCTACATAGCCGGACGTGGATGTTAGATTTAAAATATTTCTCACTCCCACTTTGTTGCCTGCCAGTGCCACAGAGTGGACAGAGGGGGAAAGACATTTTCCTTCCTCCACATGGATGGGAAAGAACAGGATAAGGTCACATCCTGACTCTCTTCCACCCATAGCCTCAGCAGACAGCTATGCCAGATAAGAGAATCTGGGATGCAAATCAACTCCAGTGCATTCAAGCTGCTTGCTCAATGCTCCTGAAGAACTTTCCACTTTCATGTGCTCTGCAAAGTCACATTTCAGTTGTTCTTATTCCGGAAAAAAAAAAATAAAAAAAACATTTGACAGGCAACTTCAAATTGAGAAAGTAAAATATTAATTAAACACAAGCCCTGCTATGAACTATTTAGGTACATTTTTTAATATATAATATGCCAATATGACTGTGTCCCCACCCCAGAATAATCAGCCCTGGGAAGAGTAAAGTGGAACAGGAAACTTGTTTTACTGCTCTGGAGAACATGTTGAGGTCACAAAAACATCCTTGGCTACAGACTGGAGCAAACCCAAGAATTCTGGCTTCTTTTAATGAGATAAGGAGAGTAAAGTATTTCTGAAACTTATATGGGATGTTCTGACTTTTTCTGAATTGAAACACAACAACCAAATCAAACTCTCCCACCTCCCAGCTCTATGATCTGCCCACCAACAGACCTCCCTCTTACAGAAACTATCCCCTTAAAGCTTTACTGCAGCTAGTATAGTCACACAGGAAGTTTTATTCCATAAAAACATTCACTACTGTCAGCTGGGAATAAAGTTATAGACTGTAAAGCTAAAGATAGTGTTGTATTCTTAGTTCTGTCCCCCTGCTCAAACTGTGACCTCCTGTTAAGTCACTTAAAAATGTCTCTAAAGCATATGAATAATTCAGGAGGCTAATTTTCTTCAAGCTTTCTTTCAATCAAATATATTTAAAATTGTGCTTCCTTTCTTACATCACTGCTCTGTTTTCCCTTCTGCCCAGCAGTGAATTGCCATCTCTGCATGTACTTTAAAGAGAGTTATAAGTATGACAAATAGTGGTAATGAGCTATTATCAAAAGCTGGTCACCTCCCTGTGACTTTTTCAGCCTTCTGCCAGAATATGCCAAAACTACTTTTAATATATGTACACTCTGAGTGCATTGAAAAGGAAGTACATAACTCACTCAAGCCTTTTCTTCTCAAGGGCACCGGTTCCCGTTAATCCATCACTGTAGCCCAGTGAGGCTAATGCAGTGTTCTACTGCAAACTGTTATGAACATACTTTTCATTTTTATAATGTCTTTCATCCAACAGAGATGGACCCCAAGGTGCTTTAGAGATTGCGTTGTATGGTGTGATAATAACAGTACATGGATCACTGCACTCACGCTGAAATATAGACCCTCTGGGTTGGAAAGCAGCAGACATCTACCATTGCCAGGAACACTATGGGATATATTAAAACAGAAATGAAGGCTACTTTATCCTCTTGTACCCACAGGTGAACACAGGTAGGATGGACCGTATTTTCTTGTGACATAATTTAGCCAGGAAACGAGAACCAGCTGTGTCAGAAATACAACTTGAATTTTAATCACTTCTGAGAACATGTTGTTTCCTTATGTTAGTATTAAAAGAGCATTAAAACTACAAATCCAAGGCTGGCTCTGCATTAATCCTGACCTCAACAGAGTTCAGGACAACCTGGGGATCCTCTGCACCCTGCCAGGTCAACCTCCTACTCTTAGAAATACCAATGCGGTCCTGCTCTAATAATCCAAACAGCTGCTGGGAGAGAGAGCATCAGAACGCAGCAGCCATCTCTTCCTTCTGAAGACAGGCTTACAATTTCTATCCCCTTTGTGGTGCTAGAGACCACTCTGGTCCCATTATTTCATGTGCTCACCTGCACTCTTTGTCTGTATTGCTAGGTCATTGTTCTACATTTTGGATGAGCAAACCTCAGGTAAGTATCATCTTTACATATACAGTGCACACTAGAATTGATCTGATTGGAGCTCCTACCTCTTAAATGCTATTTAATGTACTTAAACCAAAACCGGGAGAAAAGCAGAGGAGAAAAATAGATTCAGCATATGTACTTACTTAGTTTTTCAGTTTTGTTGACTTCTTAAACTAAACACTGCGGTTAAAATGTACTTTTTACAGTTATTGTACTGCTATTTGTACTTTAATGCTGGAAACAAGATCCTGTTGTGGAATTTAGTGTTAATTTGCAGGTAAAGGAAATGCTGTTGTTGAGCAAAAATACAAACTCAGCCACTAGTTAATAAGTTTATGTGTTCGAAATGTCCCTATGCTGCATCCTAAAGAGCTCATCTTTACTTCATCAGACATACAGATAAGTCAGATAAGACTTTCCTCACTGTATTTCTGTCCTAACTGAGAAACAGCGACTTCTATAAGCCTCACAGGAGTAGAGAAAACAGTACTTTGACTTAATTCAGAGGGCAATCTCTTACACTGGCAAGATCTAGACTTCCAAAAAGTTATGGAAGACCTTTTTAGTGGGCAGAGAGGCTAATTTAGATCTGTGAATTTTGGAAGAAAAAGCTTATAGGACATCACCAAAAAGACTGTTTTAAAATAGGTAGCACCTTTTAATGGGTTCAGAACCTTCTGACTGAGCTGACCCACTTCTACTCATGACTGATGGAGTTCAGTGGGCCTAGTGTACATAGCCCAGGAATATCCTCAGACAAGAATAAATGTGGAAGGGATCCAAATCAACAAACTTTTAGAATTCCTGCATCTACTATCTGGATAAAAAGAGTAGGAATCTTAGCTGATCTAAGCAGCTGGCTAAAGATTCCATTTATATTTGCTGAGAAGAATTTTTTTTTTTTCAGGATTCTTAATGTTTCTTTATTCCAAATTCTTGTTTTTGTGACAGTAACATACAACATGCCATAAAGGCTCCCTGTGGGTTTCTTTTTTCTTTTAAATATCTGCTAATTCTTCTGTAACTCTGAGCAAAGTTCATGTCTCATAATTTCAGAACACAAAACATTTAATTCCACTTCCCATTTATCTCCTTCTTATGAATACTGCATATTTATGCATATACATACATTCTCATCAATACTTTCAGCTCAGAACAAAGTATTCAAAGAAGTCATGAACTTTGTATGCAGATAAACACTTCTATATTAACAGCTCTCTTTTAGTTATTTTTTAGAGCATTCCAGTATTCCCAATTCAGTTTAGGAAAGAGAGAGGTTAAAATAGGGAGCACAGAATGAATTTATTAGCATCCAGTTAAAAAATCTGTAAGATTATGATTCACCACAAATTAATTCTTCTGGGTAAATTGAAAAAAAAACAAAAAACTTCAGCATTAAACAGTACAAATAACAGTTTCTTCATCATGAGAAGAAATAAGATAAATCCAACAAGGACTTAAAAACCCTCAGGAACCTAAAGAGAACAGATCTTTCCAAGACTTGAAACACTGGTAAGTGGTTGAAGATGAACAGTTTACACCTCTCTGGAGCCCAGACTGTGTTTAATGACCTTCTAGACAGAACAATGCAAATAAATGTGAATCATCTTGATAAAGTACTAAACTACAACCTGATGAACAAAGCCTGGGTCTTTCAGCTTTTGGTTCTGTAGTTTCCTTGAACTAACAGATTCCTCTGATTATTATTATTGTTACACTACTGGGGATAATGGCAACTGTACTTCTCTTATTGAATAATAAATGCCCCAAAGTATTCTGTCCTGGCAAAAGCATGTAACAGTTTGTACTTTTGAAAGCCTCTTGAGCCTTGACCTTGCAAGCACTTGCATTTTTTTTAAGCACCCCAGTAATTCTGCTGTGCTCAGTGACTAAATCAATGAAGATGATCAACAGTTGCAGACTCCCTCAAGGCTGAGTGGAGGTGGCACAGATCCGTGTGTTGTGTGTTGTTTCCCCTTTTTTGGGAAGTGAGATATCCTCCTCACTCAACCAGAGTGATTGTAGTAAGGAGAAAGGATCCTTTCACTGGGGAACTGAAGCAGACAGAGATGAGAGGAAATGAAGAACCAAATACATTCAGCGAAAATCCTTCTGGAGCAACACCGATGAATTCATATGCTTTTTTTACAATCCCCCCTCTTGTTTTCTCTAATTTATTATAAAGGTCATAAACTTCAGCTTGCTCTAGGGGGGGCTCATATACCTGTGGTGATGAGGACCATGCAAATAAACATGTTTACAGTATTACATCTGGTGGGAATCTTGAATTTCTCTCTTTGGTTTCTACACCAATTCTTTTGTCCCTCAATTCTTAGATAATCAAACAGTACTATAAAAATTCATATACTATGAACAGAATAAAATATACTACTGAGTTTGGACTTTTCTTACTAATTTGAAAATTGCAACAGCAAACATTTGAACTAGTGTCAAACTAATTGGTATTTTATACAGAAGAGTTCCACCAAACAACCATCACCATATATGTGAGCGTGTAGCGGAGGCAATAGGGGCATCACAAAGAATGTACACTGGTGTGCTGCATGCCTTGGGTTTGGAAGCAACACTACTTCTTCCAAGTTTGGCTTTATGTGGGAGCTACAGCTGCAGACAGCAGTGGGAGACTCTTCCAGAGGTGATCAGCACCTTCTTCCTACACAGAAGCATCTGTGGTACCTTGGCTATCACTGAAAACTGGAAGGCCCTGCTTTGCAGGACACAACTACATGATCTTCATCTGTCTTCTCTGAAAGGTGATATCTCCAAACTATGACTGCATTGCCACTAGAACCATTAACTTTAAAGCTAACTTTGTGACAAAGCACTTTTGAGTGTTGCCAGCCCTGATGTAGAAAATAGAACATGTATGATGAAATGTTCCCTGTTAGTCACTGCATATATATTTATTTTAGGGAAGACATTGTAACATCAATGTATGAATACTTCAAAGGTGGTACATCAAGCAGGCATTACTTTATGCAAGAGCTGAAAGCTCATATATAGACATTACAGTGGATCCTGGACAAGAATATGTAATATTACTATTTCTGTTTGGCAAATTGCCTTTTCACTCAGTAAAGTTATAATAGTGAAGTTATAACAGTGCTGCACAGAAAGAAAGATGGACTTCCAAAGAAGCAGACTCTTAAAACTCTGTGTAGGCCAAATTCTGCTGTGCAGACCACAAAAACACCAAACATCTCAACCAGAAGTACTCAAAATGATCTACAGCCATTCAGACACTGACAACTGTCAAGGTCAAAAGTGGAACAGGGCTGACATTCAAAAGGAATCTATTTCTCAGTAAATAAATACTGAGAACAGAGGAGGTGGAGAGGAAAGGGAAGAAACTTATTTTAGCCATTCCTGTTACAGTAAATCGTGGGACCTGAGTAACAAACAACAAATATATTTATTCAGTGTGGGATTCAGCTAACTTTAGAACTGTCTAATTTATCTATCCTATACTGCGATGAATCACTCCCAGGAAGTGTTTCTGAAGGGAACATAGCCCAACTAGCTCCAAGTGAGACAACTAACTTATATATGTCTTTGCTAAGAGAGAATTTCCTATGCATTATCTCTACTGTCTCCTGTAACTATTTTAAAGACAGCATCATCTCCCCAGAGCCGATGAAAATTCTTGTTAGCCAGGTTCCCTAGAAGCCACCATTCTATACATGTATAAAAAATGCAGAAGATGGGATACTCTTCAATTCATCAGAGAATTGCCTGTTCAGATAAAGCAAAACCAGCAGATTAGTCATGCTTCTTTAATGCAAATAATTGCAGTCCTTGCTTACATTTTCCATGGCAATGCCCATCTTTTGTGAGATAATGCCTTTAAACACTACCCAGCACAAGCTTCACTGAGCCTTAGCCAACTCCCTCAATCCCAGAAGTGTTAATCCATGATTAACTCCTAGATCTGTTCATAGGTCTGTTCTTTAAACCTCAGCAAATGTAATTCCTCTTGACTATTCCTTATTAACTTGTTCTCCTGCTCCCCTTCCTTCACAATTTTAGGCATTGCTCTGCTCACATTTCTTGTTGGCTCGTGGTGAATTAGTACCCAACACAAAAGTAAGAACATCATCTCTGTGCTGCTGTCAGTCAGAAAGGGATCCAATATTTATGACACCCAGGTTATAAGCCACCAAATACAGGATATTAATTAAGAGTGGCTAGTGCTGCACCTTAGTCAGGATAATGGCCAGACTATAAAAGTTTGGAACAAAAAAATATAATTTTATGGGATATTTAAAGTATCCCTATCACTATTAGTTTTTAATACACAACCAAAGCTTCCAAACCACCATAGCAACAACTAGCAACAGTACCTGTCACGAGAATTCAGTGATAAAGACCTATTTCTGGAATGCAGAAATTTGAGAATAGTGTATTTGTTAATATATACACATATAAAATATCCAGAATTTTAATAGACATCAAAAAGCTGGGGGAAACAAAGGAGCAGAAGATGAGGTTGAATAGAAATTAGATCTACTTGATGATGCTGGTTCTTTGTGAGGCTGACAGGTTTGAAAACATTCACAAATGTCATAATGACCTTGCAATGTCAGAAAAAAATTATTTGGGATTTAACTCAAAATAATAAATTATTTTATGAAAAAGACAATTTCACTCTAAATGGACTCATAAATGTAAGTTAGATACATTTCAGAAAAAGAGACTACATGTTCCATAGAAATAAAAACAAACAAACAAACCAACAACAACAAACCCAAACTAAACAAACAAAAAAAACCCTGAAAATAATTCACCAGTTTTCACATGAAGTAGGTATGTAGGAACTGAGTAATCTCATACTGGTAGAGACAGGAGTAGCAAACACAGGTATATTTGCATATTTCAAAATTTGTTCTAGAATTCTCTGATCTAGCATAAAAATATTTGAAATGTTCATTGGCTCCCTCACTGTACAGAAATGTCAGCTGCTTTTTCCTTTAAAATTTACCCTAATGTAAAGTTATTTAAGTATGAAGTTAACATTTGAATAGAAGAGAGATCTTTCACATAGACAGGGGAAAAAAATAAGGCCTTGGCTCTTATCACAATGAGCAGCAGGGGAAAAAGAGTAGAGCACAAAAATCAGGGAGACATAAAGATCAGGGAAACAATAGAAAGAGAGAGTGAAGTAGGAGCAGGTAGAAGAAATAAGTCCCAAAAGAAAGAGACTTTACACAAATCAATGCGGAAAGTTCCAGTCCAGGTCTCATTACACAGAATGGTTGACTGAGGAATTAAATTAAGGTTTGCAAAGGTGAATAGGGATACAAAAAAGAATTGCTCTGCAGTGTCAGGAGCCTACACATTCAAGTTCTGATGAACACCATCTTCAGCAGAGATTTTGCTGTAGTAAATTCAGTGTATGCCCAGAATAAACCAACTGGGAGTAACAAAGGGAATTCAGGTGCAATTTTCATTTTAAGTACTATTATGTTGTTGAAACAAAATACAAAGAAAGAGAAGCAGTAAAACTCACTTTCTTCTGTCTTCCTCATATTATTGTATCTCTAATTTATCTGTATAAAATACAATAAAGCTGCATCCAGTTTAACACCAAGAAAGCAAGGGCAGAAACATGTATTAAAAAAAGAATATACTCTATAATGGAAAAAGAGTTAAAAAATGACAGAAGAGTTATGATTAATATGGGAGAAAATCAAAACCATGCCTGAGTTCAATTAAAAATAAACACAAACAAAACACAAAAGAAAACAAACAAAAAAAAAACCTTAACAAATGCTAAGTAGGACCATGAGCTGAATAAAAATACTAAATAATCTTATTTGTCTTAAAAATAGATCTCCACTTCCATCACTTGTTAGTCTTGGCATAACTGCAGAATTTTGTTCCCATTGCATATTTAGACCTGACAACTTGTATGTTACTTTTTCTTCTTGGAAAATTCAAGCTAATTATTGATGCAATGACCCTCTTTACCTGAGCATGGATTGCTCTGGGAATCAAGAGTTGGCAGAACAGTCTGCACATCATTCCAACAACCTCTGTAATTTCTTTTTCTAACCCAGAATGCCATCAAAAGGCAAATGTGATCTTGAAGTGTAGACTAATGTTAATTCCTTGGAATTATGACTAAAATCCTTTATCAGTTAATTCCTCTCTGATTCAATGGTACATTAACAATAAAAATTCATCCAGAAAGTACTGTGTTGTAGATACCTTACATGTTCCCCTCATTATACCAGCAACTTAAGAGAATTTTGATAGTGTTTTTTGTATACTTATAATGCATATTGTTGCAGATTTTGTATATATTTATGAATTCTATTACAAAATTTAAACATTATTTTATATTAATCTAATTGTGTCTACTGGAATCAAAGGAAAAGCTATTGAACTCAAAGAAAAAGGTATTTCAACAAAGTCTAGTAGAGAAATATACCCTCTGTTTTATTGAAAGACCATAGGTTTATTTAACTTATTCGCTTAAAATCCTTTGCAGGAAAAAAATAGACACAAGGGTCATTATTAGCTTTTTGTGACTGTTACATTCACATGAATAAGAGTGTATACTACAGCAATAGGTAATTACTACGTATTCACTTAAGATACCTTGATAATGAAAGTAATGAATATAAAGAGGTATTTTAAGGAGTTATGACACTTGTTCCAGAATCATGACAATGTCTTGCAGTCATGTTACTACTTATAAATAAAATGAGACACGATACAAGATGTTGGAGGCTAACATTAGGTGTTTCGTTCCATCAGTGGTTATGCTGATTTTGTTTTCTCTGCTTTGTATGAGTTGGACTGTAATCATTGTCAGAGCATTGGAAGCCAAGTTAAGACTACCCTTGCCCCTGAAAGCTTTATGTTCACATGTGAATGAATTTCATGAGACAGAAAATATTTCTTTTCACAACAGTACGTTAAATCACATCAGAAAGGTCAAACAGTCTTCATTATGTCAAAACTTGATTTTTGGAGTTAATTATGTAAGCTCAGAATAGCGATTAGCAGAAGGAATACTAAAAAGAATTTTATGTATTTTTTTTATCAGCTAAAGGCAGCTTTCATATTAACTTTAATTATAAACAGGCTTTCTCACATCTCCATAGGACGCTCATCTTACCTACAATTTGTCTTTCACAAATGGTCTTAGCCCCTTTCTCTAGCATTCCTATCATTCTTATACCTCCTGTCCTTTCTTTCACAATAATTTTCAGATTATATACCTGAGTATTTCTACATTACTATTTCTTTTGACCTTTCCACTGAGTTTGGCATGCTTGATCTCTCTTTTTTTTCCATGTCCCCTAAACATTTTCAGCCTCTTGGAGGACTGATTTTTTTAATCTTCATGATCACTTAAAGCACTAAGTTTTAGTCTTTTAGTCTTTTCATGGGTAACAAGTTTCTCAGAAAAGTTTCTCAGAAAAATAGAGTGGGAAATAAAAAAAATAAAGTTTATTGTAAAGAAAATCAGTAACAAGGACAAGCATGGTCAAAACTCATGTGCCCCAGGAGGAGAGAGAAGAGATAAAGACATAAACAATTTCCAGAAGACATCAAACTGAGCAGCAGTGAAGATATATTTGGAAGTAAGTCCATTCCTTCTGCAGTCATATCACCACTAGTGTCTCCATTATTTAGGACATTACTAAGGAGAATACATGAATCTGGAAAAGTAGGTCTTGGTGTTGATTTTGTTTGTGTGATCAATATACTACTTCATGTCCTTTGGTCTTCCCAGGACGCATCCCCAAGTTCACTGAAATTGTGCTACGCTTTCATAATGCAAACTGAAATGATGTTTCCTCAGTTTTGTAAATGATTAATTCTGACAACAGCACATTGTATTGCAGCTACTGCTGGCCACCATTATGAATCGAGTCTAAAAGTATTGCTGCTAAGTTTCTTATACCTCTTGAAAGTATTAGCCAATGTCTTCTGGATTAGCCCTAGCAGGTACAAGTCACAGAACCGGATCAGTCTGTTGATTGGTAGTAAAATGAAGAAGAATTGCTTTTTGTTCCCAATTAAATATCAGTAGTTCCACCTAGTTTAAAAAAATAAAAAGAAGTTATTAAAACTTCAGCAGCCCAGCCCAGATAATTCCCAAAGGGCAGATTCAAGGCAACAGAGACCTCTGCCCAGTAAGGAAGACCGACCAGACTGAATGTAGCAACTTTCCTCTGTCACTCTTCCCTTGTTTGCTGTGGATCCTCTCAGAACACTCCCTTATCCCATTTTTAGGGGTGGCAGAATCAACATCATTCCTTTCCTTTCCACATATCACATTCAGAAAATGAAGGTAAAAGGAAAGAGGTTTATCCTCTCTACATTCTGTAATCCAAATTAGAAGGTCTAGGCACCTCTGTTTAGTGACTGTGTGCATCCGTTTTTATCCTATGTGAAAACATACCTTTTTTGCAGAGGCTATATATAAAAGCAACCATAACTTCAAAATATCATAAAGGAATTAGAAGTGTGACCTGAAGATAATAAGCAAGAAATTTTATATCCTTATAAGTTTGCAGAGTTACCTCCTCTTACAATGTGCATTCATTCATCTGTTGCAATGTTTCTAAATTTTGCAGTATCCACTATCTCACTAATGAGGTAAGGATTAAGAAAGTACTTAGAATCTGCCAAGGTATTTCTAACAGGCACTCCTAGCCTCTTTCCAGTTAGATTCAATCCAAGAAACATAGAACAACAAGACCAGTGCCATTCTGACAAAGAAGCAATTTCTTCATCTGACAACAGAATTTTATTATTGGATCCTGTTTACGTCATTTATTCCATTTCCTTATTTGGTGTTACGAGCCAGATATTAGGAGTTTTTGTATCACAGGTCGCAAAGTGGCAGCAAACATCAGCCAATGACCTTGTATGATGTAAAGCAAAAGACTGCTGAAAATTACAGCAAATTCTTCCTTTGTCCTCATTGTGCCCAAGGCCGGCCACCGGCCCTTGCCAACAATGTAGCACATGCACTGCTGACTGCAGCAGCATCCAGCCCTTCCTGCTCCTCCCACGGCCCGCTAGATTTATAGGCAGTTTCACTCGACTTTGCCTTCCTTTGCCCTTCTCTTTCTGGTCAAATGCTCACTCACCTACTTCAGTTTCTGCTTTCCTGCAGGAGAATAGCTGTACTCCGGCGGGCTGCACTAGAGATTTACCCTGCCTGGCACCTCTTCGATCCCCGTGGCTGCGCTGAAGCAATAGACTTGTTAAGAGGAGAACAGCCCAATTCCCGAGAGCACCACGAGGTGTCAGGGCACACCCGCGGCTGCGGACCCAGCCCGGCTCCGCAGCCCCGACAGGCTGCAGAACCACAACGAAGCATCCGAACACTCGAGCACGTACATGCTGCCCAACACGGAGTCTCTCCCTGCTTTCTCTTTCACTACCAGATTAATGAGCCTTCGTGGTTTTTTCCGATTTATGAAAAAACTCAGTGCAAGATTTTTAAGGGGAATGTGGGGCAGACAAGATACCTTCAGGACTAGCAGAACAAAGACTGGTTTTTAACTGACATTTCACAAGGTCTCTTTAAAGTAAATTCCAATTCTCTCATCACCAAAATTAGCTGGCAGCAGGTTAGAAGGTGCTAGTTTCCAGAAAAACAATCCTACTTCCTACATTTCTTCAATTTCTTCCAGCAGAGTACATCTCTACTCCTACTGGGCTGAATCTATTTAAAACATCAACTAATACTCTACACCTGCCTGCTTCCCTCCAACAGAGCAGGCACAGCTGTTTTCTTAGGGTTTTAAAGTATCCGTATGCTTTGTTACAACATGATAACCTTGGTGGTACATATTCTTCGTTCACAAACCTTGCTGCAATGGTGGTGCATTGCTCCAGGGTGGTGAAATAAACTTATGATGGGGAACAGATGAATTTTCTAAAGATGTCTGTGGTTAGTTCCCAACCTTTTCCCTTGGGAAGGAAGGACTTGCTAGGAGTCCTCTCCAAATGACAAAATTCCTTTATTTGCAGTGTTGCCCAAAATGGGATTTCTTGCTGCAAATTTTCACCACAGAATTTCATCAATACAGAACTGTTGGTTTCTTTCAGGTAGTGGTCTATCACCAATGCACACCCAGTGACCTGCTCCTAGCACAAGAAATATTTATTTTTATTTGTAGATCATATATAGATTTCAATTTTTGCTAAATTATTTCAAGAGAAGAATCAAGTTTAGGTGTTGCACAAAGGACAGGCATAGTTAGTTATGAAGGCAGAATAATTTAACATTCTTTAATATAAGTCCAAGTGATTTCACAATTTAAACTTCCACAATTATCCTTTAAGAAATGTCTTTTGGTGTACTAAGCCCTTTTCTGATGAAATATATTGCTCAGGAAAGGACTTATTGGCATTTAAGTGGAATATTCCAGTACAAGTATAGGAGTAGATCACAGAACAGGCAGAAAGGTCATTTGGCTTTCCTGTATTGAAGAGAATGATCAGAGGTCAGAAACCCCAAGAAACCATTTTCTGTGGAAGGCCATGAGCACCAGGCTTAGCTAAGCTGCCTAGCTTCCTTGTTCAAGCAGAGTAAGAACAGCACAGAGGATCCAAGGTGCAGATTGATTAAGCAATCAGTTGCAAATCTGACTCATGTCAGTCAATAGTAGCACAACAGTTTCCAAGTGTTCTGCAAATTGTTTAGCAGGACAGTCATTTTACCATTATGGGTCAGACATGACAGATTGCAAGTGACTTATTTATAGTGTGACATCCCTTCCCAGAGCACAAGGAAGCTGTTGACAAAAGGGGAAATACATGACTAATTATTTCCCCCATCTGCATTTCACTGAATGTAAAGGATAATTTGCCCAGCCTTGTTTTGTTACCAACTAATTGTGACCTGAATGATGTCATCTGAGTGAGTGAATGCCCCAACTGCAATACAGAACTTGGGAGAGGCTGCAGATTTTCTATATGTGGCCTTTGCAAACTGAAGTCACAAAAACTTTTAGTTACTGAGTAATGATGGAGCTAGTAAATCTTCACACTTTTTGTTTAACACTTCAGTTTCCAATTGTTTTTTGGTTTCTGTCCTTTCATTCAAATCTTTCAGAATGGTTCTTTGTCCCTTACTGAGTGCTTTCCCTGCTTCTCAGTAGGAACACAGAAAAAACTAAGTAATTTTCAAAAAATAATCAAGTTCCTCTTTGTCAACAGCCCAAGCTTTCCAGATGAGAGAGAAACATAAGTAGGCAACCACATAAATTTTGCTATTCTTTGGGAAAAGCGATCAAAACATGAATACCACTGTTTGATGGTAAATCATTGCTTTATTAGAAATTCAGAGATGTAAAGAGTCAGTATAGGCGACATATCTTAGCAGGAAAGCTGCAGTAGGGAACAGGGGTGGATAGACACAAATAAGGATGACAAGCATGACTAGGCTGGAACAGAACAGAAAAACAGGAAACTAGATGAAAAAGAACAAAACTGCCTACACAGAACTGCCTACAAATCACTACAAGATACTTTTTTCTCTGGATCTTGGTACACTGAACCTTCTTATCCTTCCACTGCCATAAAATATCTAGAACACTGAAAACATAAAGAAAGATTTTCTTCTCTAGAGGGAAGAACTACCTACTAATGCCAACAGCCTGTTTACTCAAGTGAGTAGTTTGGTTAGTGAACTCTATTTTCTCAAGTGACACCATTCCAGGCTGCCAGAATAACTTCAGCTAAACAGTTCTCTAACAGACAATACATTTCTGCCAAAATCAAAATACTTCAAAATTCAATCACTTTGGTCCACACTTTCTTCTCAAGGAAAAAGAACTCACCAGAGTCAAAACATATGATTATTCAATTTAAAAACAAATTCTTATTCCAATATATAGCTTTTTTTAAAATCTTGAATTTAAAATAGGGCAACTTCAGTCTTGCAGAATTGAAATGTCATGTACATCTGAAAAAAATTTATTAGACAACTATTTCAGGAATAATATGTTGTACTTTGTTTGAAGCTGAAATGCAAATAAGCTATATTGTGATAAAAAAAAAATCACAACAAAATCAACAACAACAAAAAAAACCCTGCCACCTCCTGTTGTTTCCCTAGCTCTGTGATGTATATTATTTGATATATATTTGTATATTATTTGATTTGTTTTTTCCCCAAGGGATCATCACTTAATTCAATATATAGAACATGCTAGAAAATACATAATAGTCTTTTCTCTCTGTTTTAGAGTTGTGTCTTTTTCAGCAGCTGCTCTACAGAAGTGGCAACAAAGGTAGAAAATACTTTCTCTGTGTGGCCTGTACAGGGATCAGGTAAAATCACAGCTCTGTCCCCCTGTGAGAGCAGGGGGGAGAGTTGGCCATGATTCAGCATTCCTCAGCCTCTCTTCTACGTAAGAAGCTGGGCGACATCTTCCAAAAACTGCTTTTAGAAGACTCAGCTACTGCATTTCTAGGAATTCACAGAGAAAGAGCACTTCTGTGTTTCTCCTTGAGGTACACGCTGGTTCACAAGCCGTTCTACAGGCTTTGCCAAAATGACCCCATGACCCATTACTCTCCTTTCCCCTGAAAGCCCTTTAGGTAAAATGGTCACATGCTGCAATCTAAAGGCTGTCCCTGGCCTCCATAGCATGTGTTGGTTCACATGATAGTAGCTTTCCTGGTTCCACCTTCTAAATCATATTAAATGGCAGCTAAAATGTGTGATTATTATTCAGGATATTACTTTTCAATGCAAACAGTGCCAACAGCTGTCACAGAGATAGATTTCTTAGTCTCAGGATGGACTGACCAAAAAAAAAAAAAAAAAGTGGTCTGAGAAACTACTGATGGGAAGAAGATAGACAAACATTTTTATCAAGATATCGAAAAAACTCAAGAGCTCTGTTTCGGGAACTGTGTGTTTTCCCTCAGCAGGAACAGCCAGGGAGGCAGAAGACAGTAATTTCCTTCGTTTGTGTGAGTTCATCTGTTGTTGAACTCTGCTTTCCAGCAATGACTTCTCTTCCCTAAGAGCATAAATGTGAGTCTTAGACACACTTTCCTTCTCTCTGAATGGTAGTTTGGGGCACGCATTTCCAGTGAATTTCTCTGTTCAAGCCTATGCTCTTTCATGCTCTCTCTTTTTAGCACCTTGATGCTCATGTTTACTCTGCTTTCTACAATGAAAGCTTACAGATAACTCAAGGAAAAAGCATAAACTTTTCCAGACACTTGAATTTGACAGAAGTTTGTTTGCCGAGAGCAATGCCTTCCTTCTCAGTTGTATTTATGAAAGTGTTTGTGTGAAGACAGCAAAGTAAACACATTATTCCTCCTGTTACTTCATGTGTTTTCTCTGCAAATACACTTTGCCTTCCCTAAGGATACTGGAAGGGGCCTTCCTTTTTGCTTCCTTCTGGTGTTAGCTGAAACTCACTTTACTGAAAAAGTATGAAGCAATGCCAAAATGAGAAAAAGAAATTACAGTCAACTGTGTGCTGTGGTGGAGGAACTTGTAGAAGCTTTATATGCAGCAGGAAAAATTACAATGTTAGTGCTTCTCTCAGCTAAGTAGATTTCCAAATGTTCTGAATCTACAATTTAAGTGAATCAATCATTTTGGCTATTACTCTAGTGGAGTTAAGTGCAAAATCTGTCCATTGTTTTTATGAAGCATAAAACAGGCTTCCTAATGCAAAAAAATACTCCAACAACCAAACAACAAAAAAACCCAATACTTATATGTCCCACCACTGCTAGCAAAAGTAAAACTAGACAGGCTGAAGATCACTACAGTGGCAAAAATTGACACGGATCTTTTCTAATCTGCAGTGCAGCACCAACTTGACTACTTTACAATGCAACTAATTTGTCAGATTGTACGATAAACCTTCTTTGGAAAGCCAAAAAGAGAAGAAGGGTTTAGACAAATGCTTTCAAAACCTGAAAAGGGACATAAATCTTGTCATCTTCTGTGCAGATGGTGTCCCTAATTTCCATTTATCTTATTGGGAATCAGTATCACACTTAGATTTTCTTTTCACACTAAATTATTTCTCAGTTCTTCAGTTTCCCTGCAACAAACCTGGTACAAACTTGATTAGAGTGAAGAAATAATCAGATCCCTATCCTGATCTGAATAAGCTGTGTGGCTTTTCACTTGTTTTTGTGAAATGTTTTTGCCTACATGAAAAATGCTATCCTTTCAGATCAAGAAAGATGGTCAAAGTGTGCAGTGGTTAACAAACAAACTGCAGACATTTATGAGAATGTGTACAATCTCATCTGGGAACCATTATGCAGTGATTAAGTTCCAAGTAATTTCAACTTCAGACTTGCTATTTTTTCTTGTTTGTTTGAGTTGGCTACCAGGATTGATCACCTTGGAGAAACTAATCACAACACTGGCAAATCCTAGGACAGACCATTTAATTAGACCTGTTGCTCTCACTGATAGTTAGTTTTCCCTTACAAGAGGAGACAATGAACTATTTAATATAGGCAAACATTAGCAGATTGGAAAATACAAGACATCTGTAGAGTAAATCAAGCTACTGATCTATACTGAAAACATTCATCATCAAGTGCCCTATTATTATACCTGTAGGACAGTAGCACATTAATGACCTAGTTGAATGTGAATGATGACAAAGACTCTCTTCCAATCCCTGCTTCCCACTGCTCATTCTTCACCTTGCAGCACACACTGCTGTATCATTCATTCCTCATCTTTTACCTCCTTCTACTCCAATTTTCACTTATCTCCACATTCTTCATCACTCCAATCCCCTTTCTAATCCCCAGTCTGAGATTTAGGAGCAGAGATTTCTGTCTGTCTTTTTCTCAGCTGTCCTTTTTCTTTTTCTTCTAAATATTCCTTACTCTGTAGGACTTTAACAGAAATCCTTAGTTACTATGTTTTGTAGTCGGTGAACATCAGAGTGTACACCATCTCCACTAATTTGAAGACAATTGTGTGGTCACAAGTTCCCTACAAAGGCGACTTGTAGGTGGCCCTGAAGACCTCCGGAGGGCACTGTAAGGACACCTAAATGAGTCTCTGTCTTTCTCTGACAAATGTCTAAGGAACCAACAGACAACGCTGAGCACCTCTATCCTGCCAGAACCCAGAACATCATACAAGTAACTCACAGAGCACAGATGACCCCTTATAAAGAGAAAGGTGTGGGTGATGGGGATTTTTGTTCCCACTTGTTAGTCACTATCTTCTATAATTGCCTTAGTTTTGATGATTTGATTGAAAAACAGCAGATTTGGGCTCATTGATCTCCTCCACTCAGCCTAAGAAGAATTACAGAAGAATGCCCTATCCCCAGATCTAGTCTGTGGCTACACTTGTTGTTGAAGAGGGAATACCATCTATCCGTTCTGAGACAGACCAGGGAAACACTGCTACAAGTAGTGTTTCAGATCCCACTCTTTGCAATACTTATGGTCATTGAGTATTAGACCATATCTGGTTCCTGGGTATATCAATCTAAACATGAGAGCAATGTTCATCAAATGTGTGCTCAAAATGCTGGGGGAAGGGAATGGAGTGGAGGAATCCCTTAGTTTTTCTAAGCAAGAGTTTACCTGTCATGCTTTAAGCAAAAAGATAAAGCTTTCCTCACATTCTTCCTCAGAGCGAGGTAGTTTGGACCTCTAGTTTGGGGTACCTAACTCAAGGCATCCAGTCTAAACAATGTTGCATGTACAAAACTACACAGGGATAGCAAATAGATGATCTGGCTGCTGACTGAGAATCAGGTGGAACCTATGCACCAAAATCTCAACATAAGCAAGACTTAAAGCTCATTCTTGTCCGCTTTTACACTGACTGTTTTACAGCTGGGACTCAAAGTGAAACCCTGGCTGCTACTCTTATTGCATTGGTGATATTTGCCCTTCCTTCTTCTTCAGTCTAATAGAAGATATTACTTCTTAAGTGCAAATCTGTTCAGCCTTTATTGTTGCATCTTCCTGGCTACTACAACACAATTGCTAGATGATAAAATGAAGAATCTGGACAATGGAGTAACATACAAAGATTTGCTGTGTGAAATGAAAGTTTGGGTTAATAAGCTTCTCTCAAAAATAGTTTTCAATACTTGCTACTCAAGCTGAGTATCATTAACAGTATAACCATGCTCACCGCTCGTTGTAAGTTAATTTGATCTCTTTATTTCTAATTTACAAACGTAGCCATGCCATATTGGTTTACCAATAATAACAAGAATTAGAATGAACAGTTGTTTTCTGATGGAGCAAGAATTCCATTTTAAAGCAATCCAGCAAATTTATCCTCAGTGTAACTCTGTTGAACTCTTGTACCTAGTAGAAACATTGACTGAAATTAAGACATCTGAAGATCTACATCTGAAAGAGACGCCACTGAGACAATCCACAAGTTGGTGTAATCCTCAAATATCTGATCTGGAAGCATGTGATCAGAAGGTAATTTTCCATGTGTTAGTGTCAGTGGCTTGTACATTGTGACATAACCCCTCCTTTAACCGCACATTAGAAAAAACATTACATCAGTACATTTAAATCATCCTGATCTTTCTCTTTTTTACATTGTTTTAATCCATGTTTCCTGACTTATTGGTGGGAAGAAACCCTATAGACAGCTGGATGTTGTATTTTATTCTGTAAAATTATAACTTTGCAAACCACATTTGATTAATTTCAAAGCTTCAAGAAGAATTCAACCTCAGTGGGTGCAACCCATCACATATTTATATATGTAAGAAAATATCTTTAAAGGAACAACATGCTGACAGATTGTCTGATGTCACAACAAGCAAAAGCTATAAAACCCCTACAAAACTCTGGTAGTAGTTCCTCTCTTTTTGTTTTTACTGGCTATATAACTGTGCAGGTACAGAAGTCTGCATGTTGCACAAAGCCATTTCAGATGGCATGCAGAATTTTTGTTCTGCCCATAGTTTTTATTTAAGAAGAACAATTAGGAAGTATTACCATTAGTAATTATACTGTAAAATGGTATAAAGCTTGAGGCACCACTCAGTGCCTTTTGCTGAGGCACTTCAGAAACAGCAGAGAAGTGGTTTCTCCTCCAAGCAGTTTTACAGCACATGTGAATCATCTGAAGGCTACCGATTTCTGAAATCTGTTTAACTTCTAGTTGTTGTTGCTACTTATAAATCTATTATCTTACTAGTCTGATTCATTGGCAGTGAAAGCAGTAGTTTGGAAATTATGCCTAACTCTCTGTATAAGTAACCCTATAGTTTCTTGCCTATTTATAAAAAATCATGATTTTATAAATAGATTTTAAGATTTTGCAACATACAGTTTGCATCTTTCAAACATCTCCCAACATTTTATATCTTTTAAAATGTCTCTTAGAACACTCTAGGATCACCAGCACCCCAAAGCTGACAGGAAAATCACTGGGTTTTAGTAAAATGAGTAATAAACAAGTCCACCTACCTTTAAAATGAATGGAAAGTCTGACTTTGTCTTCTGTGGGTGTTAAATATAACTAAAAAAACTCTCCACAAATTCATGCAGCCAGAGTTAAAACGTAGAGAAAAGAATATATAGCATTTAGATTATTTTCATTTAATTGCCCCTTTATTAACTCCACATTTGATGGCAATATCAGTATAACTTGTGCCCAACTGGATATACTTTCACACTACTAGTTCAGCTCATAAATCCCTTCAGATGATTGAATCTCATAATAAATATTTAGGTCTTGCATATTTCGTTGTAGTTTGAACCTGCAACCAGTTTCATGTTGCTCATCATGAATCTGAAAACCTTGTAACAATTACTGATATTTCAAATACACTACTTAGGCTTCAGAATAACTCTATGTGATACACCATTATTACGCCAATTTGTAAAAATTATTCAATTTTTTTTTTAAGCAATGCAGCCTTATTTTTATAGTTTGTTGTTTTAAAGAAAACATAGTCACAGAACTACACATTTTTCAAACAGTTAATATTACCACTGCTATCACTCCAAGAGAAAACTGAGATTTAGGACCAAAGTAGTGAAAAGGAAAAAAAAAAAAAAGATATAAAGAACAGAGGTAAACCCATCCAACACTGAAATCAATATTTCTTTTGCCTAACCCTGAAGCCCTGAAGATGCCATAAGTACACATATATCTAAGAGACGTAAAGATTTATTTGTTTCTACACTTTTTCAGACAATCCCAAGCACTGACATCATTGTGATGGCTCACCTTCATCTAGTTGACTCAGGCTGCATGCAAAACACAACATTAGCCAATACTTAATTTGAAATAATGTTGGTATTGGCAAGAGTTACAATCCCCCTTTGAGCAGTCCACCAACATGGTGCAAAAAGCAGGAGAACCAGTTTTAAGCATTTCCATTGCATGAGAGCCTTCAAAAATCACACCTCCCAAGGAGGAAGGCTAGGAAAGAAGTCCAAACTATGGATCCTAGGTAGAGATCTCTTCCTCCTCTTCCCCAGGGAGTTTCAGACTGTGATTCTTCACCTGTTCAGTTTAAGTCTAACTCAACTTGCTGGCATTTGAGCATTCATTTTTGGGAGCCCAGTTTTCTAAGTTTCTTGTGCAGGGTCACAATGGAAAATCTGTGTTTCAAGTAAGGACCAACTGCCTGGATGTTAAGAGTTGTAGTCTCCAGCCCTTTAAAATCTGAGTCTTCATCCACCCCAAGTTAAAAAATCAGGGAAAACAAGTAGAGCTAAGAAGTTTCTATATGCTTGTGAATGCTACCTATTTAAAACCTCATTGCACCTCTACTGCACCATAGAACTTGCTGTTACCACTAAAACCAATAAGCAGGACTCCCAGAAGCTGATAATAGACATTAGTGACATACACATCATGCAAATCATCACTTATTAGTAATCCAGAGAAAGCCAAAAATGTTAACAAGCACTGACCTTCTCTGATCCGTATTACTTAATCAAAGTTTCACTTTTTTGTATAGATGATTTATGGTCACCTTATATTTCAT
Organism: Sclerurus mexicanus; assembly: GCA_013396755.1. Lineage (NCBI taxonomy): Eukaryota > Metazoa > Chordata > Aves > Passeriformes > Furnariidae > Sclerurus > Sclerurus mexicanus. Next base: position 838,422 of record VWZF01005096.1, read on the forward strand.
ATAAGCAAAAAAATGATGTCACTACATTACATGTTATGCTGCTGGCATGTTATTGCTAGTACATCTGAGAAAATATGTCGCTGAGTTGATACAAATCTGGGAGTACCAGAAGACATTCAATCTTATGCTGAAGGTAAAACCCTTTATAATAGTCAGACCAGTTTTCAATTCTATCCCTTTTGAATCATTTATAGAGATTTAAATGTCTTGAAGTTCAGCAAACTGATACAGAGCACATATGGCAAGCTTTACCTCCTTGTATATTTCCAGAGTCTCCTTGTATACTTTCAGAACAAAGAAAGAATGAATTAATAATCTAATGACAACAATTCAGAAAAATGACCAAAATATCTGCTGTCACAAGGTTAGTTAATTTGAGACTGATATTTTACTCTTCCATGTATCTCAGGTGTAATAGCTGCTGTGGTACTTTAGCCATGGATTTGAAGGGAAAAATGTCTGCATTTGCCTTATATTTTCCTACCTTTCTTTTCATGTCCATAAACAATGTACCAGTTATGACACTGGTTTTATTCTAACTAGAAGTAACAGGATTTTCTGTTTGAAATGAAGAACTACACATCATGAAGAGAAATAACCTAAATAACAAAACTGATTCAATAAATGACATTACTTTTACTTCTAAATATTGTTCCTTGTGTCTTCTCCTGTGTCAGAGTAAGGACTGAATAAGGCAGTTTGTTGTGGCATCAACCATGGATGGTCAAGAGTGGCTAGATCAGGTACAGGGAGGTCCTCCTTCTCACAGGCAGATGCATGACACTGTGCTGCAAACTAACATGGAAACTAGCCAAAGCTATCAAAACCTTCTCTATACCTGGAGATTGCTGACCTGCATATTTACAATGGAATAAATAAAAATAAGGGATAAGAAACTGAAATGAAATGTGGTTTATTTAGAGACAGTTTGTCCTAGACCTGAGTACACTTAGCCTGCAAGTATTCAAATGTGATGCAGGGGAAGGGAGTATACACAGGTGCTGGAAGCAGCATATGGGTGCATGCAGACAGTCAGGGTCAAGAAAGGCTCTAAGGATGATGCCTAAAGGTTTGGTGTGTATTTTGTAGATTTTTAGAGTTTTAGAAGTATAGGTTTTCTTGCTCACATATTAAGTGATGTTAGAAGTTACTAACCTGATTTTCTCACATATTCTCAGGCTTTCTGAATGTCATGATGTTTTACAGAGACATCTCCAAGATAACTTGAAGTCAAAACAATAGAAGAGCCCAGAAACCATTGGAGATGATCCAGAGGGCATAGCCTAGGACCCTGATGGGTGAGCCACCGAGAGAATTGGAAATTATGATTGGTTATAGATATCTAATACGTTAATTGTTAGGAAGAGTATAAAAACTGTAACCTTTCTGAGGGCGGGGTTCTTCAGGGATTTTTGGACGCAGAGATCCTTGTTGAAACAACACGCGTTTTGTATGCCCAGCGGAGACCCAAAGCCTCCGAACTCCCCAACAAAGGTATTGCCTATCTTTCTCCATTAATGTTTTTCTCTGAATGCCGATCTTCCAGGATTTTAGGCATCAAGGACATCCACAACCACTTTTTTCCCAGGTTACACAGAAACGTGTGAAGGGAGCCCTGTATTCTACACAAAAGAACTGCAACTGAGTACGCTGCATGCACAAAAAGAGAAGCAGAAGGTTTTCAGCTGCTCTGCTAGTGCCTTCTAAATCAAGTTACTATTGACAATTAACCTGACATAAGACCATATGATCAACATAAGCTGATAAAGGCCATTGCCAAAACAAGTATCTTGCCCTTTTCCTTTCTCCTTTCCCAAATCCTCATACTAAATGCTTGTTCCTGCCACAAGGGAAGACCGAACAGACTAAAATGTAATCTGACAATAACAAAATAGTATTAATTTCCACCTGGATTATTTTCTTGACAAGCAAAGCCAGAGTCATGTAGCTAATTGCTACTGCAGACACAAGTAAGACAGGAGGACACATGGTCAGAGACTGGGAATAGAATAACACCTAGTGCTTTCATAAGCTTAAAATGATCCTCAAACCACCAATAATTCCCTTTCAAAAGAGAAACGACAGCAGAAAGTGAGTGCCCTGCCCAACTCTTTCATTCAGTTGAAGTTTGCTCATCACACCCTTGAGAAAATGGCATATCTAGAAAACTTTTACCGGGAGGATGAAAAAATTTCAAGTACATTTATTCTATTAGCATTTTATACAGTGATTAGTGTCTAATTACAAATCATTATAGTAATGGTGCATTTAGCAAGTATATCCCAACAGCACAATCTCTCCAACCTCATTATTAGTTGACTAAGTCATCAGCTGCAGGAACTGAACCTGGAAATTCCAGTTAAATTGTGGCCTTCTGTTACTACAGCTGAAAGTCAGATCTCAGTCTCAAAACTGTCTCAGACTCTACAGCACCAAAATGCATGCACATGAGTTGCAACATTCACTTTCCTCCTGAAAAAGCCTATGCCAAGTTCACAGTGCTCTTTGACCCACAGGTGTTCTGGGAATCACACTTGCAACATGAGTTCTTGTAATGGGACAACACCTGCTGATATTAATCTATAAGCATAAATCAATCAATAAACAAACAAACAAACAAATTTAAATAAATAACTAAATTTGGTTTGGTTTGGTTTTGGGTTGTTTTTTGGGTTTGTTTTTTTGTTGGTTTTCTTTTTAGATAATTTGTTTGTAAGCACAAACTTAAACTAATTCACCTGAAAAAGCTGTGATATGACCCTAGGACAGGCTGGAGTTTTGAGGGGAAGTTTTTACACATCTGTTACATTAAAACAACCAAAAGTGGTTTGGATGGAACTTCTTTCTTGCAGTTAAGCTCTTCCACCAGGCTTGACCTGAGATCAGCACCTTGACAGCTTTCTGCATTGCAACAAACTTCATACAGCCTCCTTAAAGGCCCTAGGAACCCTCTTTCCATCCTGTCAGAAGCTTATCTGTGTGCAGATATACTTCATGATCTCCTCTAAAGTCTCCCAGACTGTGCTCCATCTCCCTTCTCACTGCATTTTCATCCCCTTCTTTCTGTCCTGCTTCCCTTTTGTCTGCAATGGTGTTCAAGGAGCATTTCCTCCCTCAGAAAGCTCTGTCTGTTCCAGACAAAGCAAACAACAGTCACTTTCTCAAAGGCACACCACCTTTATAAAGGGATAAAATAGATAAATAGTTGATTAAATGGTTATTGTCTGTCATACCCTGCAAACTAAAATTGTTTGTGCTAACTTTTCAAATTTATTCAGGCATTGTCACAACATCAAAAATAAAGTGATGACCTCAGCTGGTATGAAAAAAGCTTCAACCAGAACTTGAAAATGAATCAAAATTTTGTTTACTCTGCTTAATAATACACAGACATGCATGCTTTTTATCACCACAAATGTTTACCAATAGGAAACTGCTAAAGGAAACTATCTCTTTTTAAATGGAAAAGGCCAGAGAAATGTTAGTGTATCATTGCTTGCAACACAAACACTGATCTACAAGACTAAATAAAAGATAATAACATTAAATACCAGATAAAAATGAAATTGCTTTTCTCCTACAATGTTTCCAGTTAATTTGTTTGGTCCTCATACAGTAACATACCGAGCTGTTATAAACTCTGAGGGCAAAGGGCAAGAGCAGCGACATTAAAGTGAGGACCGGACTGATGTAAACACTATGACCCACACACCAGCAAAAGAGGAAAACCTGTAGTGGTATACTGTGTGTCCAGGAACAGCAGGACTTCGATGAATTCAGCTGTGTCAGTACTTAGGGCCATTCTCAAATGTCACTTGTGTTCATCATTTCATGCCACAGACATTTCTTATACTTGTACAGACATCTAATGCTGTGTGCTCTGACATCAGCTTCTGTTTCGGGTTACTGCAAGATGCTGAGCTAACTCAGCATGGATAATCTTTTGTATCTATGCTTATGGCTGAGCATGTCTTAAAAGTTTTTGCATGACTGAGGCTTTAAATGTTAACCAGTCATTCTTTCTCAAAAATATTTTAGAACTAACTGCGTAGGGGATACAAGAAATTAGTTTGTCAAACATGACCTTTATTTAGTCTATGAAAAAATAAATTTTATGCCAATATATAGATTACAATGATAAATTAAAATTAAAAAGCCCTTACAATTTCTTTGTGGGACAGTCTTCAAAACAAAACAAACAAAATAAAACAAAACAAAACCCCAACAAAAACAACACCCTCCTCAAAAAACCAAGATCACCAAATTTAATTTTTCACAGTGAAATATTTAGTCAGTCTACATTTTAATTTAGTCGTGTAGTAAGTGGATTCCTTTATGTGTTAACATACTGATAAAAATGATTGATCCCTATTTCATATCACTTTTATCATCCATTTTCTTAACAAAAGTTAATGTCTGAGATAATGGAAGACAGAAACTCCTGAATCTAGAATCGCTGGTCACTCCAAAGTAAAGATCAATCTTATTAAATATTGTGAATAATGATTCAAAAAAGATTCATATGACATATATGCTCGCTTTGGGGAACATCAAGCAGTAAAATTGCTCTCTATACTTTCAACCATTCCTTTTCTCATCTAGTCTATTAATATCATTAGATATCAATCTCTTTAGAAATATATAAGCCACTTTACAACACACTGCTCTGTACATATCATCTTGCATGTTTCCCAAAGAATCACTGTCCAAAGGTTACACTGGTATACCGACACTACATTAGAAAAATCGAGGAAGGGGCACAAGATAAGGATATATAAATTATAATAAGAACAGGTTGCTTTTATATCCCTTCCAATTTAATTACACTCACTGTCATAAAAAATGGATTAGATACTGCTGTTTTCTCTTCCCATTACCATCTTTGTCATAAGAATGAGAAATCCAAACTTCAACGCTTGTCAGCTTTAGTCGGATGCTATGTAGTTCTTTAACCTTTCCAAAACTATGTCATTTTATTGGCTGGCTTTTCCAATTCTTTCATGTTTAAACCAAAGTAGCTTGAGGAAATGAACTGTAATGGATAACCAATCCAATCCCACAACGGCACATTGAAAAGGCCAAAGCAGTTCATCATTGTGTAATCAATATAATAAATTAGACAACACAAATCTTATTCTCATGAAAAAGGCTAACAAAACATGCTAACATTAATTTATAGTGATAAAGATAGCTTACATGGAGAAAACAGGCCCAACTTCTCACAGCTTTAGTATTTTATACACTTAAGTTTTATTCTTTGGCATTGCACTGAAATCCACTATTGAGAGTACTGTAATACTTTAGACATACACGTTCCATCTACTGTTTCTAACAGCCTTATTTCATTTCAATGCTAATATGTGAATTTATAAGTCTATATTATCTTTTAGGAGAGTGAACTAAGGTATATTCATAGAATATAAAATTCAGTAATTTTTGACATTATTTTCAATTGGTAATACCCAAAGTTTCTGGGTTTATGTCCTGATGCAAGAAAGCATTGAATGCATGCACAGGAAAACACCCATCACCCACGATGGGCATGTGTTTGCCCATAGACCCCTGGGGGCTGAGGGTGTCCACTGCTAGGATGGTGGGAAGCCCAGCTCCCACCTCCCCCCAGGAACCTGCAGGAGCAGCGTGCTGAGGGACGGGCAAGGTGCTATCTCCTGAGGGCTGGTCTCCGATCTACTAAATGGGCAACCTCACCTGAAATCAAAAGGATTTTAAGAATACAAAGTAAGCACTCATGAAATATTAAATATGAATCCAGCTTGGCAATGAGTGTTAATCTTCATGATGAAATGTATTATTATACTATCACACTGCAAAATCCTATTTTCTCCCTAAACACTGAATTATGATATATCCACTATTTTTTTTTGTACTTATTCTTTGCTTAGTTGCATTTTTGGTTTTTTGTTTGTTTGTTTGTTTGTTTTTTAATCAAAGCTAATCCAAGGTCTGCAATAGAGATGAATTTGTTAATTATATTCTACATACCACCTTGCCTTTAAGTATGGGCACTTTATCTACTTATTTTTAGAATATTAATTACAGATGAGGTGGCAGTGTTATTCCCACTGTATACAGGGAGAACTGAATAGGCAAAGACACATATAATTACTTTTTTTCTGTGAGGGCCAGAAGCATCTTCAGTAGAGATAAAATCTTTGAAGATATTAGCTGTCAATTACTTGAGGATAAATCTAAGTGTATGCAGAGTCTGGATTATTTTTTTCTATCTTCATTATGAATTTTACTGAAGTGGCTGTAGATTTTACATTCATATTCACCTGTTTTGTCCTACTGCACCACAGAGAAGTGTTTCTCTCTATACAGTAGATTAGTAAGGAAGAAAAACATTTGTATTATTTATGGCAGTAGGTGAATACTAACTTGAATAGTTAATCATTTCTACTGTGCAAGTCCCAAATTAGATGAGGAATATGCCTAGAGAAAGAAGAAAAAAATGTCAATGGCTTTCTAACTGCTATTTATTTTGGTCAAGATAATACCCTAATTTCAGATCCCAAGTGTAGGGATTAACATGATAAATATGCAAGCTTGCATAGCTAAGGTCAAGATGCAGTCCACAGTAAATATTTTATCAGTAGCAAAGTGATGGTCCTGTGTACTGCAAGTGACAGCTTTACTGGAAGTAGAAAGGGAGCCCAGGTAGCAAAGAGTTTAAACTTGGCAGTAAAAGATAATATATATTCCATTTTAACAAGGATTCAATAAGTCTGTTTTAACATAAATGTTGCCTTAGCCAAATGATTTCTAAACTGGAAGTTTGTTTTTCTAGGCTGCTAGGTGAAGAATATAGATAAACAAGCTCCTTGGACAGCATTTAAAAACAATATTTGTGTTAGACTGCTGTTGCCAAGAGTTGGGAATGAATACTGAAAAATAAGTACCTTATATTTCCCTGGGTCATGTTCCTGCGTGGATATTTGCATTATGAAATATACAATGAAAAGAGCATTAGTCACCAGACACCATACCCTGATCCAGCACCCACTAAAGTCAGAGCAAAAACTTCCACTGACTTCAGCGGAAATTGGATTGGGCTCACAATACTCTTGTCCAAACTCTGTATATTTTGTGCCAAACATGTTGATAGTGGAACTAGGCTTCTGACAGCAAAAACTACCATCACAGTCATGACCTGCCGCACTGCCCACTCCCCACGGCAAACACCTGGGAGGAGCAGCTGAGCTGTGCAGGACTGGAGAAGGGCTGCTTGAAGAGCAAAAGGCATTTACACCAAAGGGAGACAGAAGGGATGGAGAGGAGCCAAAGGAGCATGCTTACTGAGGACGACATTGGTCTGAGCTGAAATTAGAAGTGGGGAAGCTGGGGCAAATTCTGAGGAAAGCTAGGCAGGAGCTGCTGGCAAGCAGTGCTGCAGGGTCGGAAGTAAGTTTCTGTGGTGGTCTGGAATGGCTGGAAAAAGTCAGGCAAGAAGCTACTGAGACATGCATCAAAATAAATAATGAAAAGAAAGCTTAGCAAGAAACATCAGCTGCTGTGGGAACAATCATCTCCAGAAACACAGAAAGGAATTTGCTTGGTGAAGGCTGGACTGCAGCAGTTCAGCAGTGCAGTGCTCAGTGCGCTTTACAGACAATGATGGGCACAAGACTCAACATGGGAGGAAGGTGCTAATGAAAGAGATGGACTGCAGAGACTCCTACACAAGTTTTCTTACCTTTCAAATGTGGCTTAGTCAAGGCTTTTGTAGAACTGGGAACTAAATCACTATTAGAAAAGTGCAAAAATACTTGAAGCTATTAATGCAAAACTGAATACAAATAAGCACAAAATGAAGAGAAACAACTCTGCTAGATTGTACTTTATTGCTTCTATTCTCTCAAAACTTGCAGAACACAATAGCTGCATTTCGTTCCTTTATTTGAATTAAAGCAAAACAGATATAACCTGGAATCATTGCACAAAGTTAATAGAATATAAAGATATAACCTGAGGGTAGTTTTAATGGTTTACATTCTATATTGTTTTCCTCAATCTCTGAATAAATATTTCTCAGAACAATAAATTTTAAATTAGGTTATATTTAAGAGGGGAAGAAATTACAAAACTGCTCAAATGTATCATTTTTCCAAGAAAACAAAAACCATGACTGAATGGATTTCTGCTAAATTTCAGATGCTTGTGTTCAGATGGCCAGTGTTAACATTTGCAATACCATAATTTTAGTAGAGACTTTCAGATCTCACTCTATCCTATGACAGCAAAATATTAAAATAACATATTTGAAATGCAGAACTACCAGACAAAAGTTATTACTTATTTTAATTATTCACATCAGTGATATTGTAGATATTCTAGCAATACCTAAGAACATCAAACAAATTTCTCTCTTGATAAAAGCTACTCTTACAAGTAATTAAATAGTCTTGACTGACTGGAGAAAAAAATTGTTGAAAATGGATGGAAAAAATAAAGTAGTATGCTCATTCTTCATCTAGGAAGCCACACTCAAGAAACCTCTGTGGAAAAGCAGAGGTTTAAAACCAGTCTGGTGACTCATCCAGAAGTTTAAACGACTTTTTCTCTCAAATTACTTGCCAAAGGGAATAGCAGTATATCCGTGAATAATGTAGATTGTGGTCCTTTAATCTTTAACAGACTAAATCAGCATCTTTCTCAGTATGGCACAAAATTTCTCCTCAGGTCATGAGCCATTTTGTCCACTTAAGTGAAAAAAAAAAAAAAAAAGGAAAGAAAATAAAGGTGGTTTTAAATGAGATTGTAAATGGCAAAAATGGATGAGCCCTAAAAAAAAAAAAAATATTAGTTAGCAGCTTTGCATGAGCTGAGTGGCTGATGTACTCTGTTAATGTCACTTCTCACTACTGAAATTTGACAAGTCGCTAAGAGCCAAAACAACACCATTTTTTTAAAAAAATGATGCAATAGCAATCAGTAGCTCTCATTAACTTTTTCTCAAAATCCCATTGGTAATTTTTTTATTTTTCTTTTGGATAACAATCAAATTTGCCACTTTCTGATACCCTGTAGCTCTTCATACTAGGTTCTAATATCCTTGATCTAAAGGGTGGAAAAAAGCATGCTAGGTTGATGAGATGTAAAATCCATGGCACACATAGCAGGAAGTGGAATAAATAAATGTATTAAATACATGGTCATTTTTACTGCTCCATCAGTAAATTCCTTCCCCTGCTACAGGGCTGGGAACACGTTGCTGATTCCTCAGCCTTACAGGCCATATGTAAAGGAACTGAAGTCAAACCTTAGGACTGTCCTAGTCCAACACTGATGCAGGCAAGCAAAAAATGAGAGTTACCAGGACTTAACCCCTTTTTGGGGAACTTGAGATGGGGGGATGCTTTCATTATGTGACAGAACACCAATTGAATATATTTTGTTATCTATAGATTGTACGGGAGAGGAAAGGTCATATTGTCATCAAAAAAAGACTGAAAAAAAATACAAATCTGAAAACTATAACTCTTAGAAAGGTTTTTTTTCTAGTGAATGACATACTAAAGAAAACCAAGTCTAATTAGGCTTCAACCTGATAAGTAATGTAGATAAGTAATTGCAGGCTTGGCTTCCCTCTCTTCAAAGCAGACAGTATGATCAGCTTCGAACAAGACAGGTAATGAGGCCTCAGATAGTGAAGACATGGCAGACTTTATCTGTCATGGCACTTAATAGCATTGTTTTAATTACCAGAAATCTTTAAAACCCCATGCTGGGCTGCATACAAAAGGTGACTTCTGAAGGCATTTAGATTGCTGCTAAGGAGCTAGTTCCTACCATTGCATTGCTGGGATTTTTTCAGTCCATTAGGAGCCTCTTAGAGCCTTGAATGATAAAACAAAAGTGGAGCAACACTATCAGCATGAAATAAAATGCTCAGTGTAGGAACAGGTTGAGACCAGCTGCTTTTGTTGTACCATGTGAGAGTTTTGAAAGAAGGTAGGAAATGAAGATGCTGCAGTAGCAAGGGTTAACCATGGTCAAACATAATTATTTAAGACTGAATTAAATACCATAGATGATATGAAAGTCATGAGAAGAAGTTCTATAATGAAAGAGGGCATCCAGTACACACTAATAAGTTGCAAAATAAAAAGGAAAGGAAACATCAAGAAAGAACTGATTTACTAATCTATACTTTCTTAGAGTTAGAAATCAGTTCTTAACTCTTATGTTACTGCTTTTTAGTGAAATGCATGAAATTAGAAATTTCACAATAAACCCAAATAATATGGTAGGTCAAGCCTGCAGCTCCAGTTAGAGGAAAATTGATAGTGCTTCTCCATGAAGGCCTGTTCTCATTCACTGTACACTTGTCTAATTCAGCAGTTCAAACTCAGCTTTTCAAGCCAGATATCTGTCTTTGAATTCTTGGAGGCAGACATGGCTAAAATAGTTCAACTGTTGTTAAAAAATGACACAGAGGAGAGAACATACCCAAAACCACATTGGCCTGTGAGCTGAGAAATAGTAACTGCTGCAAGAGACCTTTGGTGCTGGGACCTGAACCTTGCTCCTGTGAAAAGCTGAAAATATAAAAGAAAATTAAGCAGAGCATTGAGGATAGAGAACAGCCCCTCTGTTAATTAAGCACCTAGAAGGATGGGGTTCAGTAGATTCCTTTGTCTGTCAGGTATCTCTGCAGTCCTAAGACAGACTCACACAGTGCAGGCAGTGAATGCCCGTGCCAGATCCTTTGGTGGTGTTTCTCCACAACAACGTGGTGCTGCACTGAGGTACAGCAGCCTGAACTCTAAAAACAACAGGTCTGTGTTAGCATGGCACTTCACAGGAACTAATTCTTTTCTTCTTGCCCAATGTCAGGAAAAGAAGATACTCCATATCATTTCAGAACAGCCTGTTTTAATACTTGACCCCTCTTGCAGCAAAAAATAAAAACAAAACAAAAAACAAAACAAACAAACAAACAAAAAACCCCACCACTTTCTTGTGTTTAGAGAAAATTTGCTGGTGTTCTATTCAGTTCATTGCTTATCATCCTGTCATTGGGCACCTCTGAAATAATCCTTCTCCATATCCTTTACTCTCCCAACAGCAGGTGCTTATACACATCAACAAGATTTCCCTGAGTCCTTTCTTCTCTAGTCTCAGCCTTTCCAGGTATGAAATCTGAGCAAGTCACTTAATAATGCCAGGCTCCATTTGCTCCTGTAACTCTGTATCTCTCCCTGTTAGCTGTAGAGGCAAACTAGAAAGTGGATTATACCACTCCCTAAGTGGCTGAATTAAGGAATTTATATCCTACTCAGTTTGCCAATTCAACAGATTCTTTCTTGGTTATTCTCTTCCAAGTAATGTTGTTCGTTACGATATGAACACAACATAGATGTTTAGTACAGGTCATCTACAGTTATATGATCTTCTCTGTAATACTTATGAAAGAAAATATTTTCCTTTTGCATGCACCAAAATCTCAGTAGATTTCTGGATATATCCCTATTCACTAGATATTAATAACCCTGTCATGAAAGAATAGATCAAAATCATAGAATCATACAATGGTTTGGGTTGGGAGGGATCTTAAAGATCATCCAGTTCCAACCCTTGTGTCGTGGGCAGGGACACCTTTCACTACACAAGGCTGTTCAGAGCCCCATCCAATGTGGCCTTGAACACTTCCAGGGATGGGGCATTCACAAGTTTGGGTAACTTATTCCTGCCCCTATCTACTCTCCTAGTGAAGAATTTTTTCTTTATACCTAATCTAAATCTACCCCTTTTCAGTTTAAAGCTATTCCCACTTATTCTGTCACTACAGGCCTTGTAGGTAGTCCCTCTTGAGCTTTCTTGTAAGCCCTCTTATCACAGTCTATGTTTTGTCTTGTTTCTTTCCCTCATAGAAGAACCCATGTTAACAATTTATTGTCAGCTACACAACTTCCGTATTGCCCGTGAGCTCCCTGCTCATCTGTAAACTGGTGACACAGAAATCTGCTGGCATTACCCTTATATCACAGTGATTGGGCTGTTTGTGACCTGCGCATGTTCTGAGTGCCCTAAATCCTTGCAGATTCCAAAATATTTATCTCAGAATTGACAACAGTTAATATCATGAACTTATTTCAAAAAAACATAAACCTGTGACAGCTCTCCAAGCTGTACTTTTTGTTTGATGTCCAGTGTTCTCCCATACAGATTTCACACCATTATTGCAGCACTAACATCTTCAGTATCTTTCTCTTACTAAACCCCTTTGTTTTCAGTTTGAGTAAAGCAGTGGATGCAGGAAAAACTTTCACTTACTGGTAGCACTGAAAAGCAGTTATTCTGTATTCTTTCAAAAATCCCAGGAAATGCCTCAACTGCTGATTAATGGGAGTCATTTTGCTGTAGATTTTTAGTCTGTAGTTATCAGTGACAGTTAGATACTGTTTCTCAAAGCAGTGAGCCATATTTTGAACACAAAAGTTCTGCCAAACAGCCAGGTTCTGCTTCTTCTTTCCCCCTGCTAAGCATATATTACATCCTATGGCTGCAGGCTGCAGCTACAGTTTCACTTCCAGTAGATCTCCAAGGACACTGCATTCCTGGTTTACGTGCTCCCCATAATCACTGAATGTTGTGTCTTTCCTCTCTCAGCAAGTGAGCACAAGAGGAAATTAGACAGATACAGCCAGATAATTGTCTTTTAGTTACACAAAGTTTAGCTCCCCCCAGGCTCCAATGGCTTACACAGTAACAAAGGGGGGAGTACTAGAGCACTTCTAAACTGGTTTGAGTGATAATATAAAATTCCTTCAGATTATTCCCTCTATTCCTGGAAGGAGGTTTGTTTTGCAACCTGTTTCTAGTAGCACCCATGTATACCCGACACTGGGCAAACCTTAGAGGTTTGTTTTTTACCCCAGAATGCCCCTATATACAAGCTTAAGCTGTATTGAATTACAGAATGAAAAATTAAAATTCAGCCTCCAGGTTAATATTTTTGGTCAAGAGATGCAATGGTTTCAAATAAACACAGCTAAAAGATTTACAGAAATATCTTTAGAGAATGTTAAAAAGAAAAACAAGTTTTGTTTTGTTTTGTTTTGTTTTCCCCCCAAAAAAATTTCACTTCAGACCTTTTTGCCAAGGTTACATGGGATATTATTGGAGTTGATGTTACAACTTTTGGCTCAACCAGTGGAGAAAACAGAGGCCTAAAATTGCTACAATGAGAGAAAAGCTGCCTGATGCTTGTTTTGTTCCATGTCCAATGCACTAGGAAATATTGCTGCCTTAGAAATCAAAGAGCTTTCCGAAAACTGAACTCCCTGTACAGTTTGAAGACTAAGCCTACTTGGAGCAGGAAGGAAATGGACTTTGTGATATCACTGTAGTATTTCTAGCAAAGATGAGTCATGGAGCTTGACCAACTACAGTATTGCTGTAGGGAAGCTAGCCTTTAATTGTTCCTTTTTTAATTTTTTTCCTCTCTCTGGGAAAATGGGCTCAGGTTTCGCTTGTAGAAAATCTGGCAAAAACAATGTTCTTTTTCAAATGAATCCAGGAAATTTCATGAAATAATCTAATTGTGGATGCAGAGTAAAAAATGCAGATTATGCATTTCAAACCTCAGATTTGGAAACCACTTATACTCATGCATGTTTTTAAACACACAAGTTGCCCTATTCAAAATGTACTAGCACTCAGGAAATCATCTTTAAATCAGTAACTGCTCATATACTGCAATACTTTGCTGGTGCAAAGGCCACATTATAATTTTACTGTCTGTTTTTTTTCAATACGCGGAGTGAGATGATCTAACAGAACTGAGACAGCAAAAACAGAGTTTAACAGAGTGTTACACCTATTTAATTCTTTCATGAATCAATATTAAATCCCCATTCCTTTGAGAAACATACAAGGAACAAAAAAAAATCTATTAAAATTCTACATTAGAATGTAACATAGAATCTCCTTCCAGCACCTAAAGGAAGTCTAAAAGAAAGATGGAGAGCAACTATTTACAAGAGCATGTAGTGACAGAAGAAGGCGGAATGACTTCAAACTGAAAGAAAGTAGGTTTAGTTTAGATGTTAGGAAGAAATTCTTTACTTTGAGGTGGTGAGGCACTGGAACAGCTTGCCCAAAGAAGTTGTGGATGGTCCATTCCAGGAAGTGTTCAAGACCAGGTGGGATGGGGCTCTGAGCACTATGGTCTAGTGAAAGATATCCCTGTCAGGGAAGTTGAAATCAGATGATCTTTAAGGTCCCTTTCAACCTAAGCCATTCTGTGATTCTATGATTACGAAAAGATAACATCTCTATCTAGATTACATGTACTCATCAAAAGAATTTCCCAAAAAACTTAACAGTGTTACCTTGAAGACAACCTCATTTAAGCAATTTCCACACTTCTACAACACATTGTTCTGGATTTATACCAACATAAATCAAGGAAGAATTGGGACAAGCTATTTCAAAATTCTGTAGGAGTAGCCAAAGAGTCCATTCATATTATCTTGGTAGATGCATTTGAAACCAACATTCAATAGTAAGTGACTCATCAAATTAAACTTGTTTATAACAGAGGCTGTTTTTGAACACTCTGTTGCCAGTAGGTCACAAAGAAAGACTTGAGACATTAAAGAACGAGCTGTAAAAATGCTGGATAAGCAAGAATAGCCTTATTTAGAAAGAAGGATTTGACCCAATAATTTATTCTAACTAACCTAGTTTTTCCCTAAAAGCACGTTCCACTTAAATTTTGGGATTCTGTTTTTCCCAATAAGTAATTTTTGTTGTATAAGTGGTGTTTTAAAATCTTAACTATAGTATTTTCAGCTGATGTAAATTGCTATAACTTGTACCTCTCACAGATGATCATTGGTTCACATGTAGGTTAGATACCACAGGCATTGAAGATGTAAAACCTACAGTAGTGTTAGCACTTTTATTTTATTACTGTAATTAATCCTAGAGGAGTTCTCTCTATTAAAACCAGTTGCCATAAGAATATTGACAACACTAACTCATCTGACTCACATGTTTTTTTCAGTCCCATTGGGACTAAAACACCCTTAAGGCAAAGTTACTATCAGCTGTAAAAATAATACATGCTTTTATAGAAAGGAAGCAGTTAAATACAAACATTTCACAAACACCTGACAAATTTACATGGTATAGCATTCACACTTTAAGAAAACTGAAGGAAAACATTCTTGAAAAATGCATTTTTTGTTGAAGTGCTATGACATTGCAGTGTCTTGCCAAACGTTTCAAATAACAAGATTTTTGGTTTGGTTTGATTTTTCATTGGAAAAAAAGGACAAGTGAAAAAAACAATTATGGTATTATAATTATGGTATTATAATTATGGTATAATTAAGGCTACCTTTCCACAAGCCAAAACACATTTACTTCTGAAAAGATTGCTTCTTAGTCAGTCTTAATCGTCAAGGGCATACTATAAGGTGGTATTTGCCATATGCAACTGATTTTGGATTCTTCTTCTCTTCCATAGGAAGGAACTTCCCAAATATTTTGTCCTTTCTTTAAAAACACTAAGTAATGTCAGATAATCTGCAACACTGAGGCTGCAGCCAAGGTGTTATATCCAAGTTAGAGGGTGTTTAATATCCTGCGAGAGGTGTCTTTTTATCAGCTGAAGAAAGAAGAAAGTGTCAGTCTACAGGCAGAAGTTTTTGAATTCTTCTGATTTGTGAACTGTTATAGATAGCCCATATTACACATTTGAGTCATGGATAACTAGAGAAATCTCTAAGTTTTCCCAGCCACTTTATCACTAGTCTTTCAGAAGAAGGAAAAAAACTACACAATGAAAATGTAGGAAATATGATTCTGTGAACAGAGCAGGAGATTTTACTGCATATGGAACTGATATGTTCCATCTGATTATAAAAAGTACTTGGGTATTCCTGCTGCTTGTCTAATGGCTAAAAGAAAACCAGAATACTTCTCACTCCTCTCAAATCTAATGATGCAAATCACATTCTTCTAGGAAGATGTGTGGTGCTTATTCTGTAAGTTCCTTTTAAAGAAGAATTGTATCTATGTTATATCATGAATACTTCTTGGAATCTCCTAAGCATATAAAAAGGTAAAAGCTGGAGCTTTCTATTCATTTCAGCAAGACACCATAATTCTCTGAAGACAGGACTCAGCTGTTTTTCTTTGAGAAACTGAGGCTTTGGAAAATGCTTAACAATTCCAATCCTTCTATTTTTTTTTGCTACCTTTATAGCTGCTAGCGAAAGACTCTTGCTGTGGCCTGATAATGTCTAGTACAGGTGCCTGAATAGAGGGTGTATCAGAGCTCTGAGCACCAAGTGACATCCTGCCGAGGCATTATTTCTGGACTGTCAATGAAGTTGAAAGTTCCTGTGGAATCCTGAAGTGGGCCACTACCAAAGGCTGATCAAAAGGATTCAGAAATCAAGCAATTGCCTCTAATTAGATCCTTACAGCACTTACAGAGAGAATTCTTTCAGAAACACCCTTTTGGTGGCATGTAGAAAGTTTCAAATGCTGTACAGATAGACTACCAGTAATTAAAATTTGACTACCATTCATTGTATAATTTAGAGACGATTGATTCCCTGAACACTCAGAAAGTCCTTTTCATCCTTTCAAATAATACCTGAGCCTGGGACATCCTACCCTGTCTATTTGCAGACTTGGTCCTACTATTCTTATCCTCTCTGAGTTAGCAAACCCTATTCATGTGGTCAGGAATAGTGTGAAGTATTTAGTTCATATTTAGATCAGTATAGTTCTTCTAAGGGCTGCCAGGAAAAAAAAGGGATCCCTTGAATTTAAAGCTCCCTCAGCAGTGGGCTGAAACTGTTGACAAGTTAGAGTGTGGCTGTGCATTTGGAATATTACTTTAGGGTGGCACCTGCACTATTGAAAGTGTCTGCCCTGCTGCAGAGAGGATTGATGTGACACTTAAAGGCACATATCAATTAGCTGAAATCAGAGTACTTATTCTCATGCAAATTATGGATTTCAAACATGAGAAGCAAATTCCGACTAACATCTGTCACACCACCTACAAAAGATTTCTGCTTTCCTGTCTCAGGGCTGTCTTGGGTTAGCCATAAATCGTATTTTGACAGGGTTTAATAAAATACAAATTATGGAACTAGTGAGTCATGCTCAGTATTTCCATCAGACAAATTCAAATGGGTGTACATTTTAACAGAGCTGTAAATAGATTAAACTGTAAATCTAATCCTCTGAACTTCTGCAGCTTTACAGATTTTAGAGGAATATGATTCCCCATTCAGAATTCATTCCTAAGTTAATGCTGAGCATGACTGTGTAATATGTTTGTTATGAGGCAGGATTAGAGGGATTTAGCCAACATTATATCAGATACTGTGTGTGTTTTAGACATGCACATAAGCATTTTTCTTGTTGCTTTCATTCACTAGAGAAGCTTTATAAATAAAAGGAACCAAAATGTTCTTTAACCCCTTTGCAGTGTGTTGCTAAGCTCAGATGCATTCTGGATAGCCCCAAACACACAGCAAAGGTTGTTGCATTAGGAGAGTGGCTGTTGCAAGTTTCCTTTGAGGTCAAGGGGACAGCAAGTTTTAGTCTATGGCTCACCCTGACCTGCCCTGCCCTTGGAAGGCTACTACCTTGAAGATAACTTCATTTCCCTGCTGTGCCTACTTTGACAGGAGACCTCAAAGCAACTGCCCTCCTCTGTTTGGCACCTCATGTAAAATGCTTTATTCTTGCCCGACATGCTGTGATTCTCCTCTCTTTCCTATCTTATAGAATTGATTTTGTTGTCAAAAACATGATTGCATTTCTACAGCAATTTATTAGAGAATTAAAGTGTGAAACATTAAGAGAAAAAAAAATGAAAAGGAAAAAAATAAATCATATGTCCAGAGGTTTTGATCAAATGCAAGAAACAGTGCAAAATAGAAACTTTTTGTAAAATGTCATTCATTGTTGAGTGAATCTAGAAGGAACCTTACATCCTTACATTTGTTTTTTTCTTTCTCCCTTTTCTGTTGCTTTTTACTTTTTTGCTATTTTTAATTCTCTCTTGGTGTGCTTACTATGTATTGTTCATGCAGTTTAAGAGGGGAATATATTAAAATAAAGCTTAGCTCAAATAAATGGCCTGGGTGGTTTACTTGTCTCAGAAATCTCCTTGGCATCATGAACTGCCACCTGAAAACGGTGTAGAAGTGCCCAGATAGCCAAGCACCTTAACAGACCAATGTACATATGAATGACATTACATTACTACTTCTCTGCTTACACTTTGCTATAGCTTAATCTTTGAAGGTTAACCTAGTTCCCTTTAGATAGGTTTTCAAACAACTTCTCTAGATATCATAGAATCCTAGAATGGCCTGGATTGGAAGGGACATTAGAGATCAACCAGTTCCAATCCCACTGCCATGTACAGGGACCCATTTCACTAAAACAGACTACTCAGAACCCCATCTTTCCTGGCCTCAAACACTTCCAGGAATGTGGTATCCACAACTTCTCTGGGCAAAGCTGAAAAACGTTTGTATAGTGAAGTCCTAGAGCAAGCGTCATGCATGATTTATTACTTATTTCCAGAAATAAGAGGCATGTCTGGGCTGCAGTTTACATGCACGTCCCATATTCAGCCTGACAGTTCTCAATGGAAAATGGCCTCCATTTCATGGATTCATCGTAAGTGATGCTTTGCCTCTTTTTACCACCCGCCTTCATTGATTTTGAGGAGCTTATTAGCAGACTGAAACATTCCCTTTAACCCACAGAATGAAAACTGCATGTCTGCAGAAGGCTGAGCTGCTTTGAATCAAGAGTTCTCAGTAACAAGAAAATTCTCAATAAGATTAATTCACAAAAAGATAAAGCAAATTGAAATGAACATTTTTCAGTTTCAAATTAACAATTATTTTGAGAGTGATTCATCCTCATTTAATTTTTTAAAAATAATTTCATATAATTTGTTAAACAATGAGTGCAAATTTAGGTTTTGTTATTTTTTGTTGACAAATTCCAAACAGAGCTGCACTAGTGAAGTATTTCAGAAGGAACATCTGCATCCTTTCTTAGGGCAGAAGAAAATATGCCTGTAAAGATTTTGCTTATATTTTGGAACTTGCTGCCATTGTATTTACTTTGTTTTACAATGCAGAGAGAAATACTAAAAAAATATATTAGAAAAAGCTGTTGCAGAACATAAGTTTGCTGCTTTGGGATAAATGAGTAATGGCTACATAACTGTCATCACACAATCACTTTTAAGCCTTCTTTCATGGTATACAGCTGTGGGTTTGGGCAATGCAATTAATTAGAGGGGGAAATCAAAGCCATGTATCTTTCTTTTGTGAATTTTTAGTCCCTGTCTTTATATGGCTATCATGTCCTTCTAGCTATATTAAATGCAATTAAATTGCACCTTTCCAACAAACATTTCCATATTCCTGTCAAATAATACATGTATGCTCAAAGAAAAACATTAATAAGTGAAAAAAAGCATTAGTGTCACTTGTAGATAAAAGAAGTCCTTAAGAAACCACTGCTCTTCAGGATCCACAATGTAATTGTACGCACTGTTGCTATTTTAGCAAAAGGAGAGATATAGTCAGACAATTCATGGCCATTTAGGGTCAGTTTCCAGTGGCCAGCAGCGTCTCAATTTAGGGTGCTAAGTCCAAAATAGTCCAATTTATATTCACACAAATGTAAAAGTATTGGTAGTTCTAGTACTTGCTTAAAAAAACCCAAACAAACAAACAAAAACAAACAAACAAAAAATTGCCCGTAATAATTATTTTTGTTCTACTGTTTCTCATGATAATGCAGTTTTACTGAATTTTCAGGGTTTCTCTTAACTGATTCTTCTAAGTCCAAGGATTAATTGTACGCTTGATATCCTAATTCTGAAATGACCTTTTGCATGTTTTGTGACTATGACCGAGAGAGACAATATTGAAGGAAAGGCTGAACCAAGGATAATTGTTGATCCTCTTGATCAATCTGCTGATATGTACTTTGCCACAAATACAACAAAGGTCCTGAAAAAGCCTGAAGGCATAAAGGCAACCCTTATAGTAATATTTTCACACTGTTCACACCAGTTTTGACTTCCACACCTTTTACAGACATCCGCAAACCCAACTACAAACTTTTATCTCAGCCAGAACTCCAAACTGAGGAAAGAAAATTCTCCAGCCTAATATATTTTTTCTGCATTTCACAAAATACTACTACACTTACAAAGATCATGCTGATTATGTTTTGTCTATTCCGCCCACTAGAAAAAAAGGGGTCTGTGAGAAAGACATATGTTTCCAAAGGAAAATTATTTTAGCCATTAAACAATTCATTCTGTATTCAGCCAACTAAATGCACTATGTTCCCAGGAATGTCAGAGAACCAAGTTTCTTTAAGAGCTTGGTTTTTTCATTCTCTCGCTAGTAAGTTTGTAATAGTCCTACTTGTAATCACAGGAAGATTTCTCAAAGCCTTTGCATCAGTATCAAGATCACCATCATCATGAGATCAGACATTGCTACTCAAAAGCTTGTTGAAATCTCTGTCTGAAGCACCAGCCACACAGTGGTATCTCATTTCTCATAAAGACCTGTCTTTCATATGTAAACAGTATGAGCTTGGTGAGGCAGAAACCTCTGAATTTGTGTGTGTCCCATCACATCAAAGTTCTTCTTGTTCCCTTCAAGGGAAGGATGTGTCTCATCCTAAAACATATTAGAATTTTGCCTCTGTCTCTTTTTCTTCAATAAAGAGAACCTCAACAAATAGCTGAAATGAAGACATCTGTGTAGCAAACAATTAAATTTACATGAAATGAAATGTTGCCCTAAGGGTCTATAATTAAAGTGCAATTATATTCCCAAGTTACATGAACAGGATCCCACCCACTGTCTTTAAACTACTGCTGCTATTATTTATTTGCAGTGAGCTAGAACAAGCATATTCAGATCAAGGTTGACATCTCATTATACTTAGTCTCATACAACCACTGTCTCAAAGCATGAGACATTCGGTTTATGTCAGAATATGAATGAGTAGGGAAAGGGGAAAGTGAAGAATAGCAACATGATGTGGCTACAGACATTAACTAAGAATTCATGTAAGTAATTACAACTTATCATTTATTTTCTATAGGATGAATCATCACGAATCATAAATCCATAAAGTTAGAGATACAATCTTCACTGGGTCTTATCTGGACAAGATGTTCTTCTGGAAGGATGGAAAAATTAGTTCAAGTTGTCTTTGGAGGAAGAACAGCCAAGCTTTGGACAAGAGAAGAGTGGAGAATATTAATGATGAATAGCACAAAAAAACATTTTGAAAAGAATCAGAATTTATTGAGTAAAATTTATTCAAAAATCCTTCTTTTATATATTTTTTCTTTCTTCCTGATTTGTTTTTGCCATTTCTGATCTATAATAACAATAATAAAAATATTTGGAATTGCACCTCTTTTTGTCACAATGTATCACGGTAAAACAGCCTCTGCTGTTACAGATAGCCTACTAATAGTAACCACAGTTTGCAATTTAAAGTCAGCTAGCACTGCTGTGACTGCAAATTGTCTTCAATTGTCCCTGTGTCATTGTTCTCTCTCCTGTCTCCTGGACGTGGAGAGAGAAAGGTGGAGCGGCCCAGTGGTGATGAAATACTCTTTGCTGTCTTTTCTTTCAATACCTATTTCAGTTTTAAAAACCATGAACGAAAACAATAACAAATGAACAAGAAAACAGACTTCCAAACAGAAAGGGATGAAAGCAAAATTGATTGATCAAAAAACAGGAGGCTCCCAAGCAGCCTTCTGGGTGTGCTGTGAAAAAAACCCTGTCAGGAAATATGTGATAGCATATGGAGGGGTGGATGATAAAACCTTTCAAACACAAAGTCTGCAAGGGGGGAGATACCAAAATCTGCTGGAAGAAACTGGTGAGATGCAGCCACAGACCATGTTTGGAAAAGTACCAGATGTACCTTGTGAGCTTCTAAGCTCTTTTAAGTAGTGAGCTTGTGTGGTTTTTGTTTAGACCCTTTTGTTTCTTCCAAAGGATGATTAGTTCCTAAGCATTAACAAAGTGTGCAAAAGTATTATGTGCATGCGAAGATGCTGCTAAGTGTTGTACATGAGGAAGTCTGTCTTCAATTATATTTTAGCAATTACTTTGATAACATCTTTTGTTTACAGTAGGCTACCATGAACAAGGATGTCCCTGAGGAAAAAGGATTTGAGGAGTGGAGAGGACATAGGAAGAAAAGGCTCTGAAAAGAGTGTTTGGCTTGAAGTTTTTTCTAAGAAAAAGAAAAAAGTAAATCATGTGCAAAGTTAGTGCAACAAAAGAAATCTTATTTGCTTGCCAAAAAGTTTTTATATAGTAGTAAGAGGAAACAGAAGGAAAAGAGGTGGGTTCCAAAGGATTTTAAAAATTGAAAAACAAAAAATGTCTACAGATTTTGAGGTAGCTTTGCCTAACATATACGTGGGGCTTTGTTCCTCAGTGGATATGTTTTCCTTGGGTAGCTGATAAAGTTATAATTGGTTCCATGTTCAGCAGTGTTTTGGCTTTAGCTTCATTTTTTGAATGCAAGGAAAAAGGAATGTAGTTCACAGTCATGCATTTCTTTTTTTTTTTTAACAGTCTGTAAAATGAAAGCATGATTCATTTCATAACAAGGAAATGATGGTGCAGCTACATGTAGAGCAGTAGTTCTTGAACTACACTTGTTTGCATCTCACCATGAACTGTTGAGGAGGAGCACACCTACACCAGGAAAATTAGGATGTCCATGCTGTGCTGGAGGAGCAGAGGTGCTGGGAGATAAGCTAGTCTGGGGCAGCGCTCTAGACTGCAGCACTGTCTTTGACCTCAGGTCTCTGGGCAAATTAGTCTGTGGAGAGAACTGAAATGTGTAGTGCAAAAACAAGTGCTGCAAGATACAGCCTGGAACCAGACTGGCACCTCTTAGATGTGAAGGGATCTCGGTAGGCTGCGTGATGGCAGCAGTGCTTTCTCACAGATATCCAGCACACTCCACCAGCCCTCCCCTGCAGACATGGCTGTATGTTCTTTGTTAAACCAGGGGGAAGCATCTAGCATTCTGAAATAGCATTTATACAGCCTTAAAACAATCACTACAGACCAGTACAAACAGAGGAACTGCTGCCCTTATCAAGACACAGAACAGCCCAGTGTCTTTCTGGTATGTCTAAGACACTGCTAGTGATACATTTCAAAGATAAGCATCTATGGTGTATCAAAGTTTGCAAATTTTAAAATCAATCTTTAAAATTATAAGGCATGGGCTGTTTCCATCCATGTAACTCACACGAATAATTTTTGTGAAGTGGCCCACCCACAGTACAATTACATTAATTCTGTTGGATCTATCTAAATCAAACTTGCCTAGTGATAAACCAGCTTTCTTAGGGTGTTTTTTGTATGACAATGTCATTTCATGAGAATTAGGACCTAAGGACATGACCAGAGTCTCAGAACTTCCTCTTGTCTCTATGTAGTGACAATTCCTGAAAAGACAGGATCAGACCTCTAATATGCAGCCTGTCTGTAATGGCAGCATGAAAAAAAATCCTTAAATTACACGACAGAGTACCTTCTTTAATGCAAACACTAGCATGTTATCTTATGTTAGCTGGTATCTTTGAGTCCTACAGAAAGAGCTTACAAGTTAAAACCAGACATCACACATATGATTTTAGTACACTTTAAAATTTATAGTGAGCAATCAGAAGATTGTCCTTATATAGCACTATCAAAATCCTTTTATAGTCTTTTTTTTTTTTTCTCTCTAGGAAAATACAGTTTTCACTGTATTTCCAAATACACTTTCTTGCCTTAATTATGAAACAAAAATTTAGGAAAACAGTATTCTTTGTGCTTTGCAGGTTTCCCCTGTGAGGAATGTGGGCCACTGCAGTATGTTTGTTTAAGTACCATGCTTAAAACTGTAGTTCCCACGTGACTCACTAGTTCAGTTTTCATTGCCCCTGGCTCTCTTTTATTATTTAACTTGCTTCTGAAGTTCCTTGTAGGAAGAAAAGAAACCTTTACAAAAAACATGGTGAGTTTGGAGCTCATTTTAAATTTAGTTTTTCACCCTGCAAAGAAGGGTGAATAAATTGTTGACTGAATCATAGAATCATTTATCTTGTAAGAGACCTTTAAGATTATCAAGTCCAACTGTTAACACTGTCAAGTTCACCACTAACCAATGTACCCAGGAGATATATCCAATATATTTTAAATATCTCTGGGGATGGTGACTCCACTACTTCCTTGAGAAGTCTATTCCAATGCTTGATAACCCTTCCTGTGAAGAAATTTTTCTTAATATCCAATCTAAACAGCCCCTGGAGCAACAACTTGAAGCCATTTCCTCTTGAATTGTCACTTGTAACTTAGGAAAAGAAATTGGCCCCCACCTATCAGGTAGTTATCTATGTCTTTCTTGTGGTGAGGAGCCCAAAACTGAACATGAGTTTCAAGGTGCAGTCTAAAATTGCTGAGTACAAGGTGACAATCACTGTCCTTGTCCTGCTGGCCACAGTATTCCTGATACAGGCCAGGATGCCATCGGTCTTCTTGTCCACCTGAGCACACTGCTGGCTCATGCTCAGCCATCATCCCCAGGTCCTTTTCCAGTGGGCAGTTTCCAGCTGCTCCGCCCCAGCCTGTAGTGCTGCATGGGGTTGTTGTGACCCAAGGGCAGGACCTGGCACTTGGTCTTGTTGAACCTCATACAACTGGCCTTGCTCTATTGATCCAGCCTGTCCAGATCTGTCTGTGCAGTATTCCTGCCCTTCAACAGATCAACACTCCCACCCAGCTTGGTGTCATCTGCAGATTAATTGAGGGTACACTTGATCCCCTCATCTATTTCATCGGTAAAGATGTTAAACAGGGCTGTCTCCAATCCTGAGCTTGGAGGAACCCCGTTAGTGACCAGCTGCCAGCTGGATGTAATTCCATTCACCAACACTCTCTGGGCCTGGCCATCCAGCCAGTTTTTCACCCAGCAATGAGTGCACTGTTCAAGCCATGGGGTGACAGCTTCTCCAGTCAAATGCTGTGAGAAACGGTGTCAAATTGGGCTTTACTAAAGTCTAGGTAGAAACATCCACAACCTTTCCCTCATCCACTAAACATGTCACCTTGTCATAGAAGGAAATAAAGTTGATCAAGCAGGACCTACCTTTCCTAAACCTATGATGGCTGGGCCTGATCCCCTGGTTGTCCTGCACATACCACACGATGACACTCAAGATGATCTGCTCCATGACCTTCCCCAGCACTAAGGTCAGGCTGACAGGCCTGTAGTTCCCCAGATCCTCCTTCCAGCCCTTCCTGAAGATGGATATCACATTTGCAACCTCCAGCCAACTAAGACCTCCCCAGTTAACCAGGAGTGTTGGTAAACTAGGGAAGGTGGCTTGATGAGCACTACCACCAGTTCCCTCAGTATTCTATGTGGCCCCATGGACTTGTGTGTGACTAAGTGGTGTAGCAGGTCACTGATCATTTCCCCTTGGATTGTGGGGATTTCCTTCTGCTCCCTGTCCCTGTTTTTCAGCTCAGGGGAGCTGGTACCCCAAGAGCAACTGCTCTTGCTATTAAAGACTGAGCCAAAGGAGGCATTAAGTACCTCAAACTTTTCCTCATCCTTTGTCACTATGTTTCCCCCCACAAGAAATAAAGAATGGACATTCTCCTTGGGCTTCCTTTTGTTGTTGAGCTATTTATAGAAACACTTTTTTATTTTCTTTTATACCAGTAGCCAGAATAAGTTCTAGTTTGGTTCTTCAAATTTTCCTCCTGCAAAACTTCACAACATCCTTGTAGTCCTGAGTTCCCTGACCCTTCTTCCAAAGGTCATAAACTCTAGGAATTTTTCTGAGTTCCAGCCAAAGTTCTCTGTTCATCCAGATCAGCATTCTTCCCCACTGGCTTGTCTTCCAGCACGATGATGGCCTGTAACATTAAGATTTTCTTCTTAAAGAATGTCCAGCCTTCCTGGACTCCTTTGTCATTCAGGTCTGTTTCCCAAGGGACTCTCTCAATCAGTCTTGTAAACAGACCAGTGTCTGCCCTCTGGAAGCCTGTAGTAGCAGTTTTCTGGCATCCTTCCTTTCTTCTCTGGGAATTAAACACTCTTATCCTTTCACAATCACTGTGCCCAAGATGACCTCCAACCATTCTGTCACTCACAAGTTCTCTATTAGTGAACAACAGATCCAGTGGGGTACCTTCCCAAGTTGGCTGAGTCACAAAACTGGCTTTAATTCAACCTCCTGACTGTGGACAGGCTGGTATGGGGCAGCAACAGGCACACTGGCCATCTTACACCTGGAGTGAAAGGAAGGCAGAATAGGAAGGGAATAGAGGACACGAGGAAAGAAATGTGGTGAGCAAGAAAACATTTGAGGCATTTGAACCTGTCTGTAGAGGGATTATGAAATGAATTTGTAGCTTTGAACAGGATCCCAAAATTGCAGAAGAACCTGAGACACAACTGAGGGTAGGAATGAAAATCTGTCTTTCAGCCACTGACATGATGTGAAACGACATCTGCCAGCTCAGGAGGGAGTCCAAAGCCCAGGAAGATAATCAAAGCAGTAATAAAATCTCATTCAGGAACTTATTTTAAGTTACTGCTTTCCACTGCAGCTACATTTTAAAGCAAAAGACATCTTTTCCACATTTCAGTATGCAGATACCCTCCCCCAGCCCCCTTTACTGCATACTAAGCAAAGTAGGCAGGTGGAGTCTTTTGAGCTAATGATAGACCAAAATCGTCATCTAGCAACTGGTGGTGCCTAATAGATGCCTGCAGATGCCTAATTAACATTCATGAAGCACTTGAATCCCTTAGATGAAGTCAATATACAGTAAAAGCATAAATTATTATTATGGGTACTAACTGCTTCAGAAAACAATTGTGACTATTTCAAAAAAAATTGTTTTATTATTCCTTTTGCTAAGGGACAATTGAGTAAAGACCAATTGAAAAATCTTTTTTCCCTACACATTAATTATTTTACTACCATTCAAATAGCAACAAACCCATACTAAAAGGTCCTCAGGTGTTTCAGGAGTTTGGATTTCTAACAAAATCTAAGATTCCAGTTAAATCTGACAGAAATCTGGACAATCAACAATCATTAATGTGATTGAAATTTTAAAGCAGACTACTCAATCATGCTACAGGGCTGCTAAGAGCATTCTGTGTCCTTTCCTTGTCCCTGACCCTTAAGCTGCTTTGCATCTGGATATTTAAATACTTTGCACAGCTGTGTCTTGCAGACTTTGCCTTCTCCATCTGCTTGTTTGTTTTCCTGGGTTTATTTTTCAGGCTGCTATTTTGTATAAGCAAAATTATCCTTTTATGTCTCCTCTGCCTCTGTTGTTTCTTCTAGATATTGTAAACTACAGCATCTGATACTTCTGTTATAGATTTATATTTTACTAGGTAGTGTGAGATAAAGATAAGAAGCCTCACTAGAACGTGAGGCTGATGCCTCACTCTGATACGTAAATCCCCAAAGCTTTTTTTTCCTGAATTTTACTATGGAGTATCACCTTGGTGTATAAATGAATTCTGTTGATTTTTTTACAAGCATGTATCACAGGTCAGTAGAAAAAAGGAAGACAAGTCACTGGCCATTTGACAAAACACAGTTACCCTTTACATTAGTGAGAGTGACACTTTTGTTTTTTGTTGAGTTTTGGGGCGGTTTTTGTGTTGTGGGTTTGGTTTTTTTTGGTGTGTCAGATAACCTGAATACTCTGACAGTAAATATTCCTAAAAAATGGGTTCATGCCCTAAGAAGAGTAGCGATTCAGATTTGATTTTTAAAACATTTCTCTGTCTTTGAGTCAGCATGTTTGCAGAATGAAAGGATGTTTCCTGACCTTTTTATCTCTGAAGGGTGGGAAGTAACTTCAGATTCAGAGATTTATCTCATATCCTAGAAACAAATTGAGCCAAGTTTTCAAGTTCTATCTCCCAGTTATTTCTGGATTACTGAGCTTTGCTTACTCTGAACTGTTTCATAAAGGAAGTTAAAAACTAATGCTGCTGCTTAGGTATATACTTAAATATGAGCTCAGCTTTTAGCACAAACAGATGTTCTTTGCTTAGCTGGGATAGTCTGGAAAAAGAAACAATTACTAAATTGTTTTGATGTGTTCAATTCTAGGAATCTGTTAATGACTTATGAACACATGGATGCCTCTGTTAGGTCAGAACGGCAGCTTTCTTACCAGATAGCAGAAGTAGATATAATAGGACAAAAGGTAGGGGTCACATACTGAAGACGCATGTGGCTTATAATATCTTACAGCTTTTGTATGTATTAATGCATCCCTATTTGTTCCCTGTGTTATCCTGTATGGAACCTTATTTATGTGAAACAAATGGCAAGGGTTTTTTAAGAAATCTCTCCTGCTTAAATAAATCACTCCCATTACCCTAAAATTTCATTTGTCAGGGTTTGTCATAGCTGTTATATCCTGCTGAATTATTGTGAAATGTCAAGAGCAATGCAGCAAAACATGTCCTACTGAACAAAACTTTAGGAAATAGGAATCACTGAAATTTAATTCTAAATGACCTTGGGAAGAGGAAGGAGAAAGAAGGTAATGTCAAATTCTAATAATAGCTTCTGATCATGAGCTTTGCTCTTTGACACAGTTTGCATTCAATTTGCGGCTGGTGCATCTAGCTCCCCTTGGCTTCATAGAAGTCCTAGAAATGTCTGGAATTGCGATGTGAGCCTCACAGGGAAATCTAACCATACCCAGGTATATTCCCATTAGTTCTATAAGTAATGAGCATACATCATCTTGGGAAAAAATTAAAAAGAAAATCTAAAACCCAAAAACCATAAAGACAAAACACAGCTTCAAGCTTAGGGGTATCCATTTCACATCTTCTTTACTTATCTGTTCTTCTAGATTCACAGACTATTACATTACCTATTCTTCATCTTCTGTTTATCACAAATGTCTAACATTTCCTCAAGTTACCCCTGAACTGAGCTCAGTAGTTTGCATTTGATGGAAGTATGTGATTTTATCGCATGCCACCATTCATCAGCTCCTCTGATGGCAGTACTGTAGACTACTGTGTACTAATTCTAATTAGGCCATGGCTGAAATAAGAATTGTTGCTGATTTGTAATTTTGCAGTTGTGCTTAGGAATCCCAGTTGTAGACCATCTTGCTTTCAGCATTCAGAAGTGCAACAGGAATTTATTCCCCGCCTCCCACAGATTACAGGCTAAAATAGTTCACTTGGGAACAGTAAACTCCCCTTGCTTTTTTACAGTACCCCAAAGGCCAAACCTTTGGTTAGAAAAATACTAATGGTTTATTATTGCTAATGCTAATTAAAGAAAAAGGAAAGATTCAACTCATTTTTTAGACAAGGCTTAACAAAATGAAGAGCTAAGGTGTCATTCTTACCCATTTAGGTTTTAAGCCCTACTTCAAGAGTGAAAGAAAAGGAAATGTAATAAACTCACTGACCTCTCTAAGGACTAAAGCACCTGTAATATTATGTATTCCCATTTCAGCAAGTGTCAATAACAACCCTGAATGTGACTCCTGCTGTGTTTACCTGCAAGTTTGTCAGATATTCTGAAGTTCACTGATTTATGTCCCTGAATAGTGGGACTCTAGGAGCTCCGTGTGTTTTATTACTTGAGGTCATAGATGTATAAGACAGCAAATGTTGGCTTTAAGGCTCTTGATAGTGGTTCAAAAAGCCAAAGCCACATGATGTACAAGGCTGATTCTATAATATTCCATTCAGGTGGATCAATATTTTTTGTTTTCAAAAATAACTGAAGGGTTAAATTTGCATCAAGGGACTTTCTCACACAGTAGGTATTGTTCGTCTTCACCATTGCATCTTGATACCAGATATCATTGATACTTGATATCATTTGTTCTTCTGTCTTTGGGAAAATGCGTAATGCCAAAACAAACTCTGTTCCTGTGTAGTCTGGCTGATGTGACAGAAGTACAGCCATCTAATCCCAGCCAAGCTGGATCACATTTGTTTCATACAGTATTGTTTTTGCTATTGATTGCTAACATAGTATTTTTGATAGCAGGATAGTAGGGAAACTTGTTTTGCTTGAAGGAAGTCCTTATTAATAGTCTTTTATGCTGTCTTTTGTCTCAGCATCTTTTGTCCAAATCAGTATTGATATGAGCAACTCTAAGGTGTGGAGAAATCTTTCCTGCCCCACCTGAAATGCCCTTTCCTTCAAGACTGCAGCTGTCAGTGTCCTCCACCCAAACGACCACTTAACCTCAAACTGAAAAAGGAAATAGTTTCATACCTGACAAGGGGGTAGTTTTTCATTTCCCCCACCCAAATACCACATGGGAAATTTGTTAGGTGGGTAGAGCTCATACACACCCCCCAAATATTCCCATGGTTGCTCTAGCAGCCAAAACAGCCTACGGTGTGTTTACACCATGTCCTGCTGATGAACATGTCCTGGGTGAGGCTCTGTGGCTGGCTTTATTTTCAACATTCTGCAGTTATTTGTGTGTCATTTTCCCCGAATTATATGAAAATGCTTTCAGGTTTTTACAGAGTTCTTTGGAAGGAACTGCTTTTACCTACAACAAAAAGAACAGTTTTGTTTCTTAACAGCACTCAGGATAAGCCAAAATGCACTAATTTCTCCTCACTTGTAAAACATTTAACATATCGCTACCCACACCCTGTAATTTCAAGACTCCTAGGATTTATATTTTAAAAGCATAATTGAAGCTTCTTGGCAAAGGCCCTATGACTTCCAGTCAAAATGGTTATAGAAGAAAAATTCTCTGTCTTCATGTAAAAGAAATCCTGCCTAAATTAAAAGCAGTTGATATTAGCTCTTTTTCTCCTATAATAATATCTACCATTAAGATGACAGCTAAAATATAAGGTGTTCTTGCATTTCAAGGGACTATGAGAGAAAAAAGGATTGGTGGGGCTATTTAAGTGATGCCAAGTGGAACTCATATTTTGTCAAAATAACTGTTTGCTCATCTACATATAGAAATGTACTTTTAATTCAGAATTCATTCAGGGTCTCATGCCTTTACTCATTGAATCATAGTAACTCAATGACTAAACTGACACAGGAAAGAGAGTACAAATGTTCATGAAGGGTGTGCTATATTGCAACCATAGTTTTCTCAGCACTTGAAAATCAGTTAAATAAATTAATATTATTTCATTGCTACTTTCTGGTAAAGTGAGTGTGGGGGCATTGTTGAAATTCAGTCCATTTTTCTGCTTGACACAAAAGCTCTCTAAAAGTTCTGGAGTGAGCAGATGTTCAGATCATACCAACATGGAGGACACTCAGCCTCCTATACAGTGCAGATACTCACATGGTGTCAGTGAAGAATAATAACCTAAAAATAGCAAAATAGATCTGATGAGAGCAAGATAGGACAAACACCCGGAGTAACCATCTAACAAAGGCATGTCTATGCTTTCTTGACTGTTAACCTTGCCTTTGTCTGAGGAGTTCCTAGAAATTCCCTACACCTGTACTGCGCCATCTAGTTTTCCCCTACTTTCTGCAAGAAGAAGATGACAACCCCAGTCCAACATCCCTGGCCTCCAGTGCCATGAACCTGGGGCAACAGCAATAGCCTTTTCTCTTTGGAATCACAGGATTCTACAGTCACTGCCTGGCTCAGCATTTAGCTACTGTCCAGAACAATAAGAATGCAGGGGTTGGACTCAGTGATCCTTGTGGGTTTCCTTCAAATGATATTCTATGATCCTATGATCTCCGTGCCCTACTCCACCAGTGAATGTGTGGTCTGCAATAACACCTGACCCACAGTAATCCCCATTTCATACTACATAGGCAACAAATTGTTCAGACTTTTCTTGCAATCCAGTATTTGGTTTTTTACATATCTCATTATCTTACATGGAGAATATTAAAAGCAAAAAAAATGGTTTAATGTTGATGGTAGTTCATTCCCTGCTTAACATAGCTGCCTGTAGGCAAATATGACTGTTGACATGTCTACGATACTAGACCAAAATGAAAGGCCAGCTATGACTTTCAGTTATTGAAAGTAGTGTTGAAAAAATGGTCTCTCCCTGCTAGGATCTGCATAAGAATTACACAATTGCACTGATGCAATGGTAGTTATCAAACAAAAATGTGAGATTCATGAAGGAGACAAAATTTACTTACTTGGACTATTTGTAATAGTTGTCTTATATTAACAATCACTTACAGTAGGTAAATGAGAGATAGCCTTACAGGAGATAAGAAAAAATGTTAAAATCATGATAATGAAAAGCCAAATGGAGCTGTGATTGTTGTGAACATTTTTTTTATGCTTTCCTCATCTGTGTAATCTTTTCTGTAGTTGAATTCTAAGATCCATAGGACAGGGAAACTGCTAATTCATCTAAGAGCTCTCTTTGTTCTAGATCCTGTATAATGATCACCAAATCAGCCTTAATCCCTTTAAGGTAAATAAAAACAAAGAAAGGTACCACAGTTGTGCAGCATTGGAAGAGACTTCAAAGATACGGAAGTCTATCTGCTTGCTTTAAGGAAGAATTAAATGTGCTTAGGCTATCCATAACAAGTCCATTCCTAAGACAGACTTCTCCTTTCAGGAGAGTAGTGAGATTCTTCGGTTACGTTCTGAAGTCTGCTTCACAACTTAGCTCTTCCTCTATTTAGAGAGTGTTTCCAGTATCCGTGTGGATGGAAGAAACAAGAGGAAATTTTGATTATGATTAAATGTTGGGGTTTTTTTGGTTTTTGTTTTGTTGGTTTTTTTTTTGTCTCAGCAATATAGTTATAGAAGAAAAACCATATTTTATCTGTATCATCAAAATACTTCTGATGTCAGTGCCTAGTTTCATACGTGGCTATCAAATACTAAGTTGTTTTTAGGTAGCTCCAAAGTAAAACCCCATGAAACACATATTTGTCTGGAGCACTGTAAAAAGTTATGATTGTCTCTCCTACCCTTTCCCAAAGTTTTCATGCATGATGTGCTCCCTTGTTTCCTGAGGATGACTGTGTGATTTTCACTGTAAAGACAACCTTTATTTTGCTAATATGGATAGTGTGTCCCAGTCTATAGTTTCATGGTTGCTAGCAGCTGCTCTTGAAATTCTGACATGAAAGAATATCACGATGCAAAAGTTTCTTCATGGTGTTTTTTTTCTTTACTTTTTATGCATATATATTGGAAAACATTCTGTGCAATAACCTATTGTAGAATTTAATATTTTCCTTTGTTTTCTTGGAGTTCATTAAACATAAATATATATGTCTTACCATTATAGTTTGAAGGATATTCTATGTAAATTCAGGTTAGTAATAACCAACACTGTGCATTGAGAGATGGGAAAACTAGATCTACCTCACAATTAGGATACAGGTTTCATGCACACATGGGTATAACTGTGATAGTTCTGTCTTCTGATCATCTGCTTTGCTCCTCTATGGATGGCAGAAAACTCCCACACCCACCCCTGAATGCTAGTTCTGTGTGAGTAAAGTATGCTTGCAGATAAACCTGAATACTTGGCAGCTATATCCTATGGTATGCAGTTTTAGATTAAAACTAGTTTGGTATGTGCTACATGTGTTACAATCGCACTTCAATCTGAAGCCTTTATATATCCTAAATTGAAGCAGCAATGCATACTTGACACTCAGAAATGGTCTTTCAGCTCTGGCCATCTGTGGGGCAGATGTGCAGCTCTTTTCTCACAGCTATACCAAAAACAGTTTCAAAACCACCTTCCTGTTGTGCTTCTTCTAATCAACCCATTTCCAGATCTCACTGCTGGCAGCAGTCATATTGCATGTTTGGTTTAATAGCTTTGCACCCCCTGATTTAATCCATCCCTTATATAGGCACACATTCCCCCAGGCTCTTTGGCAAAGTTCCTGAGGTACACACAA
Source organism: Sclerurus mexicanus (assembly GCA_013396755.1). Classification (NCBI taxonomy): domain Eukaryota; kingdom Metazoa; phylum Chordata; class Aves; order Passeriformes; family Furnariidae; genus Sclerurus; species Sclerurus mexicanus. The sequence goes on from VWZF01005096.1 coordinate 872,425, forward strand.
GTGAACAGCAAGGAAGACAACAACAGTGGCACTGAAACGAAAGTGCACCTTCTGAAAAGAGAAAGTGATGTAAAGCAGGAGAAGGTGTGGTAAACTCGGACACTGAAGCTATTGGAGCAGGAATCCTCAACTCCCAACATATTTTATGTGGGCAGATTTTATCAAAAAACCCCATGGTCCCTTCACCACTATGACAACACAAACACACACCCTACTGCACTGATAATGCTGTGTGTGTTTGCTTAACCACTCTTTTCCCCAAAAAGCTACTATTCTATGACATGATGGAAGTACTGTAGAGAAGAAAACACGGCAGGGTGCTCTACCACCATATAAAATGTGATTACTAAAGAAAAGAAATTTTGGGGCATTTTCCACAACCTCATCAAAGAAGTCATCCAGTCCTTCACACAGCTGTCAGACTTCACTTTGACACGATGCTGCTGAATGGAGATGACTTGCCACACAAACTTGTGGCCCTCCCAGCAAGCAATGTGTGACACACAGTGCCCAGTGACAGCATGGACTAAAAAGGACAGGAGGGCATGGGTGGGATGAAGCAGAAGACACTCAATGTGTTATCATTTACTAGCAGAAAATGTGCTGCTTTTGTCTGATAACATTTGAGTCAGAGCACTGCACAGCTTTGACCCACAAACTATCCTGCTGCTTTTTCTGTGGCTGTACAAGGAAATGGAAACACATGGAGAAGCAGTCTAATTTATCTCTCTGCTGCTAAGTGAATTTCACCTGACACATATCCTCAGATCCTCTGGTGAAATTAATTATAAAAGTGAAATATATGGTAATATATTATAACAACTACTTATTTTTCTTCTAAGTATAGTGCTAGTCTTCTAGTCTGGGAATGTTGGGTACCATTTTCATATAAGTATCTTGTTGTGTTGTTACTGCTGCATAAAAATAATAAAAAATGTCTGATGTTAATGTTAGTAAAACCTTTTAAGAGTTTGCAGTTTGTTTTGTGAAGAAATAATACTTAATGAAAAAGAAATGTCTTTATTGTAATCACTTTTGCTAACCTGACTTGTAGATTTTATCTGAAATATGCTTTTCATCCTGGTTTGAATAAATAGTTTTCTCTTTCATTTATTGTCCCAAGAAAGAGACAAGACTAGTAACTGTAGGTTCATCAAATGATTGCAGTTCCTGTTATTGCACAGATATCCATTACAGCCCAGCTAGCATTAGCGTGTTGCATCCTGTATGATACCACCCAGCACAGTGGTATTAGCTGATGTTATTACTTTTACATTCAAATGAAAGTGAAATAGATCAAGATTTGGAAACTAAAACCATACTTATGGGTAGCAGGATTTCAGTATTTTAAGGAGAGCTAGTAAATTTGGAAGGAGATTGAAAATGGGAAAGTAAAATACATAAAGATTGTAAAGGACCATAGCCTGCCAGTAATGCTAAAGGGCTGAAACCTGTTCCCTGTGATGTTATCTAAGCTCCGTGACAGGAAATTATTGGAGAGAAAAGCAACTAGCAACTAATCATCTTTCCTTATGAATTAAAATTGCTGAAGAGGATGCTCCTGCACTTGACAATCCAATGAGTCCCAGCCAGGACGAGAAGCTCCATTCCCCAGTTCTGCCCTTTCCATATGCCAGAACAGAAGGATGCACACTCCATTTCAAACAGTTAAAAACAGCCTTTGCCAAATGAAATAAAGCTGTTTGCAGATTGAAACTTTGAGAATTTCAGCATGTTTTTTTTTTTTTTTACCAATAAGTAAACATTGCACAACCCTTGAAGGAAAGCCATATTCCAGATTTTGCAAGAAATTTAAGAATCACATAGTTAAAATCTATTTTATTCCCATCATATCAGTTTCTAGGTAATAAAAATGTATGATCTCACACCACACTTCATGACATTCAAATTCTGTCTTCACATCTATGCAGTAGTCATAACTTTAGTAATGTTATATGAATACAGTTCAGAGCAGAGTTTGATCCTAGATGATAAGATTTTTCTAAATTTTAGACAGCCAGACAGTCAGTCTCATTTTTTTTTCTGGTACTTATAATTATTTCTGCCTCTTATATTATTCATTTACTTATTAACTGAATTGATTTGGGGTTTTTAATCTGCATTAGAAAATAATTTATAAGATGTTTTTAGTGGTACCTGTGTTCTCCAGTCTTCATTTTAGCATGTTTTCTTACTTACCCTTTCAGTTTTTTATCCTTCACCAATTACTATGGATACAATTTCTTTCAATGACTTTTCTGCATTAGAAAATCAGACAGTTAAAACTGTTCATCTAAAGTCTCTCTATCAGTGAAGAGAGGCAGTGAGGGCAATTGGCCTGTCTTTTCTCACTTAATACAGGAGGAGTCCAGATAAAAAGCTTAAAATAGACAGATAACTTGGGTAACACTGGATGAGATAATTAGCAATTAATGAAGATAAATGGTTGCTAGCCTGTCAGGATGTTGCAGATGTTAACTAAGGAACAAAAGTGACATGGGAATCCTGAATATTTGGATAATCCTGTTTGGCCATTTCTATTTCTTCTGGCTCTTAAAATACATGTCCCATTTAACTTCCATTCACTGTTCTTAGAAATTAAGTATGACTGCATGGTGGTGATCTCCCACTTAGTTTCTTGCTTATAGGGAAAACCCCACAAACTTCGAAATTTGGTGATAAAATTCAGACTTTTGCCAGAAATATATGTTTCTACTCTTCCAAGGGGAACCACAATGTCAGAGCCAGTTGGTCTGCCCCTCTCTGCCTTACCTTAATATTTTCAAACTCTCTTTTGCTGGTTGCATTCTTAATTAGCCCTCTGTGCTGGCCTCTGTGTACATGACTATTTTTCTCAGAGAGACATTAAAATTACTTTTACCCTCCTGTGCCCATGCCTGCTCGAGCCTGGCACCATCCCTTGTGGCCCCGAGGCGCTCCAGTCTCCTCATCTCTCTGCAATATTGTGTCTTGTGCAGTCTCCAAAAATTCATAATAGTCATATATGCAGGGATTTCTTTATATACAGTACACCCTCTTCCCTGTTCAGCTTCTCCTCCACTGCTGCAGGAGAAAGAAATAGGCATGAGGAATCAAAGGGGAGCCATTCGAAGAGAAGGAAATTATGCTACTGCAGAGAAAGGCGAGGCTTACTGGCCTTAAATCTTCTAACAGCTGAAGTGAGAGAGCTGGTGTTTTATGATATGACAAAACAACATGACCCCCATCAACCAGATGCAATATGTGGCTGCAGCTTGTGAGGTACTTTATATGCCAAATGCATTTGTTCACACAGTAGGATAAAACACAGTGTTTGGATGCTCTTTCAAAGCTTCATCTACTACTAAAATTTATCTCCCTCTGTAGCACCTTATAGTCAATCAGCAAGCAGTCTGGGTGCAGCAGGTAAAACCGACAGAAGAAATCAGTCAATCAGACCCAGCATGTGCTTGTGTGCACACCCCACACACCCCCACACACACACAATGGCAAGCCTTGCAGAATCTTGCAGTTGGGGTTCATTTTTCAGAAGGACATAGAGTGACAGCTATAAAATATTATTTTGGATTTTCTTAGAGCTCCTTTTTGTAAATCATGACTGATTGAAATAAACTGTCAACTGTAATTTGTTAATTTTATGTGATTTACTCACAATATCTAAATGTGAAAACCTGCCAGAAAAAAAATGTTTTATAAAACATTAGTGATTTTTATCACCATTAGTGTTCTAGAAAAGCAATTTTTTCAGTACTTAATCCTCCTGAATGTTTGTGATGAGCAGCCAGGAAACTGATTGCCACATGCCATAGAGTAATGAGGAGAGTAAATCAACTACTAATAAACTGTTATCCTGTTTGAAACTCAGAACATTTTCCAAACTGGGAAAAAGAGTCTTTATAATCATTACCATATTGGAGTTTGAAAAGAAGTCATCATTTAAAATTGTATTTACTGATTATACAAAGAGGACTGCATTTAAAATAGCTGCAACAATTTGTACAATGTTTAGTACCACATGAGATTCCTGTCATAGGATGAATATTTCTCCTTGATGTAAATGCCCTATAAGACACAATGCTGCTTGAAAATAATATAACCAATTTAAGAGGAAAAGGTCTATATCTGCCTGAAAAGACCAAGTTCAAACTTGAATAATTTGTACTGAAATTTGAGCAGAAATCCACAATTTGACTTCCTTAACAAATTGAGACATGTCCATTAAAAGGTTTAATAGAGTTTAGAGAGAACGTAAGTGTATACTGAGAGCATCAGGAGACTGAGAGTGGGAATGGAATGATATCACCACTCTAAGCATACTATCAGCACTGGGGTGTATAATGCATTAAGATGGGTTTCTGATGATACAAGCCACAGCAAACATCATACAATACAATATGTAGTAACACAGAATACAGCTTTAGAAACTTTCCACGTCAGTTACAAAGTGCACTGGTCTTTAATCAGATAAAGAATGCTGTGATAACAAGCTGTGTTTAGCCAACACCTAATGTCCTGAAATATTGTCTTAAATATTTGTAAATTTATTTTTGTCTGGAAAGAGACTGGATCTTACTAGTGACGCATTTGCAAGGAATGTCAGTTTGAATCTTTCCTATGACCCCAACACAGAGATACTCAGATTTACTAATGGACTCCTGGGAATAACTATGAAAATAACTGTTACCCTCTTGAGGAGAATAAGGAGAAAGAGCATGCCCTGCACTTATTTTGAAACTACAGATCTGCAACTGTTTGTACTGGCAGCTTCAACTTAAAACTGGAAAAGGTGGCACTGCTTGTAACAGATTTGAAGAATATCTGTCCAGCTTATATCTGGCTCAGAGTTAGCCCTGAAATGAGCTGTACAGTAGGTCAGCAGTAGCAGAAGGTCAAGCAAAATGGGAGCGGGGAATTTTACTGGAATTTAGGATCCCATACTAATGAGTTTGGAGAATTTGCAGGCTGAGATACTCTCTGCAAAGGAAGCCATATAGACGCAGAGCATTGCCATCAATTTAGATTTATTTCTGTATTTCCTGCTGTCTGGTTAGAGCTCTTAATTCATTTCTTCCCATGTTTTCAGTGAAGAGTGAACTTACCAGAATAAATGATAAAACCCTCATCTTGAAAAGTCCTTGTTCTATGGATTCACAGAATATTGTAGTGTATGCTGCAATGCCCAATGTGTATTAGATATTTACAATGAGGTAGGGTTTTTTAAAATTATTTTGTTAACATAATGAGGTGCCAGGTCAGTAGCAGAAGGCTCTCTTCTTAATGGTAGCAAACGTTCAACAACAATTGCACTCTGAAGACTTTGTTTTGCCTTTATTCCTGATTAACCATTTTCACTGCAGTCTGTGTGATTTTTAACCATCTCACCACAGTCCACGAGGATTTATGTATAATTTCAGCCAAAACATTCTGTGAGTGCTCTTCCAAAGATAATGCTGGACAGGATATTGCACTTAACCTATACCCCAACACTTCTGGTAACCTTTTCTTTGAGAAATTCCAGTACCCTATTTTTTGAAACATAACTTTGAAATAGGATGGAAAAGAAGCCTTTTCCTTTGTTGCTTCTGCAAAAATGCATCAGAAACACACCACGTCATGTTGTAAGTCAAAAGCCAGTCCTTGAGAAAAGTCATACCACTCTCCAAAAAGCAGGGCAGCTGTCTTTCCTGTGCCTTTGGTACTCTGCTGCTGGAGTCAAACCCTGTGGAAAGAGAAAACCACTGGACAGGAAGTGATGATGACATTAAGGACAGGGAGATGGACAGGAGACAAGCATATTAGGAAACAGGACCAGGGAGGAGACTTGAGCTGGAATTTTACACACAACAACAGAAAACTGATCACAATTAATCACCTAGAGAGGCTAAATGTGTGAATCAAAATCTTATTTTTAAACCAAAAAAAACCTGTGAAACACCCATGAAGAAGCTTCTGCAGTCCCACAGGGGAACAAGGATCAGGGGGAACATGCAGCTGTAGTTGCGGCACACTTTCTTTCCCCATGTCACACAACTAGGGTGCACAAGCCACCCTGGGCTGTGTTCAGTGTTCTCTGTCATTGCCCACAAATAATCCCAAATTTAAAACACTGATATAAATCTTTCACAGATATAAAATCTTTCCCATAAAAATTTAAGTTTAGGTCAGATATGGAGGTGCTACACAGAAGGAGACAACACAGTTCCTTCTCTATCTTAATCCCATACCTGTCCTATTTTCTAAGACAGAAGAAGAGTTAATGACAGTGGCAGTGGTGATGTTTCAGTTGTTTGTTTGATGTGGTCATTGCTTCCTAGGAATGGATCTGGGTGCACAGCATTCACTTTACACAGGCCAATGAGCTCCCCATATTTACAATAAGCTCTTAGGGGGCTGAAGAGGACACACCAGAAACATCTCTCTTTATGGCCCACATATACTGAAATTTAAGTGGATGCTGATTTGTGTTGACATTCCTATTTGCTTTCCAAGATACTATACTAAAAGCTTCCACTTTCCCCAACAATAAAATTTAAGGATTCATTCAAATTAGAAAGCTCCTCTGGCCTTGTTATTTTCATACATAAGGATGTTGTAAAATAAAGATTACAGAAAAATAGTTTCCTTTGGTTCTTATCTGATTTTTCCTTCTAAACCAGATATCTATAGCTGTTGATGGACTGTAACTTTTCATTTGTAGTAAAAGAACTAGCAAGAATATAAAGTGAGTTTTACTGTCATATTTAGGTTTCATCCTAGCAGGACACAAAATTGTAAATTGAATCCGCATGCTCAGCAACGGAAACTTAACACCTTGAAAATTACTTTTGAGTTTGTGTTCTTGGTGTTTTTTTCTTTTTCTCAGAAGAAACAGAGTATCATCTGGAAAATATTCCACCCTTTGATCCAATACACATCAATTTTAGACTTACCTTAACAGCTTTAAGGGTGGAATTCCTTATTTCCAGTTTCCCTCTGTTATCAGAACAACATACAGGGTTCTGTTTACCAGCAGTCAAATGATTTGCAGATGACAGTCAAAAAGGAATTTGTGAAGTCTCTGTTCCAAGGAAGGCCATGATTCACTTAGCTTAAAAAAAATCTCCAAACTGCCATTTCTAATATTTTCAAGAATGCCTAAAAGTCTAAAGCTGCACTCTGAAGTTTTTTCTTGTTTTCTCTTCTCTCCTTTTGTCCTACCATAGGTTCAAAATACTCCTATCCCTTGATTCTATTACAAATATGAAATAAAATTTCATATACAGGACCAGAGCTCTTTATAATTTAAGAGTATTTTTATTCACTTGTTGTTTAGAAGACACTTTATATTCCCTTTAAACTACTGTCAAAGATCATATCCAGGTGTGAATACCAAGATCTCGGCCTCTGTAATGCCCTTCCGTGTGTGTGTTTTTATGGTCTGCTCTTGCAAACCTTGCTTGCTTTGGATAATCTCCACTTGCATCAGTATTTAAACTGAAGTGAATGGAACTTCTTACATAAGACACTACTTGATGTGAACAGTGGATAGTACAGCCAGGCTCTTTGTAGGTACTGCAGGATATGATTTTTCCCTTGCAACAATAGCCAGCTTCAAAAGAAAGGGAAGGAAAGGAAATGTCCTTCGAGCACCAGCCCTTTTGAAGCCGCGCACTGAAGTCTCAACTCCTAAAGCAGTATGTACAGCCTTCATGCAGAGCACAGATCCCCATTCACTGTCCTGACACTGTGTTCATTTTTCAGTCTTTAGTGACAATCATATTTGTGAATAGGGATTTCTTCTGAATTTTATTTGTCAGCATGCATCTACAGAAGAAACTAGTCCAGATTATTAGGTAGTGTGAAGTGCAATAACTCCATGTATGTCAAAAAACTACAGGTATCTGATGTTACACACACAAAATCTTAACTCATATATTGAAAAAATTTTGATATGTGCAGCCTGCAAATTTCAGCATGTGGTACAGTAGCAATGTTCGGATTTGCCAGTTTTTAAGTATTAAGTATGTGAAAACACATATGAAAAGCAGACAGGACACAGAATCTTTTCAGTATTACTTGTAATTGAGTAGTATTAAACACAGAAAAGTGTTAAACTGCAAGGCCATTGTTGCCCCAAAATTCTAAAGAGCCCAGAGACTGATGCTTCTACAAACTTTGTATAACACCAGATGAGAAAACAAAACAAAGAAAAACAAACAGAAAGATAAAAATATTAGAAAATAAGAGGGGATTATTTCTTTTTCTTCATATCTTGTATGTTGACCTGAGAAATCAAGGAGACATCACTGACTTTGATGGCCAAGAACTCCATAAAACCACCAGAAAGACAAATACCACATAACTAGAAAAGAAAACATTCTTAAAAAAGGTAAGAGTTCTTCACATCCCCTTCTTCCTGACTATTAGGACCAGTATTATTTGTCACTGATACTTCAAAAGAAAATAGATTGCTCTTTTTTCCCCTATGGATAAATGTGGATTTTATACACACACTTTTGTCAGACATCAGGTTTTAAGTGTGCCAGAAACCTGGAGAAATGGCCTAGGGCTTGCCCTAGAAGTAGGACTGCCCTTTCCAGAGGTGCTTATTTTCAATTTTCATGGCCGGTGAGGTGCAGTGAGATGTGTGGCACCTAGCCAAATAGATATGAGACAGCTTCCAGCAGAAGACGGATAGATGCTGCATCAAGTAAACTTGGTTGTCTTCACGATCCTCCAGGGCAAAAGAATTCCAGGCTCTGAATGTACAGCTCAGCAGTTCTTCTGTACATGCTGAGGTCTGCCAGCTCCCCTTGGAGAGTCACCCAGGCTTTTCTGTGCTGCATAAGTGAGAAGCTGAGCAACCAAGACTCCGTGCTGCCATTTGGTTCACAAGATGCTGTGAGCCAGTCTGCAAGGATTAGAAAATGTTCAGAGGCAGAAAAAAGGTCTAGATGAGTGCCTTTGATTGCCACAGTAGTTTGCAAATCATAACAGGCTAGCACAAGAGAGCCCATAACCTTACGAAACACAAGTGTTCCAGGACAGTTAAATGGAAGACTTCACTTGCACAATTTGAGAAAAGTTCAGCTCTGAAGTATGACAGGAAAGTTCTTGCTCAATACTGTTGTTTTCACTTTAACTCAAAATGAATAAGCAGACCCAAAGGAGTCTGGCTTTAGGACAGATTTCCTGCATAGGTACTTAGGTGATAGAGGTAGTTTTGTAATGAAATGAAACCTGGCCAACTACATCAGAGTACAGTATTCTTTGTTCTCATACCTAAGGAAAAAAGCTTTCTTATGACTTTCCTTATGAAGATCTTTTTCATTCTCTTCTTACAGGTCAGAAGGTCTCAGTATACACTACCTCCCAATAACTGAGTGTTGTCTTCAGGGCTGTAGCAATATGGAGTCACTACACTATGACAACAGATCAGATCAGATAATATCACAAGACTATGCAATGCTGCACATTCTTGAAAAAATGTGCTATCTCTAAGCAACAAAGAGGCCTTTGTTGTAAGCCTTTTTTTACATCTCATCCTACATCTCAGTCAAGAAAAAAGAAATACATATATATAAAATTATACATACTATATATAGGCTATAATTCTTTTATACAGGACAGTCCTCAGGTTTTGACAGAAAAATTTTCCCAGACTTCCATAATGTCTGTTATTTATTGAATTTCAAACTGAAATGCCAACACAGATAATTCAGGATACCATGGGAATGAATAGAGTCAGTCAAAGAGATATTAACTATCAAAATAGCACTGTAAGCAGAGGACATTTTACTTGTGCTTCTCTTCCTACATCACAAAACACTTTTCAAAGTGAGAAATGTTATTTTCAGGGATTTTTTTTTAGCACAATCTACAGACACTTTGATTAAATATGCCAGTATTTTACTAATTCTCAGGTAAATATCCTGGATTTGATAGGTAGCTGTTAAACCATCTCTATATTTGAATGCAAATCTTTCTCATTGGAACACTTCACACCAAACACTGTTTTGTCAGAATTACTAAACATTAGACTACTGTCATCCTAACAACTTGTGCTTTAATTGCAATAACATAAAGCACCTTAGTTTCATTTCAGAGCTTGTCAACAGGGGCACGGAAATTAGAGGTAAACAGAAACAGAGATACAGTACGAGGTGGCACAATGAAAAATTTCTCTGAATTTGGTAGCTGTATCTGAGTCTTTCATGCTGAATCTGTTGTCTTTTGAATTGAGACACGTGTAACTGATCTAGGCTGAGTTATGCCCATAATAAGCTGGTTTTGTAAGACAGTCAAAAAAAGATTTGTGAAGGATACCTGATAATATATACAGAACTAAAGTTTAAAAATATTGCTAAAATCTGAATTATCACTTTAAAAAGAAACTTTTATTCCAGATAATTGTATTAAGGAAAAAAAACATCAACCTGATATTGGTATTTAAGAGGATGGAGCTAGGAGTGGTGGGAGGAAGACTTTTTTTTAATAAAAACAAAAACATTCTTGGATTAATTTAGGGTTCAATTTTGCAAGCTGCCAAGCTTTCTGGTCCCAATTCAGTAAATTACTTAAGCATGTGCTTAAGTTTAAAGCACATCAGCAATTCCAAAGAAATGATCTGACTCACACATGCTTAATAAATGTGTGGGCTAGAGCCAGGGATCTCAGCACTTACTGGTATTAAGACTTTCGTTTCCTAATTGAACTAATAGTAAGAGGTAGATTGCACAGAGAATAAAGCCTCCTGCAAACCTCCATGCAAGCTGGGAATCACAGCTGGATCTGCTGTAACCCACATACCTCACAGCGTGACTCGACCATCTCTGCCATGGTACAAAGCTGGCCACAATGTTCCTGCCCTCCCAATGTTCCCCTTGTCAAGGGTGAATCATATTCAGTGTTGCTGAAATTCCTAGTTATCCAAACAAGCAATAATAGAAACATTTGAACAGAAAGAAATTTTGAGTCATGTAGGTGGTTTTCTTGTGTGGGAAACTACCCGCTTTGTATCTATGTGATTAGGAAAGTCAGCTTCATTTGCCTCTGGCTGTCTGAGGCAAGCAACAAAAAGTACATTCATACTCCTTTTCCTTCCTTCTCTCAGCAACACAGAAGGAGGGAAAAGATTATCAACATCTATGTCATAATAAGGTTAAGAGAACATATTCCCTGTCAGGAAGGCATCACTTCTACCAATGGGAACTTTTTCCAGAATTTTTTATTGCCCACTCTGAACTCACATCCAGACAGATGAAGAAACTGGTATCTGAATGCTGACCAGTACACAAAGAATCATGCTGGGATACCAGCAATATTGTTCTGGTGGTGTTCAGCAATACACCAAACCCTAGTTGGACATGGTATCTGCCCAAAACTGACTAGACTGACTAGCAAAAACAACTGTTGGGTAGACATGTGGAAGACAGTCCAGTAAGACTGTACCATTCTCTATGTGTGTCTTTGTGGTCTCTGGAACACTTGGATAGAAATCTTATAAAAGTTTTCATGAAAGACCAGAAAAGAACAAATCATCTTTGGAGAGGTTTATAAAACAGCATGAGGAGCAGCATGGGCAGTAGTCCAAGAAGGTTTCCCTGAAAAATTAAAAAACCAAACAGATAAGAGACCTGAGTACCACAGGCAGAGAAAAGACAGCAGACAGTAGCTTCTCACAGCAGTGTGGAAATAGTGTGACTGGGGGAAAAACAGGACAGGATGAGATTGTAGTTGAGGAAAATCTGGAGTGAAACATCAGATCTGGAACCTATCAAAAAACAAGGAGGGAGAATGAGGACAGCAATCCCTGAGACATGTTGAAAGCCTAGGGAGGACATGATTTCAAAAACAGCAGGCTGTGAACATGGTTGTGTTGAAGAAGCTGATGGCTGATGAGCCAAAACCCTGGTCAGAGGCATGTTGGCTGAGTAAGAGGGGAGCAGAGGGAGAGAATTCGGCTGGGATACAGGAGTTCTGCAGGCCAATGTGAGGCCAGGGATGGCAGGGATAAGCTTTTCCTTGCCAGGGTGGGAGTCAGGCTATGCATGCATTACCATGTAAAAAAATATATTCCTGAGAGGAGATGGATGCACTGGATATTAGCACTAGAATTTAAACTTTTCCCCGCCCTTCTCAGCTTTGACAGCATACTGACAACTGCACATTCCAACAAGTATTTCAGGGGAATTTTACCCAGCACCCAAGAGATTTTATTAAAAACAATATGAAAAACTATGACATCTTTCCAGAAGAGAGCTTAACAACAGGTCTGAGTCAGTTTTGCTTGGAGCCTCTGGGCTGCACTTTCAATCTAAGTGTGTAGAACAATGTCTGTTGAAAGTGCTAAGCTGAAATTGGTGACATCAGCAGTGGCAAAAGATGAGAACTGCTTTCATACTGCTCTCAGCAGCCTTATAGAAAAATGATTAATCATAAGTGCAAGAAAAAGTTGTCAGAAAGCCTCAGCTGTTTTACCATTACATTATACTATGTTACTTATTAGTTATAGACTGACTTTTTTATTTTTAATTCAAACAAAGGGTAGGTAATTATAAATGATGTCTGCACATATGCTCCCAAAGTGTGGATAAAACCTTTCAACACACTGAAATATATTCCTTAGTGTATGTACTTAGCTCCTGTCTTGTAATAAGAAGGAAATTTATAGAGAAAGATAAAAAAGAAAATCATCTAGGGTACCACTGGTCACATCCTTATTGTCATTTTAGATTAGAGGCAATAAGCCAAAGGAAATCTGTTTATATTTTCATATACATAGACAAGCTGCCTGTATTAGTACACAAGTAGATCTATAGCTTACTGTGGTGTTGATGACAGAGACAGGCAGTTGTGAAAATTTCAGAGAAACTAGCAGAAAACTGAAGGGCAGAAACACTATAAATTTCCATTTCTAAGCAAACACCTATGCAGAGCAGGACTGAATGCTCAGGAATGTTTTTTGGTGGTCAAATCTGAACAGAACAGTCTGCAGATTGATGATCATGAAAATAGAAATGTTCTCATAAATAATGTACAATTTGAATCAAGAAAGCATTGAAAAATTAAACACTGACAAAAATAATATTTGTTTATGTTGCACAGACATACAGACAGGTACTCACTTGATATCCCTAAGAAGAAGATAAAGAAAAGTCTCTAAAGATCTGGCCGATTCAGCACCAATGTTGATGAGGAATCTTTAAAAACCACAGTGGAAATGATGGGTTTCAAAGTTTTTTATTCTTAAAAAACTAGAATATTTATATATCTAAACAGAAAGTCCCTCCCTCCCTTCCTCCCTTTCCTTCCTTCCTTTCCTTCCTTTCCTTCCTTTCCTTCCTTTCCTTCCTTTCCTTCCTTCCTTCCTTGTAAATGCAGATTTGGAAACCATTCCTGAAAAATACAGTTTTCTCTAAACTACTTTTAACATTTTCTCTGTTTGAGTATAAACTATTTTTGTGTGTGTTTTCTCTAGCAGAGAATAATCTATCACTTTCCCCTTTGCAGTTAAATTTTATATTCTTGAGGGTTATCTAGACTAAAAACTATTGATTTCTTCAGTGTTTCCTCCAAATGAAAAAGGTCATACTTACTAGATGTCTGATCATTCCTGCTGGTTTCTTCTGCAATCTCTTCATTGTTCATATTTCTTTCAAACATCTATTCATGCTCTTATTTCTCAACATTTTTACTAGGTTTTTCTGAAGTCATTTCTCACTTTTGAAAAAGCTATTTAACAGACAAAAAAAAAGGTGAGGAAAAACACAACGTTAATTGTGTACCTACCTTAAACTTTTAGAAGAAAAGCTATTCAGTACATGAAGAGAACATAACTATATAGAAAAATCATGTATTTCACATCACAGATGTATTCATTTACATGGTTACAATCATCATGACAGTCCCTCACAAATTGTCATACATCCTGTTGTCCCTTGTGAAAGAGGGAAGAACTAATATTGCCTTGATAGCAGCAGGGACACATCAACAATTATATAGATATCAACACACTCATCAACAATTATAGATACGCATCCACACACAATTATACATATTTTATATATATATATATATATATAAATAATATATTCATATTTCTTATTATCATGTTACAATGTGAAAATTGCTAAATTGTTTCTGAAGGAGCTAAAAAGATATCAGAAGCAAAATACATACGTTTAATCCAGGCAATCTGCTAAAGAAACAGGATTTATTAGCTTGTGTTAATATGGTTATTCTGTTTCTGATGCACAGCCATCTTAAGATACTCCAGACAACCCAGACTTGTGCCCTGACAAAATGCTTGAGAGCTGTTATCACCAGATCTGCAGTGAACGAGCATGTCTCCCAAATTTCACAATTCGTGCCCAAATCATTCACAGTCCTTCCTCTGCATTTACTTTGGGCTTTTGGGGTTTTTTTTAGGAAGTTTAACAACACAAGAGATAAAGCAGAAATAGATGCAAAAGACATGTCACCTCAAGTTGAGGTTCTTTCCACACTCCTAGTACAGCTCTTTCATCAGAGAGGATGGACCCACCCTCTCTTCTGGGTAAGAACAGCATGACTCAAAGTCAACTAGCTGAGACTCGTGGCACACAAACATGCACCAAATACTCCATATAGGCCTAACAAGTATCTGTGGCAGGAATAAAAAAAACACTCCTTTTGAGGGTGGGAGATGAGTCTAATGACAATTGATGTAGGAAGGCAACCCAGGTAACTTTGTCCTGGCACATCCATAATACCTTCATATTTCTACCATGGGACTTTCAGGTGCTGACATGAAAAGACTGACCATCCTAAGTTGGGCAACAGACCAAGGGGAGACCCTGCAGGAGTGATCATAAGCACTAATATGCAGTGACTGCCTGACCCATTTCACCTGCCTCTCCAGCTGGCATCAAGTGTCTGCCTTGCTCTCCAGATTATTCCAGTTGTGCCACAAAACAATCATAAATGAACCACATTCCTAGTCTTGTCCCACACTGCTTTTTAAATTTAGACTGTGAAAGGAAGGAAAAGCATATTATATGCACAAAAAGTCTTGTAGGAAGTACAGTTGAGGGATATTGATTCCCAGGAAAATTTGAAAATACTGAATGTGCAATTAAGGTATTTTTTAGGATGTTAATTCATTTCTGAAAATATACTTTCATCTCGTGCCTGGACAGTATTCTGAGTTTCTTATTTCATAATTTATGAGTGAATTATAGCTTTGTATGAGTGAAGATTGGCTAAGAAACTGAGTGTACACACAGACCAAGGTCTGGGACCTGTATGCAATGTGAATATCTAGTTTAAGTTAAGCTGTCTATTGCAAGATAATCTATATCCACTGTACATTCTGTATAAAGGAAATTTCCAGTGGACTCTCTCCATAGTATTTGGTTACATGACAGAGCTGAAATGTCTCAAGCAATAAATCTATTGCATTTCCTCATTTACAAAATTATCTGTATGTCTAAAGCCTAGAACCCTTGCAGTAAAGGTCTAAATAATCACGGTGAGAAAATCGCACCTTATTTTCACATTTTTCATTGATATCACAAAGCCCATTCTCACTTTTCCTTTTGCCAAGGCCTTCAGTCACAACATAACTAAAAGAGTTGCTCAGAATTGTTGTGTATGAAACCAAAACTATAAATTGCTTTTTTTTTTTTTCCCTGCAGCTGCCACCATACTATGGGTGAAGCCTGTACATGGGATATAGTCATTCGGACTGTATAGTGCTAGGAAAACACCTCATAATTTGAAGAATAAACCTGTGGCATTTTGAGATGAGTTGTCACACAGGTCAGAAGCCTTATAAATGCATTTTATTGAAACTGCCAGGTTAACTCTATGTACGTGCATACAAGTCTAAAAGGCAGAGTCAGGCAGTTTCCTGGTAGCCAAATGACATCTTGCAAGCCAGGTTTCTCATTTACATTGAAGGCATGGCTTTTACAAAGACCTGTCACTAGTTCCTGATAGGCAAAAAAAAAAGCTAGTATGTTTGGTTGAGGGGTTTTTTTCCAGCTAGATAGATGGAGAAAAAAGTGAAAAAGGGAAGAGAAACAGCAGCATCTGCAGCATCTTTCTGCCCCAACAATAATAGTAATTACCCGTCTGGACAATTTCTGAGTTGGCAGGTCTTTAGTTCTTCTCTTGGAAACCAAACTGGGAAAGGCAAGGAGGGAGAGGGTGAGAAAGGGCAGGGGAAGATACCTAAGGAAAGAAGGAAGAAAGAAGGTTGAAGACTAGAAAAGAAGAGATAGTGGAAGGAAGAATAATTGAAATGTGAGGACTCTGATTTGTCTGATCTTTATGCATTTCTCTTTTGTTGGATTATCATCAAGTAGACTTCCAGTGCATAGACCAGAACTTCGGCAACATTATTCATTCAGCATTCACAAAATGAAAATGGAGCACATTTTAAAGTCTGTTGCCCTTGGCAGTAAATTGTATTTTCATAACTCTTGAAATGTGGAAGGTTGGTCACCCTGTTGGTTAGCACACTGTTGATTGCCTGACAGAAGCCAGCTCACTAATCAGAAAAGGAAATCTGGGGACAAAGAAGCAGAAATTACTCAGATCTGAATTCTGCACTGTTATATTAAAACATGTAGCTAAAGCCATGTACAGGTGCCAAAAACCCAAAGCTATGTCTGCTGCATTACTGAAACACATTTAGCAGATTTGCCTCTTAACTGTCTTTTTTTTTTTTTTTTTGCTAATTTATGCTAATTTATGATAGGTACATTTCATTGTTATCAATTATTGTTAGTGTTCTTATACTTGAGAGACAAATATTAAAATCTTTTCTGTTTTTCCTTCTTTTCCTCTTTAAAAGAACTAGATGATTTGTGTTTGTTTTGTTCTCAGAGTTTGGAAAGCTTCTAAATAAATCAATTTGTCTATCAGCCCCTACAGGTACTTTAGCTGTTTAAACAATGTAGTTCCAATCCTGCAAATTTGTATGCACAAAGATGGCCAAGAATAGGACTTATCTCACCTCATCTAAGAGATAGGAATCTAATCTACACAGTCGTCTAGGCTACACTTCTGTTGTCAATTGAGAGAGGCAAAAGTCTAAGACAGGAGGTATGAATCACCCCTCCGGAGGCGAGTATCTCTCTCCATTGACTGTAGCAGGAACCTAGGAAGGTTGGTTAGACTAGACATCTAACATTAAAATGCTCAAAACTAAGTGAACTAAATCACATTTGAAGTGCAGGAAGGGTATGCTGAAATGAGTACAAATATTTCTCTGGAAAAAAAAGTTGTACAAACATTGAAATATTTGTATAATAAAGGTTTTACGCTATCCAGTTTTTAATGGCAAAGACTATTTTCTATGTGTTTAGAGGAATGCAGCTCTCACACTTGACTAGTACTTTTCTTGGTAAAATTAGAAAGGGATGCAAATCAGAAAGCTCAAATGTAGGAAGACAATTATTTAGAGGTACATTACAAAGTATTTTAAAAGGTAAATTTTGCTACTCTATCTGATCCTTCATTCACTGCTATAGCTGGTCAATCTGCTTCTAAGAGGTAGTCTTCATAAAAATCAGTGGGAAAAAAGACTGGGTAGTAAAAACAGCAGTATAGAGGTGTTTGGGAATATCAGACTTAAGAATAACCTTTTATTCTCATATTTCAACAAAAATGAGTGATGATGCATCTGCTGCCTTGAAACTTCAGGAAGGAATAGCTGTGATGTTGTCTGACTTACAGGATACTATTCAAATAGTGGTTATTGATGGGAACTTGTATTGAGTACATTAAGAGGTAAAAAATTTCCTTGAGAATACATTGGTAAAATTATCAACGGAAGATAAGGATTTATTGGTCTGATATGCCTGAAGAGCATCTTGAGGTCTGGTGAACATGGATCCTGAAATGAATATTCAAAGATATATTTTTTCTCTACACTACCAAATCACAGAAGGTTGTTTATTCTCCTCAGTGGGGAAAAAAATAAAAAAATAAAAAAAATTGCTTTAATTTTGCAGGGACGGAAGGAAGCAAATGCCACCCACCTTGAGGCCTCTGATTTCAAGGGACTTCCCTTCCCATTGCATGCGTTTGTGGGGAGCAGAGGCTTTGTGTGTGCACAACTATAACCAACTCGCCAAACCCACTGGGTGGCTACTGCCACCCCACCAACGCAGCTGAGGGGGTGACTGCCGTGCTGAGGTTCTGAGTCAAACTGGAATCTGTCCCCGTGCACAGCCCAGAAACTCAGAAACTTCAGTGCCAGATGCAGAGCGGTTAGGAAATCCACCCCCGTAACCCAGGGACAGGGTGCACAGCTGGAGCACACACGCAGACAGAGCCTCCCCGGAGCGGCTGTGGGACATGTGGCATCAGCAAATCCCTGCGACATGGCACTCCCCAAAAGGTTCCAGTATGCCCCGTGTTCACAGCAGGTAAGGAATGTGCAGGGAAACGTGTACCACTCAGCCAAGGGATCTCCACATGCCACTCAGCTGTCAGCTTTGTTCCGACTGCCTGGAATCAGGTGGATTTCACTCGGCGCTGCAGGGAGACAGGCTTTACCACTTTGTGACTCACTCTTGATTGGGGGGAGTGGGAACAGCAATCATTTATGACTCACTATATTGTATAAGGCTATGGAAAATCATTTGCCTGCATACTGTACAAATACATATTGGAAGTATATTAAATATGTTGAAGTAATTGGAACACAATTAAAATGTTCTGAAGCAAAAGAGAGAAAGGTTACTCATTACCAGTCTTCCTTTTCGCAGAGATAACCTATTAGCAGAAATTTGCAGTATTTTCCTTTTGAAGTAGTCAAGGCTTTAAAATACTGTCTAGAAATAGAACTGTGTGAATAATTTGGGGTGGGGGTTATATTCAAAGAAAAACCAGCAAAGTTTTTGTCTTCCTGACAGTGTTTTTTTTCTTCCTTTTCTTGAGCAACTATTCCTAGCATAAGGAAAATGAAAGTTCTTTTGAAAGAGTAGGAACAAATATATTTTGAAACTTTCCTTCTAAAAGCAAAGTTATGCTAAAGCCTAATGCTCAAAACAATGTTTGAATAAAACAGACTGTAAAGGGTATGTTACACAAGAGGAAAAGAAACCATAGCCTGAAGGTTGGGGTGCTGGTCTACAAAGTTCTTTGCTTTGCTAGAATTTAAATAAGGACCCTAGGAAAAAACCTCTAAAGCCCAAATCTTAAAAAAAATCTGAGGTACCTGAATCCTGTAGGAGAATTTAGAACCTGAACTTAGGTGACTTGGATGGGGCGAGTGATGGCAATATCAAGGAATGAACTGTGTTTGAACGATGCCCTTTCCTTCAGGTCACAGCCATAAGCAGCAATACTGTTTAAAGTATTTGTATCTGGAAAGGAAAAAACTCCTGACAAAAATTGCTGGTTTTGAGACAATTAGTTCCCCGATACATTGCACCATGGGATCAGACAAACCCTGTGAGAGCACCACAGGTGAGAGCAGGAGCCAATGCTCTCTCCATGCTTCTATCTGAAATCACAGACAGATCAGTTGACAGAGAGAAACTACTTGTTATCACCCAAAACTAAAGCTAGACTAAAACAAGTGCAGGCAATAGTTAGCTGATTGCTAGGCAATGGCTATCACAGCAAAAACAAGCTAAAATGAGCTGAGGCCAAGACAAGCCCAGGCATGTTTTTAATCCCTGCACTGTTGGGTCAGCAGAAAGCCCCTGACCTTTTACTTGTAGTGGCAAGAAATTACATGTACTAGTCTACAAAATAAGGACTAGGAAACAGGAAGAGTAGGATGATCTTTCCCCACCATCAAAAGCAGATCTATGTAGAACTGCCTTAAACGTGTGTGGTGTAGCTGAGGCACTCTGTATGCTGAGCTTGGGCACCAAAAATTTCCCTTTAAAATAATCCCTGTTAAAATAGAGAAATGACTGTTCTGTCAGAAGACAGGCTCATTTCCAAATATCTGACATTTGGTCAGAGCTTTGCAAGGAGGTTGGTATCCTGCTCTCGTGCTCATTGGCTTCCTCTACAAAACATGCCACCTCTGTGCGTGTTGCTGTCCCCCTTGTCACATGGACCCTTAATATACCAAAGAAGCCCCTCTCCCTCCTTCACAAAAACACCCTACCCCTGTGGAAGAGGGCGTCTCTTAGTGAAGCCTCTTTGGGGCATTTCTGATGTAATATCATGCGAGCTACCTGGGACCTTGGTGACATCCCAGTGTCACCCAGCATAGTCCATTCACTCAAACCCGTCTAGTGCAGACTTACTCCTACTCTCAGCCAGTGAGAGGTGTCCCTCTGTCAACTAAGTGGCAAGTAAGGCAGAGCTTAAAAGACACAATGAGTTTCACATAAATCTATGATACTTCTCCACACTTTCCATTTGTCTGGGCTTCCTTTTTATCTCTTAGGCAAGGGTCCAAGTGATATCCTGGCAAAGCTGATGACAGGACCTTAAATTTTGGAATATCATCAGGATCTTATTCTGTTAATGTGTGGAAACAAATCTAGTGTAAACCAGAAGTTTTTTAAAAAGCCTTATAATACCACAGGCTTATACCTTCGTAAAGCACCCAAAGCAATACTGAGACAGATAAAAATTCAGCATTTTACAGGAGACAGAAAATTTTTCTGAATATCTCAGATGTAAAATGGGACTTGCATACTACCTGAGCAGGGGAAATAAAGGAGAATTAATAGTCTTACTCTTACAGGAAAATATCCTGAAATGGGTAATATAACCAGCTAAAGCCACTACATTAAATTAATAACTGGATGAAATTTAAATGATCAATCTCAGAATGCTGCTTTAGAATAGACAGAACATAGCAAAAACTTACCCACTTCTCTAGTGTTTTCTAGTGGTTTTAAAGATTTCAGCAGACAAATAAACTAGATGTTATTGTCAAAATCACTATGATTACTACAGAACAGGTCTATAGGAGACGAAAGAGCAGTACAGTAATAACAAAATTACATCAAATAAAATAATAAGGAAAGGAAAATGGTGATTGCAATCTCTGTGGATTTCAGGTGAAATGACAATATTGATTTGTGGCCCAGAGGTCAGAGTAATAAAATATAGGAAAAACATACTCGTTTTCCTTGATTTGAGGCAAACAGTCCAGTTCCAAATGAGTTTTTTAATTTTTTCTAAAAGAAAAAATATGTGAAGAAAAGAGGACAGGTTATTTTAATAATTTTCTTTTGCACCTGGGGCAGTTGCATAGAAATTATTCTGTATACATAAAAACACATAAAGGCTTTGCAGGGAAAAAGAGGAGCGAAAATGTCCAGTGTTGGATTTTTCATAACAAGATAATGAAATATGTAATATGACAGGTGGGTAAGGAACAACCTTCAATTTTAGGGGAGAAGGCAAAGGTTAACCACCACATTCACTAACTCCTCATTCCATTAGCAGAATAATTTCACAGGATTATATGAAGGCATTTTAGCTGACCCATATGTATGTGAAAGGGCTAAAGAACAGAGACATTTTATCTGTTAAGGTTCTGGAGAAAGCTGAAAACTAGATTTTTTTTCTTCAAACTCATTTAATGTGTTATACACTGTAGATGGGGCACAAAATAATTTTTCAATTAAAGAGATTAAAAATGTAGCTGGTTGTTTTTCAAAGAGATGAACAAAGACCTCTCTGTTCTATTATCAGTGCTCATATCTGTTCTGGTACAGGATGTGTCATTGCTCTCTGTACCGAAGTTTTACTGCATATTGTAATGTTCATTGAGGAAAATAATTAAAATGAAAGCTCAGGATGTGGTTAAACCCTAACGGTGTCACTCTGGGATCTACATGCGTAAATCATGTGCAGTGTTATGGAATGAACCCAAGAGACCAAATTAATATTCTTTTACATCCCTTGTTACTTCTGGAGACTT
Organism: Sclerurus mexicanus; assembly: GCA_013396755.1. Classification (NCBI taxonomy): domain Eukaryota; kingdom Metazoa; phylum Chordata; class Aves; order Passeriformes; family Furnariidae; genus Sclerurus; species Sclerurus mexicanus. The sequence continues at coordinate 894,299 of VWZF01005096.1, forward strand.
TGGCAAATTCTTGCTGATTTTGTGCAAGTATTGTCTTAATATTCAAATTCATGAAGCAGTTGAAGATGCCTTGGGTTTAGTAAAACTTGTTTGTACTCAACATTTTTGAAATTCAGGTCACTACATCACTATATATAAAGAACATCAGTAGGCTGGCCTGATTTTTGGAAGTGCCAAGCTGCCACAGTTTTTACTAAAGTTAGTGAAAATTATAAGTGCTCAGTAATTGCAAATTCAGCAGACTTTTGTTCAGTTTTTTACCTGTATCTGAGAAATTTTGGCTATCTAAAAATAAAAATCTTAAACTGAGACTTGGTCATGTAACTTCATAATGGAACAGAAATTTGGGTAATTGTATTAAAAGAAGGAAGCAGCAATTGGGTCACTGAGGTTGAGATAGAAAAGCAAGTTCATCCTCAGTTTCCTGGATTCATCTAGTGTCGTTAATATTTAGAAAATATCTCAACTTTCAGGATTTTTCCTGAGGTTTCATTCATAATGTAGTTAAAAAGAATGCATACTCTTCTATGGGTATTTCAAACAGTGGTGAGATCTGGTGTCATATTTAAATGCTTATCAGAATAAAAAAAATTGTAGGTGGGGTGAGGATACAGGGTGAAAATATCACTTGGGAATATCACTAATTTCCACTGGAGTCAGTGACAGGATTCCCGCTGACTTCTAAAGGCAGCAAAACCAAGTCAGCACAAAAAAAGCATAAAGCATAAAGAAGCATCCCAAGCCTGCTGAGACTTCATTACATAATTTTAAAAATATGAAGGATAAATCCAGACATCTAAATGACATATACATGTGCTATGCACCATTAATAAGTGATGAAAAATAAATAAATGAAACCGAACATGCCCAGTGCACCACTGCTCTTCACAGGATGTGAGTCGGAGAAACCTAAAAATAGAAGAGATGATTTTATGTGCAAGTGCCATGAAGGAGTAGTGGTTCAGCAGGGGAAGATGTAAACAGAGAACCAATGCAGTCCCAGTGGGAGTGTACAAATGTGAGGGAGGGCACAGCTTCTCTCTTTGTGCATAACATGAAGAGACCCAGGTAAGGCACAAACAGGACAGACCTAAAACATGGCAGTAAATGCTCTCCCACAGTGAATTATAGCTGATTTTTTTCTTCAAGTTTGATTTTTCTCTTGTCCCTGAGAAGTTGCTGGCTACTGGCTATTTAAGTGTCTTGTATATGTCAGTTTGCTTCCTATTTTTTGTGTCTTGCATGTCTGCTGAATTATTTATGCCATAAAAAACAAGTTAAACAAGTAAGATTCTTTTGTGCTTCATTCAGGAAGCAGTGATGTTAGTGGTCACCAACTAGAGAAGGGAAGATGATCCCAGGAACTGTTCGAGCCAAACACTTTGAAGATCAAGACCAGATCCTTAACTTAATTACATGATAATAAAGGCCAGTTGTTAACTTCCTCCATTTGAAGAACGATATGTTCATTCTGTTTCTAATTGGCAGCTGCTGTAGGAGCCCATGGCTCGCTGCAATGAGGTCAGTACAACAGCTCTAAGCAAGAGCAAACAAAACATCAAGAGGTATACAAGCACAGAGCACAACTGTTGCCTCTTAGCTGATGATTTGCCTACAAAAATAAATCCCACTTGTTTCAGTACCCTGACACAATAATGAAGCACAAGTGATATGAAGCACCTTGCTCATTTCCAGAGCAGCTGCAAGAGCCTTCCAACAGCCCCTGGTAACTGGCTGGTAGGTGCCAAAAACAGACATGGGGATGAGTATGTGGTAGCTGTGGTTCTTTGTTACATGCTGTATGTATAGATTCTGTTCTTTACAGGCACAAATGCCACAAACAGTAAATGAGATTATCCTGAAGAGCATTATCTGTTGTGATCACGTCCTCAATTTCTTTTGGACCTCCACGTCTCAGGGTATGGAGTGTCCTGTATCTAAACCCTGTGAAGAACCCCAACTGCTGGAAGCTGCTAAAGGCAGAATGTGCAATCCAGAGTCTTCTCTTCACAGTAGAACCCAAAATAGTTAAAAATTAAACATAGAAGGGTAGAAGTTATTGCTTAGTAATGATGCTTAACAACACTGATTGCCTTGCAGATCTTATGTGTAGTTGGATTCTTCCTCTGGAGAAGTATCTCCTCAAGTCAGATCAATTGTGTGCCCTCAGAAGATCTTCTCATTCACTCACCTAATTTTCAAGGTGTCATGTAGAATAAACATAGATCTGGTATCAGAATTTCATTTGAGAAGTAAAAATTGGGAAAAGTGTTTGAGTGTCTATTGCAAAGGCCAGTGTGAGAATCAAAACAGAAGCCTGAGCAGAGTCAAGGGCTATGGGAATGAGGTAAACCTCAACTCCAAGAAGGGTATAATGAAGAAGAGTAATACCTGCATTTAGAAAGGAAAGGTTAAAAAACACATCATGGGCAGGTGATTTGAAGTCTGTGTTCTTGTGAAAAGCTGAAAAAAACCCAGAGTGCTTTCTTGTCCACATGCAGAAACTTACGTGAAAGCTAACCAGAAAATATAACTAGAACTAGAGTCCAGCAGATAAGAGAAAGATGGAGTTGTGAAAACACAGGCCCTACTTGTTCCAGGCTACACCAGGTAGGAAGGTTCCCATCAGAGGTTGTGGTTATCCCCTATGTCTCCAGTTTTGGCAGCCCAGAAATCATGGATGGTACAGGAGATGCCAAAAGAGTCTCATACACAAGAGTGAAGAACCCAGAATCCAAAGACTAGAACCTCAAACTAAAACTCACTGTTTAAGAACAAAATTTTAGTTTTAGGAAATGTAACAGTAGAAATCTTAAGCCATAAACCAACAAAATAGTATGCACCTACCCTGGTGCATACTGAGAAACCCAAAGCCTAAACTGCACATGATAACCTCGCACCAGAAAATTCTGGAGACTATAATAACAAAACACAATTGAGAACATATCCAGCACAGAAGCTTGACAGCCACATTCACAATATCCCACAGCTGAATAAAGTTTATTGATTAACCTCGCTTTACAGAGACCAAGGCTATCCCGACTATGAAGCTCAGCAGGTCATTCCACCAGTGGACTGTACTGTATCATGTGGATTTACTGCCACAGACTTAACCCTTTTTGGTGATTTCTGCACCACACTGCATTTTGCAGCGTTGATATGTCCTTAGAATGCATAAAGCAGCAGAAATCTGTTTTGAGTTGAGGCAGGTATTGGACTATGGTATCACCACATTCCTTTCCTGCATACAACATAATACTGCCGGGCTGCAAACAGCTGTTGGAATTGACATATGGCAGCTAAGGGCAAACAGACTCCTTCTAATGAAACAAAGCCTTATCACATGCAATAGACAGTGACTTGAGATTCCACCCTGTCTCCTCTGGAAAAACAGGTAACATTCATACAAGGAAGCTGGGTTGTATCAGAAAGATGAATTTTAAACCTATAGTACTCTACTGGTAATTGATGCATTGTCATATCAAATAAAGCACTGGTATCTGCAAAAATGAACTTTCTTGTTGCTTCTATAATTAGAAAAAAACACTAATAAGGTGTGTATTTATGGAAAAGTGAGTAGGAGCCATCATGCTCTCCCATGCCACGCAAATGTTACAACCAATCTTCCTTTCTACACAAAACTACTAGGTAAGGATATCTCATGTGTATGAGGAGACCTAGTCCCAAAGTTCACTTTCAAGTCAGAATATTTGTGAAGTCTAGAATACATAAAATAGCTGAACCTCTGCTCATTACTATTGCTATAAGTCTTCTGTTTTACAAGCTGGTTTTTAAGTGGTAAAAGCCTTTCAGCTTGTGCAGCTGAAATGCTCAAGCTTCTAAGTATCAGGACAACTTAGCTCATGAGAAAAATTTCTTTGCTCAGGCTAAAAAGCAGGAAAGTCTGCATTAAGTAGTCTAAGAGTGAAATAATTGCAACCTCAATACTTCTTCATGATTCCCACATTGAAAATCTCTTTTCCATGGAAAAGCAATTGGGTGAAGATCTCTGTCTATTCTTGTAATGACCCCCACTTTACTGAATTTCTATATTAATCTGATCCAAAGCCCATAAAGACAACAGAAAACTTAAGGTGGAAAATGTATTCTAACAATACATGACAGCAAATCATTTGCAGCAGGAAAACTGTTTGTTCGGCTGAATGGTTCCAGAGATCAGAACACGGACTATTTACCTGGCCACCTGAGACTTCCACCTTCATCACAGCACCAGAGTGAAATCTTGCAAACAATTAAGAATGTATTAGAAGTTTTAGTGAAAGACAATGATGGTTAAATGCGATCAGTGAGGGATTCAGAAGACAGACTGGGAAAGAAGGAAGAGCTGTAAATCAAAAGCAACAGTTGGCATTTACTGGGTTTAGAGCCTTTCAAAATATGCAGGATCCTTCAGAGAAGGAGACTATAATAATAGTCATCAGAGTGGTAACTCATGCTAACAAGTTGTAAAGTGGGAAGCTGAAGGTCAAAAAGGTCAGACAGTCACCCTTTTTAATAAAGCTGCACTTAATGGCTAAGACTTTCTTGGCAGTCCTCAAAAACACTTCTTAACAGCTCTCTTCTTTGGGTATCTCAGCATAAAGCAGAGGAGTTGTTTGATAGATCAGGCCTAAGAAGGTAATTTGGACGAAGGCAGAGGCTGGCACTAAAAGCAGCAGCTAAACTGAGAATCTTGGGCTGGCTCTACTGGCAGAGAATGATGCACAGCATCTATTCACTCATTATTGTGATGATCTGCAAAGTATTTCATTTGAATACAAGACAATTTGAAAGTAGTCCTGGAGGCACCAAATTTCTCTAGAAGCAGGGATGATGATGTGCCTTAACAAGTAGCTTTGCTTTAAAATCTCTACTGAATCACAAGGTAAGCAACAAAATAATCTGGAGGAGCAGTAACTGCAATCACAAGATAGCTTGCAATCAGCACAAGAAGTTTTCCTTGAATTAGTTACAGCATTCTAGCAGAACTACTGTTGCAAGAGATGTCAACAAGAGATGCTGTTACATACTGTCTTTCCAAATTACAGGAATAACCCTAGCATGTGGAGTAAGATTTAGTTAGGAAAACAAGCTGAGGAATTAGTTTGGGTTACGTAAACTCTGGGAAAGCAACAACAAAAACTTTTTTCCTTGGTTTTAATCTCTAATAAGAGTTCTCAAGAACTATAGTGGGAGAATCACTCTAATAACTGGCCATTTTTGATGGATATATATATATGCATATATATATTTGCTGTACTCTGACAACTTAGAATCAGGTTGAATGAGCACATCTAAAATAATCTCAGATAAAGAACAGTATTTCAGAGGCTTTTTCTGTCACCTTTACAGCATTCATGTTTACTGTGGACTACATGTTTTAAGACCCATTCTCAGTGTTATATATTGAAGTCATTGCTCTCTGACCTGGTTTAAGATGGATCGTATGTTAGCATATGAACCAGCGAAAGAGTTTCAATTTTGTAATACTGCTCTGTTGAGTAAATTTCTGAGTACTTGCATACTGAAGCATTCATGGAACAAAAAATGCAAGATTTTTGTTCTACAGCTGGAAAAAATGGTTGTCTGTAAAGCTGGATTAGTTGAATTTAACTGAGGTGGGGAAAAAACTTGGATTGCGACAACAGCTAACTTAGGTTATTCAATTTAAAGTATCTGAACACTAAAAGTACAACAGGTCCAATGTCAAATACCTTCTCTGACCTTGTTCCAGATTATTCTTTCCTCTGATGCTTCTAATTTCTGGATCTGCTTCACTGTATATAAATAGTTGACCCATTAGTTATCTTTTCCTGACTCAATACAGTGTCCAATTATTTTCTTTTTTTTCTCTTGACCCAGTAGAAATCTTTTCCAGGGCTGCACACTGCTTAATTGAAGGAGGGAAGATACATGTATCAAGTCTTGCCAAAGTGCTTTGATTTCACAAAGTGACATAGGCATTGAAAAATAAAATTAATTAATGCAGAATGCCAAAAGGAAACGTTAAGCCATAGCTGAAAAAGAAAGAGTGTGACCAATTGCAGAGGGTTTTGCTTGGGCAGACAAATAATGGCTTTAAAGCATATCAGCATCTACTGAGTATTTGTTCTAAAAGACCAGATTTCCTGAAACTGAACTTACAACTTATGCTATTTTAGTACACAAGGGTCAATTCCACTTGACCATTTCTACTGAGTAGGAATGGTTGGGAAGCAAAGGACATTACGTACAGGGTATGGTATGCTACTCAGGGAGGGAGTTTATGAAGCAACCCCAATCAACTCTTTAAATGCAAAGAAAAGCAGGATTAAAACAAGACCATAGCTCAGTTTGCAATAACCTTTGCAGAATGTTCAGGACAAAATCCATTTTATTATTATGCTTTATTCTCACTATAATTTTCCATAAATTTCTTCAAGAACTAGAAGGTGAGATAGTAGGAAAATTTAGTAGACTAAATATCCCACCAAATCTTACTCTGTTCTTGTGTGTGCCAGTTCTAATGCTACTCCCATCACCACAGTGTCTCAGTGCCTTGCAGTAATGCACTAAGCAACATGACTAACATCTGTCAAATGTTTGTGCTCTCTTTTTCTCTCCTTGGGGGAAGATGTGTGTTCAGCAGAGTGTTTTCTTTTGGAATTTATTTTTAATAAAATCTAAATGGATGTGGTATTTGTTTGTTAGAGAAGTCAAAGAAATATGACTTGCACTCAGGACAGTAGGTACACAGGATGCCATAGCCCAAGGCTGCCTCTGGGAGAAGGAGAAGTGCAATTTCTGCCCAGGAATAGGTAAAAGCAGTGGACAGGTCACGAAGGCAAAAGGTGGGGAGAGATTAAAAGGAGCTCTGACAGGAAGGTACTTACACAAGCCTGTGAATGCAGAAGGGAGGGAATAAGACTACATTTTTCCATCTTTTACTGCTTGCATTCAATTTTTGTGTTGCAAATAGGGGGAGAAAAAAAAAAGTTTCAGTTGAATTCCCACTTACTGTCATTAGAGCCATTGCTCGCTTTGCTTCTGTTGCTCCTGAGCATCCCAGATACTATGACAGTGAAATATGGAAGACTTGGGAGGGTAGGTTTACACAGTTATTGCCTACACCCTTTTAGTGTTCAGCTCAAGACAACCTTAAGAAAACCCAATGTCTCTCACATACGTATTTTAAAAAGAGAGTGAGAGAAAGGGGGAAAAAAAATTGTCAGGCCCTTGCAGCCAGTGAGAATATAGTTGCAAAGTTCTGTGTATTGAGAACTACTTTGAAAAAAATTATTAAAATACTTTGCCATTAGAAGGTAAACTTAGAGGGGTTTGATTACAATGATGTGCTGTTTTTCTTTTCAATCATTAAGAGGGACTCTAAGAGACTTCTGTGAAAAGTCAGGAGCGGCCAGTTCCATCCTCCTCTCAGCATTAGCCTGAAGTAGATGTGTTATAGGTAAATAAATAATTGCAGATGTTTTATTCAGTGGGTTCTTCTATGCTTCTGAAATAATCACTTTGTGTGACTGTTTCTCATTTAAACACAGCCTTAAGAATAAACTCCTATACAAGTCTTCATGTAAATAGTATATTTAGTAAATTGTCCTTCCACTGTTGTAAAAAGATTTTAACTACAGCCCTGCAGCTAAACCAACCCAATTGTCAAGGAATATGCTTAAAATAAACACTACAGATAAAACATTAAGTTGTCTTCAGGTGGTATTTTATTATCCTTTCTATCACAATTGTCACTTTTCTTCATTCCTTTGTTAGCTTTTTAACAGCTAAAACCAGCATGATTTAGAAAGTGAGACATCCCTTGAGCTGGAGAGAACCAGCATTACCAAACAAAGCTTTAAAAATATCATTTTCTCTGGTTGCAGAGACACATGTGCATTTGCATTCCTACAGACAAGTGTTGTCTATAAGGGAGGATTTATTTTTGTCTGTCCCAAGACATAAATTTAGTCTCAGTGCTCTAGTCCCCAAAACTCCCACACATTTCATTGGAAAATATACCTGAACTAAGACAGCAAGTTCTGTCCTTGGGGAAGCCAAGAGTAGGGTTTTGTCTTAGATTTATACCAGCAGCATGTGGAGACAGAAAATATGCAATAAGTCAAAGAGATTTTACTTATCAGAGATTTAGACAACCATTTGTCAGTACTTAACTGTATTGCTGGATGACTCATTCCCATTTCTAATACCTAGGAATACAGGGCATGTGTGGGAACACAATGTCTGCATTGATTTTAATCTGGTCTCTTTTTGTACTGTCTACAAATAGCTAAAAATGAACCCAATCAGATAAGCAGAGCAGAAAATGATTGCAAAAACACATATAGTAAGCCACTCACAGAGGCCTCAGAGAGGCCAAGGAACACACTAAACAGAAAACACAAAGGTAGCAAAGAACAGCTCATAAAAGGGTACGGTTCCTCCCTGCCATGGATGAATAATTCAGCTAAGGAGACTCATCCCTGTAGGAGACAGATTCTCTTTTTAGGTGAAGGACCAGCAGGTACCCTACTCAAAACCCAGTGTCAGCAGCACATCCCTTTTTAAACATTTCAGTTTTGGATCCCAAGCTCCGTGTCAAAGTAAGAATCTGTCGTTTACACTAGACAGGTTGGAGAAGGCAGGGTAACCTGCTATTGCACTAACAGTGTTTAAAACATGCTGTGTGCTCTGGCCCTCACTGAACTCCCTTTCACAGATGCCTGCTGCAATCCTTGGCTCCTGAAGGCTTCTGGAAGAGTGGGTGTGGTAGACTTTTGGGAAAGAGTCTTCCTGTTATGGGAGAATTTTTAAGTCTTTGAAGTTATTTCTGATCCAAAATGAAAGAAAAAATTGAAATTTTGTTATTGTTTTGCAAGCTGTTCTGCTGAAAACAACTTGAATCAGGTCAATTCAGATTTTTTTTTTCAATAACAGGCTGTTTGCTTTCAGTCTTGACATTTGCTTTTTTTCTTCACCTTTTAGTGAAGATCAAAATTTCAAAACTAAAAACTCAGCTAAAAGTACGAACCAAACCAGTCTTCCTGCTTTAAAATTTTGCAAATAGGCTCTGTCAACAAAAAACCTTCTAATACTCAAATATTCATCATAGAGATATGTCTCCAGTGTATTTCCATAGCCTTGACAAGTCAAAAATGTCCAACAAAAATTCCTCCTGGTCTAGCTCTTTAACATATATTTCTTCTGCTATCCTGAAGGTAACCCTTTGGGAAGCCAGGGTGGAAGGGGAGAAACAAATATGGGGTAACAGGCTCACCCTTAATCCAGAAGTGATGATAGGACGAAGATGAAGTCATAGAAGAAGCTTATACAAGACAGAGACAACAATCTATCTGATGTTAAAATAGTGACAGAGTCAGAATAGCATTTTTGACTACATACATACAGCATAAATTCCCTCTTCCACATCAGAACAAACTATAAATCCCCTGAGGGTACTGCAATTACATTGATTTTACATCATAATAAGTCAGAGAACTGTCAAAATTGCTATAAAGACAAGGATCACAATTTCATCTTGCCTTCTCCATGTGGCTGTGCATCTGCCCTTCATTGTTTCTGATAGGCAACTTTCCTTTGTGAGCCATTTCTCTGAACACAATTATGTGGAAAAATGGAGTGGCTCACCAAAGTTCCCAAGGCAGTGCCAGCTGAAGAAGGTATACTTTCCCTTAGCTCAGAGTAGACCTTAGCTACAGCAGACAGCCAGAACTACTGCACCTCCCTCTCCTGATCCTGGGGCTAGTTCTGCTGACAACAGCTCAGGGCCCTCACTGTCACATCCCAGGGCAGAGCACGTGTGTGCAGCTTGCCATCCTGGGACAAGCCTGGTGTAATTCCTATGTAGTTCACAGCAGGAGGGAATGCAGTTTGCAGAAAACAGCCATGCAATTAGTGTTTGCAGAGGCCCCCTGCACAAATTTGCTGAGATCATCCTAGCAGAAAGTTATGACTTTCCTCCAGTTTGTCAGACCAGATATGCAATATGCTTAGAACTGGGAAGAACAGTGTTGTAGCGTTATATCACAAAAGACCCTCCCCAAAAAAATACAGAGACACTAAGAAATAATAGGTCTCTAAAAGCAAGTGGGAAAGCAATTACATATTTGTAACTGTGGCAAGACCAAGTAAAACTTGCCAGTATTTTCCATCTAGGATGGAATCAGGTTTTTAAAAAGCTATTCTGAAGAGAGCGTAGGGTTTCACAGCTTGAAGGCTTCAAGTCACCCTGTGTCCTGTGATGATGACTACCTCCCTGTTTACTTCTGAACTGAATGGAAAGTTGCTTATGTACCTCCTACACTTTTGCTAGCATCTTGATCCTTGTCTTCCAGCAGCCTCGGGGAAAGATTATGAGACATAATGAGTCTCCACAGAGAGAAGCGGAGGGTGTCCTAATCCTATTCCTTGGAATAACCTGTTCTACAAGGGCAATGTATTTCCTTGACGGCAGAAAAGTGTTGTGGAACCTCTATGAGGAAATGGTTTCAAAGCTGTACTCCAAGCCCATTGCAGGTTCCCCCAAGTTTTGTGTAACACCAGGGAAGCTCAGGGATTTCCCAGTGCATCTTGCTTTTACTGGCAATCTTGCAAGTGTGGATCTTCTGAAGCCACAATGATGGAGAAACACCTTAGTCTTCTCTGTACAGGGTAGTCGCTGAATGCAAACTCTAGTACCACCTTGGACCACATAATATTCCACGCATTAAGGTATCCAGTTTGGACAGGTACCAGCATACTTTCCCTTCCTCAGTGCAAAGAACAGGGCAGTGAAGACACTGAAAGCCACCAGGATCTACAGCACAGAGGGGTTCATTTGTATCTCTGGAAGCCCCATTGTATGCAGATCTCAGGGACAGGAAGACCTGGGGGTCAGCAGGATGTCAGAGGAAGAAATTCAATAAACAGCCACTTAAAAATCCAATAATTCAAGAGGATTATCACCTTAGAAATCAACTAAATGGAGCATATTGCTTGCCAAATAAAGGAAAACTCAGTTATTTATTGTTTTAGTAAAGATTTTTTTATTAAAGCAAACACAAAGTTTATTGTATTCAAGTAATAAAGATAAGGAACAAGGAAACTTCTGAGATTAAATAATCACCTTCTCCAAGAACTAAATAGTTGTTTTACTAAGTGTTTCTTTCATTGTTAAAATGAAAGTTTCATTTTAATTAAACAATTGAATATTAAACCCCACATTTTTGGAACAGGCTGCTAGAAGCCTTAGATTTGGGAAGGTTTTTTTGCTTGTAGCTGTCAGCTGGAATAAGTCTCCTAAAAATACCAAAGACAAAGATATAAACGCCCCTGACTTCAATCTGTACAATTTAAAATTGGGTTAGATAACTGCAAATGTATGGCTTATATTCCCTATCTCTACACACACAATCAAGTTTACTAAAAATAAAAATTTCCTCTGATTTACATCTGCTTTATTTTTTTTCTGTTGAGCTAAGGGTTGATTCTCCACCCACACATGTAACAGCAGCTAACTCTCAATTAATTTTAAAAGAACTTTAGTGAAAAAACATGTTGGAGAGGGAGTGAAATTACTGGAAATTAAGCATCTGGACTTCTCTAAAGTATAAGGGTTTTTCCATCACTCTGGAAGGTAATTAAACTTTAGGAAAAAATATACAATACTTGACTGGTTGATAGATTCTGGTGATTCATTTTGCATGTAGAAACATGCCTACTCTCACCATTTGAACTAAACACTAGTTTGTTTTGTTTCTTAAACAGTGTGAAATGGCAGGGTTTATAAATCTATAATAGTTGCCAAAACTTTAAGACCAACCTAGAGCTGATGTAATATGATTTCCCATGGATGTAAGATCTCCAAATGGCAGGATACCTTCCCTGTAAGTGCTGAAATATCAGAAACTGAAAAATCTGGAAAGGGGGGTGGGACTAGATCTGTTATACAACACTATGTGAAATCATGGAGACTAAACAAGCAGACTGGTTTTCAATAGGGCCCATGACAGAAACGTTGGTGCAGGCCATGTTGCTGGTGTCCCACCTGGCTTTGGCAATGTTCACTTCAGCAGACGCATCCCTGTCTCCGAGTGCAGAGTGTACCCATCTCCCGGAGACTTTCCTCAGCTGTATAGCAAAGAGAGGGACTTGAAGTAATTCTAAAAGGAGTGGTAGTTAAAGTGACCCTGAGGGAGAGATGTCATCAGCTACATCAAAATTCAAAAGAAAGCTTCAAGGAGATGATCCTGAAGCACTCACACTGAGCTCAGCCTCAGCACAGAAGAAAAGTATTACCTCAGGCTCCTGTGTCACACCTAAGCAGCTGAGGTGAAGCACATCTTTAGCTTTAAGCATTTGCAACTTAAGTGTTAAACCAGGAATAGAAAAGAAGGAGACATAGCCCAGGGATCCTTTATCTCACTCATACCAGAGTCCCAAGTGCATGGCTTACTGCTCTGCACTGGCCACAGCCTGGTTCCTCTCCTGGCACCTCACACGCACAACATCACATACTTCCACGGGGTAAAGGCATGTAATCCTAATGCTCACCTTTTATCCGCCTTGTCTTTGTAGTAGAAAGAAATTATAGTTTTATTCCATGTATTTATTTTTAAACCATGTCACTTTTAACATACTAATGCTAAATGGAGAGATCAAAGCAATTTGTAAGGACTGTGTTCAGTCAAGGCAGCATCTGTGGTGCTGCAGCGAAACAAAGGGAAGCATGCAGAGAGACAGTGCAGAGAAAAGCCTCAGAAAACCTGCAGTGCAGCAGGATGAGTAAACTAGCGAACGAAACACTTGATATCTTTGTACAGCAAGACACAGTAAATGAGGCATGAAAGAGTAATCTGGACATGCACTTAGTGAAAGGAACAGACTGAAAAAGAAAGAACCAGTCATATAGCTTCAAACTGTGATATTGAAAAAGAAATAATAAATGAACCAGTTCAGGGTTAAAGAAAAAATTATATATGTTTGGAAACTGTGAAAAAACCTGAAGTATGACTTGCTGTTTCTTTATTTCACAGATCTTAAAGAGAGGAGAGACCTTTGTATCATCTATTTTGACTTCCTGAATAATACAGGCTATTACATTTCTCTCCTCTTTTAATTCTTAGGTTACCTTTTCAGGTACAGTTAAACCAATGCAATACTTAGCTGCATGAAAGCAGGTACTCCTGATTAACTGTGTCATTGAACTAAACTGTTAGCCTAAAGGACAGAAGGATTATTTCTGTCCTCTGGGGAATAAACAGTTCCGCTCCACAGGCAGAGGACAGGGAAGACAATTCCGCTCATAGCTAAGGGCGTGCCCAGAAGTTAATAACCCACACTACTGACCAAAAACCAGAAGCAAAACCATCATAACTACAGTTCTTCCCCGATGCAAAATCAGTATTTTCCCCAAAGCCGGTGTTTGGCTAGACTTTAAGTACACAAAGAAAGATCATCAGTATATTTACCTCCAGAATAGGCTTCCCTGTTTTCATCCTGACCTCTGCTTGCTCTTGCACCATTTTCGCCCTCAACAAATAGCCCTCCTTATCAGCTTTGGAGAAGTCAGAAGACAAGCTAAGCAAAAACCTAAAATAAAAATGGTCAATTGTTCTTAAGAAAGGAGAAGGTGCAGAAAAAAGAAAGAAAATATTCTTCATTTTTACAGGCAGTCATAAAAGCCCTGAAGCATAAGATTTGATTAAAATGGTATCTTTATTTAGAGCTGCAAGTGCTGTGGGCATACCTAAGGCAATGCTTAACCCCCTGTCCCCTAAACGACACTCAGTGATTTCCACAGAGCTGCTTGAGAGCTGCAGTACAGAAGACTCCAGTGTGAAATATTACTGGGGAGGAAGAGCTGCATCTCCTGTAGTTACAAAGGAAGAAAACAGTAAAAAGACTAAGTAAAGGTCTCAAATAGAGGAATTTCAGGCATCTAAATACACAAAAGACTATCCAGTCTAATACTTAATATATGAGAGGATTTTGTCTAAAGTTGAACTCAAAGATAGAAATGTATGTAAATATCATTTTAACAATGTCAAACAGAGAATCCAATGCTGTCTCAGGTCCTCTATTTATTCACCCTCATTGACATCTGGATTGAACACCAGTATCATGCATATGCTGTCCACCTTGGCATAAACAAGGTTAAGTACAGATAAGGTCATTTTCCTCTTATACTCTTTTGTCCACATATCCCAACATGATATTAGTCTTCATGATGAGTCTTTAACACAGCCCGCAGAGAGATGGTTATCCATGAAGTCATTCTTCCTCCTTACTGACTAACAGGAAAACAAACAAAAAAACCCCGAACCAAAACAACCGACCGACCAACCAACCAACAAACAAGCAATAATATAAAGAACATCAATATCTACTTGTGGATACAGTCTGATGATATGATCTTCAGTCTGTGCTCCCAGTTGTACTACTCTAGCTGTCAGCTTACAAACATCTAAGCAGGTAACTCACACCACTGTGTACCATTAGACTGTCCTCACAATTTAGTACAACCTTTTATGTCTTCTGCAGACTTGTTGTTAATGAATTAAATAACAAGTATATTTGTTGTGAGATATAAAACAAGTGCATTTATTTTGAGATAGAAGTATCTCACAATGGATTTCTTTCCTGATATGTTTTTTTTTGTCTTGTCATTGACTTTGAGCACATCACTGTTTTCATTTATCTTTCAAATGGCTTATCATTAAAACAAGCAATTTTCTGGATTTTAAGGAGTCATCACTTTTCACTTTCTTGGAGGGAAGGCTGTAAAAAAGTCCCACTCTCTTCTTTTGGTTCTGCCTATAAAAAGGTGGTATTTTCACTACACCAATAATCATATCAATTTTGTGGAAAATGACAATTCTTAAAGCCTTAGATACATTCATAATAGTTCGTGCTATATTCTGCTCAGACAAGTCAACACATGAGACAAAATGGTGATTTGTACATAGGCAAACATCATGTCTTTAGGCCAGAGACACTTTTCTTGTCCATCAGAATGAAGTCTCATTATCTTGTACAAAGTGATTGACATCTTGCATTAAGGAAAGACTGTATAAAGTTTGCTCCTGGTCATATCAAATCTGCAGAAAATACAACCTGAGCTGAAATTATCATGTGAAGTAATTTTGTCTGTATATTTGTAGCTGCAGTATGATTGCAAAGGCCACTTTTATGTTGATTTACAATTTGTAGCATTTCACCACACCATTATCTGTGTTGTTCCCCTTGGCACAGGTTCACTGCCTGTATCTGAAACACACCATGTTTATACAGGGGTGAGCAGAGGAGAATCAGCTTTACTGGGCTGCTGAGGAAAAAGTAACACAGCATTTGGCACCAAGTAAAGAAACTGGAAAAAGAACTGACCAAAAATACTGAAGTAGATACAAGGGACAGCAAAAGTCCATTGCATTGACAAAGCTGCACAAAGACAAGGAATCAGGATTAAGTGGTGGTTTCCTAGGAAAAATAAACAAGGGGCATAAACTGCTTAACATAATCCCATGATACAAAAGGGAAACAAAGGCCAACTGACAGAGAACAAAAAAAGGGAAAGAGAAAACAAGGGTTTCTTTCTTTTCTGTAGTGTCTGTGGTTTATCAGATAGTACACACCTTGCAGAGCAGTTTAATTGGATGAAGAGCTCTGTGTTATTATCCGACCACATAATCACATTAAAGTTTGACTTATTCACTTCTACCAGAACAAGTAGGTATCAAAGGGTCAGGGAATTATGTAAATTGGAGTGTGCATTTCGCCATGAACCCTGAAAGACTAAGACACATTTAAACTACAAGAAATGCTTTTTATCTTCTTAAAACCAATTTTACAAAAGTAAAACTCCATAACAGATATAACCAAATCTGTGCTGTTGACCTGTACTCTCTTAAACAAATCAGTGAGTAATATATGTCACCACAGAGCATGTTAGCTATTTTCAACAGCTTTTCATGTATGTTATGAACTGATCTGTGGCTTATTTTAACTATACATAACAGCAGCTGTGGGGTAAAGAATTTGAGATGTCAACACCCTCCAGAAAATGGTCTCTTGTGACTTTTGAGTACGTCATGCAATGGCTGCTCTGGACTGTAATTCTTCCTGATAAACATCTAATTCCCTCCGTTGTGTGCAGGGACAGAAATCGGATGCAGTCATGGTGAGAAGAGGAGATACATGCTTCCCTGCAAAGTGGCAGTGAAGGGGACAGAGGCAGGAGCACAACTGTGAAGCAAGATGTGCAGCAGAACCCTTAGTTCTCTCCGTCAAATCCACCTGCCACCAGACCGTGATCTCTTCACATTCATCATTTAGTTTCAGTATTTTTCTATGCTGTCTTTTTGTAACTGAACTCACAGTTTAGTCAAGGTGCTACTTTATATGAGCATAATGCTAATACCTCTTTTCATCTTTGCTTACTGCATTATTCACAGCTGCTATGTGCTGACCAGTGATCCTGGCCCAGGATGTCTTGATCACCATTTTAACATATTCCATGCAACTTAAAATATCCCAAACCATCAGAATAGTAATGAGAATTTTTTGTTGTTTCAGTGTGCAGTAACTGAAACTAGATATACAATAGAGAAAAGTGGAACAGAAATGCAGTTGAAATTTGTGATCCTTTCCCTGTATGACTAAACCGCCATACTTCCTTACTAAATTTGAAAGTTTTATTAGAGATGAAGTTGTCTTTCTCCTAATGTTTTGATATTAGCTGCAAGAGTTATATACAAAGAGCTTAAACAGCCAATTGAGATATAGCTTTTTAATTTTATTTTAAGCTTCCTGCAATTCAGTGTTAAAATATATCCACTGTTTAAGAGTAGGAAATTATCAAAGGATGTGGGAATTCTCTCTGTGCAGGGCAAAGTGTTGGATCTTCACACACATGAGAGATACCAAGTTTCACTTCCATAGGAGTAGGGAAAGGACTGAAGTTAAGATGACTCACACTAAAGAGCTCTCACTGTCTCTACCACCCTCCCTTCTCTCCTCCCCTCTCTCCAATTTGGCAGACAAGAAGGTAGGCAAGCTGGAAGCTTTTAGTTCTGCCTGATAGTCTAACAAAATACCTAGTGCAGATGCAGTGAGCCAGCATAAAAGCCTGGTGTCTGATTAGATGAGATACCAGGAGCCAAGAAAAAGATTGCGGTGCCTGCTGAGTTGAAACGGAAGTCAGGTTGAAAGGAGGTGTTCCTCGCTCAGGCAGGCGGCACAGGCACTGGGGAAGAGTAGGAAGTGAAAGACGAAAAAATGTAGGGAATGCTAATGTTTTAGAAGAAAAACTGAAGCAGATAGCAATTAAAAAGAACAAAAACATCAATCACATCTCTAATCACAGGGAGTATCAGTATCACTAAAAGACACTTAAAGATGTGAGGAAGCAAGCTCCGTTTAAGGACAAAGAGGAATTTCAGATACTCACTGCTGTCCACAAGGCCGTACACATGGTTTAAAATATACATGCCTAGGCTTAAATCCCTTCCTGAACAGAGCTATTGCATTATCATACTCAGCTTTTCCATTATCTGCAGTAGACTAGAACAGAACAGAAAGAATAATTCAGTTGGAAGGGACCTACAACAATCATCTAGTCTGACTGTAATGTACATCAGTTTTTTCATTAATTATAAAATATGTCAAAAGTATTAGTAAGTCTAGAATTTCACCCAGCTTGCTGTAATGTCTTCCTTCCTGTTTGACCCACAACAGAAATATAGGTGGGGATACTAAAACCAGAGCAAGAAATGTAGGACTGAAAATGTCACTGGGGGCAACAAAGAGAGGGAGTCCTTTAAAGGGAAAAGACATGTTCACAGTCAAAAAGTTCTTAGTCAAAAGAGAACTAACTAGACTACCCCCACTGAAGTGATTTGTCTTTGTTCCTCAAATCTTATTACTCGCAGTGGCGGTTCCATTTAATTATGATTAGCACTTGTGGGAGCCAGTAGTGGGTGATGGGCAGGGAGACACAGGAGTGCCTGTAATGCAGCAAGTGACTGATCATTTCAGGATCCTCCACGACCTCCTGTGTCCCTGTTAAGTGGGAGGGTGAAAGCAAGCAATAAAATGACAAGCCAATTTTTCTCATTTTCAGTATTATGCATTCCACACTCCTAGACTTCCTTTAACTCCCGCTAGACTTAAAAAAAAAAAAAAAAAAATCATGGTCTTAAATACCAGGCTTCAAGAATTTTTAATTTAATTTTCTTTTAAAATAAATATTTGAAAAATAATTTTAAAGTGTTTGCAATCATGCAGATGAATCTTGATCAAATCACTGTTCAAATTCCTAGTTCCTGTGTAATTACTTGCGTAAAAACACCTCTTGTGAATAGCAAGTAAATCATTAGTGATTAGATTTTTTGGGATTGTTTTGAAGAGACCCAGCTGCTGTCTTTATGTCAAAGAACATCCATAAGGCACCAGTGATTAAACAGTATGGTATTTTTGCATGTCAGACATCGCTAGGATATTAATCACGCTTAGTGCTTTTCAGATGTGCATCGCGAAGCATCTCATTGAAAAACGGTTACAGTCCCCATTTACAGACTGGGGAGCTGAGGCACAGACCAAGTGACTTGCTTATCTCATGCAGCAAATCTGAGGTCACAGCCCAGATTCCAGCATGGGAGAATTTTACTTGGTTTCCTGCCTTTTCAGCCACCTTTCATTTTCCAATTAAAATGCTGAGACAAAGAGAAAATCTGGATCATTTGATGATAACAAAGGGAAAAACCGAACAACAACACAAAGCAAAACCCAAAACCCAAAGAACAGGGCAAGCATATTGCCAAGATTAGAAAATCTGAATTTAAATTAGAAAAAAGTTCCTAACCTTGTGTAATCTTCTTTTTTTTTTCAAAAGGAAATATAGCACAGCATTTTCCAGAATAAACAGCTCTTCATTGGCTCTAAGTCACCCACTGAAAAATAACTCTTCTGTCCAAAAATTGTCATTTTGAATCATAGCTCTGTCCTCATTACTGAGATATATATGTAGAAAGAGAGAGGGAAGAATGAGAATTGTTCTGCTTAACTGTGATAGCAGCAAGAACTGTTTAGTATATTGACAAGACATGTTTTTTGCATAAAATACAGTGGCTTTGCAAGTGACTCTCAGAAGTAATTTTTCGCTGTTTATATATAAAAATATACATATGAAACATTCGTTGAAGCATATGTATAATGTTTCATAGACCCAATGGAACAACAGCTGTAAATCATTACCAAAATGAGAAATTAAAACCTTCTTTTGTGTCAGCTGTGTAGAGGGCAGGGAGTTATTTATAAGATACCCTAAATATATAGTTGAGTTTCCTACTGAACTAAAAAAAAGGTACAGCAGCTACTCATAAAGCTGAGTCAGTGACTGTAAAAAGATGAGTTTGTGGAGCAGTGCTGAGCTGGACCAGAGAGATCACGGTGACATTTAGTGGTTACAATACCACTGGAACGGCAACCAACTCCTCCAGAGGAAGTGGTAATGTGCTTACTCAAATTTTCTGCCCTCCCTCAGGTTCCTGAATTCACAATCTGAAAGTCTTCAGCAGGCTTAAATCCGGAGACAATAATGCTCCTCCACTTCCTTATGCAGGAAGCTTAAAATTACAAGGATGGATTATTTTAATTGCTACTCTGAGTTCTTTGCTTGAGCTATTGGTAAACATCTATGGCAAAACATATGGATATCGAAGTAATAGCTGTGTCAGACCACCGTGTTTTGCAGCTACTGTATTACAAATTTTGCACCCAGTGTTTTTGGTAAAGACTATTAGAGGTGGAAATATTCATAAAGAACTTGTAGGTAGTAGCTTTATGTCCTCACATTAGTAAACTGCCCACTAAGTTAACCAGCATGGGTTACCCTCTGTAAGCAAGTCTTGAAGATATGAAGCAAAGTCTGAATTGCAGCAAAAGAAAGTCAGAGATCCCATAGTGCTAAAAGCCTGTTTCAACAATTCGTATTTCTGTCTCCTTCTGTTAGTAAAGTCCTAATGAGAGTGCTTCTATAAAGTAATAAATAGAGATAAGTTCAAGCTCAAATTCTGGATCCAAATGTGTTTGGATTATGATTTTTTTGTCTCCTTAAATGAGAATTTGGGTCAACATTGCTGTTACCAAGAAATATTTAGTAGAATTTAAAGGCACTGCTCCTTATTATGGGGATCACAAATCATATCCTCCAGTGCAGAAAGACATCTGCAGAGTAGAGAATAAAGTGTCCTGCAATCATGTCTGAGTCTTGCAGGGCCCTTTGCTAATGGCAACCCCTTTCCAGGCTGTCACATGCAGCATAGAAGGGGACAGGGAATTCACTCTGTCCCCATTTTCTCCAACAACTAGCCTGGCTGCCTCCTGGCACTCTTCAAATGTCAAGATACTTGCTGCTACCACATCAGATGCCATATAGCTTCTTTTGCCTTTTTAATCTTAAGCTACACTGCCTTCACAGGCAAGTCTGAGAAGAGAGAAAGGACAGGAGGGAAAAGAGGAGGCGAGAGTTCCCACTGCCCAAGGAGATGTCAGAATCAGTAAACCCCTTCCCATTTCTTTCAGCAGAGGATGCAGCTCATTCTTCTTTCCTGCCCTTTGCTGAGAGCTTGCATCTCTCCTCCTCAAGACCTCAACATCCAGCTCTCTTTCAGCCCTGAGCTCCCTACACCTTCTTGCCTTTGGGTGTGAGGAGTCTGCTTTACCACAGAATGCATGTACCCAAGCCATAGCTTGTAATAGTAAACAACACCAATCTCTTACATAAAACTTTTTCACCCTTAGAGCTGGAAAGAAGGGCAGGTTTCACTGTCCCTATTTTATAGATGTAAGAACTTATATTCAAAGAAGGTCAGCTCAACTTGACGGAGGTCATCCAGCAAACAGGAACAGAGAGCTCCTTGGGGTCTTACTGACCTCAGCTGAGATGTCTTAGGTTCTATTTCACTTTCAGTTTGCCTTTGCTCACATGCAACATATAGCTAAACATCTGAGTGAACAGTTATTTGTTCCACATCATGATTTTATGTCAGTTAAATTTCAAACAATGTGGTGCTGCACACAGGGATGCTGATCAAGGGCGGTATAAATTGCAACGCTATTCCACCTATCTTAGCATGCAAACTGCTGTGTGAAGGCAAGAGGATTGCAGTGTACACGTGCACAAGTCCCAGGAGACAACTGAGTGCAAACACAGCAGATGGTGACAAGGCAATAGCAGCAAAGAGATAAAACTGTCAAATTTAAAGCTAAGCCTAAAGGCAGCTCTACCATGCCCACTAATATACACTTATAAAGCGAGGGTGATAAAGGAAATACTGGCTCTTTGGTACACTGTAGGGTTCAGAGTTTGCTCTGTCTTCTACTGGGCAGTGGCTGTCTCCCCTGAACCGGCCAGTAGTGGGTACACCAGTGCCATGGTGCACTGAGACCACAGGCTTGCAGGAAGGAAAGGTTTAGTTGTGCTTGTTCCCTGAGCTTCTCCACAGGCCAAAAGCTAGACAGATCCAGTGCTTTACAAGGCAGGGGGACATACTCAGACTGGGTATAAAACAACGTTGATACTCATTGCCTAGAACAGTGGGCAATCAGCTACTCAGTGGTTTACTGCAGCTATTAAATGCCAGATGGAAAATCAGGGTGCTCCAAATTTTTTGGCATTAATAAAATAAACCAAGATAAAAGAAATAAGGGAATGTGTATAAATTCAATTATCTTCATCCATTTTCCAGCTAACCATTTAATCACAAAACCAAATAGTTGATTTATATGTATTCGTTATAAGGGGAGGCAGCCACAGACAAATTGTCTTTAGCCTCATTACCAAATATTCTAGAAAAGACAGGAAGAAAAGTCCCAATCTAATTGTGCTATAGCCTGATGCTAATAATTATGTATTCAATATGATATCTAAATTAATGGATTTATCTGTCTTATCCAAAAAATATTAGATTAACTTGTGTTTTTGGCTAAGCAACATTGCATTTAGTTTTCATAGTCTTGTTCAATTCCTTTTGTAATTTTGCAAAGGATTAAGACACTTTCATGGGCAACTTGTTCTGGTTATAGTACTATTCCAAAGGAGCAGATTTCCCTCTTGTTCTGGTCTAATTCATTTCTTCCAGCATAAAGAGCTTGCCCATGGGAACTCCTGGGTAAAAAGCCAATATGGCCAGCCCTAACATCCCCTCCCCACACAGTACATGTGCAGGGTTTAGTAACTTTTTCTATTCCTCTCTTCTTTACAAGGCTTGACAGTGAGCTTGAATTTGAACGTCACATAATCCCAGCTGCACTCATATTGCCTGTAAGGACTGAATTTGGTCTTAGACCAAAAGTTTTCCCAATCTATGCCTGAAGGATCAGTTACCTCACCCCAATGCCGAGCCAGGGTGGAAGGCAACATACAGGCTGTGGAAACATGAAGAAACTAACATAACAGCAAAGGCATTCCCACTGACATTATAATACACTTCCTTCAAGCTCTTAACACAGGATTCAGATCGTGAGTCAGCCCGTTTTTCCCCCAATGTTCTTCCCCTAATGCAATGAGTCTAGCTTAAAAGATGTAAATACATAAATATGTACACATATATATATACACATACATTTTTTTTTAAGCAATAGAGTTGTCATCTTCTTAACCTACTACCTTTTAGAACTATCAAGCTTTTCCATATGTTTTCTTGACTATAAGAGGTCTATTCACCTTTGGAAAAAAATAAATGAACATTTTTGGCTAACTGCCTGAATCCAGAAAGTGAAGAAACCTGGCCATGGAGAAGTCAGTAAAGAGTCTGCCATCACCTGTCCAGACAGAACTTCACTTTTGCTGTTAAATGCAGTCAACTTGATATATTTTATTATCACTTATCATTTAAAAAGTAAGCTTTTGTGCTGCTAGTTCATTCATTTAAGACAAAATAAAAGGTTTTCAGTAAAGGGAAGTAAAAGTATTAGTATCACTTTAAATCACTATAGAAAAACAATGAAAAGCATATTAAAACTAAGAGTTCATAAATGTTTAGCATCCTAAGGTTTTGATATTAGGAGCCAGAAAAGAATTACACTGTCTTTCTTGCCTACCTATATCTATTTGTTTTCATAGCCCAAATCCCTTTGTAACACATTTTTCCCTCTAGTGACCCAACTACTTTAGATTTTTTTAGTAGTAATTATTTTCTAAAAACACTGCAGCAATTTTAATCCTCCAGGCATGTAAGACTTTGTATAAAAGAGTAGAAATGTCCTACAGAAAGCAAGCAAGTCACTTTTATATAAAAGCAGCCCTGGCTAAATTAAATCTCAGTCACAAGAAGCTGAGTATATAACCATTCAAGTCAACATCTGTTTAGGCTATGTATTACGCCTTTTTATCACTTGCTGTATTATAAGAAACAATAAACTGTTATACTGTGATTGCAACAGTCCTGTTCTCTGGGAAGTAGTTTAAGTCCTCTTTCCTCCCCACATGCAGTTTTAAACCCAGTGATACAGTAATTTCCTCAGTGGTAGACTTCTTATATAAAACTCAATAAACACATTTTTAAAATGTAATTTTAAAATCATTCTTATGCATATGGTTCAAAGTGAATTTATGAGTAGAGCATGTGTATGGAATATTTAAAAGTATTTATCTTGATAGCCACCAAGAACTTCTCTTTGACTTTTTACTTAATGTACAATGAAGAGCTTTCATATTCTATGTATTTTTTTATAACTGAAATCCTCTATTTTATACAGTCCTGAAGTTTCAAGGACAGAATTCTGGAGGAAATATATATTTTATTTCCACATATCACAATCTAGGCACTCATGTTGAGTGGTGGTTATTCCGGCTTTGGAAAGGCTGTATTTTTACGTATTGTGCAGGCCTACTGATCTTTCTGGAGCCACTCAGCCTCTGAAGAAATACACAGAATTGTTTGTCTGAAATTCCAGACTTAGAAAAATTCACATTTGATGTGTTACTCCAGTACTCATAGTAATGAAGTTAAGGATGACAATGTGCATAAGCATTCACAGCAGCAAACTCTCTAAGATCAAAAGTGAAAGAAGTATGACTTTGCTGGAGACAATAGGCATTTGCCCTATTTTGAGGGAAAGAAAAGATGCAAAAAAGAGTGCACAACGTCTGGCATCTTTTGTCAATGCTCAAGTTTGCCACAATCTACGCTGGACACTGGGGCAATTTTTATACAACAACATTGTTAATCATTGTTAAGATGTTGCTGAACTAACTGGTGCCTCCACTCACTGTAGTTACTTTAAAGCTATAAACGACCCCCAAGTTTCTGCCTTTGCATTGCCATGACTTTCCTAGCACAATGCTTCCTCAGTGCTCAAAGAATACACAGATGGAAGTGTTGTCACAGGAAATGCTAGGATGGCTCAACACTTTTCGTCTGTGAAGTTAACTAATAAAACATCCAAACACATGCCTTCCAAGGAGCCAAATACAGTGAACTCAGAGCTTGCCCGTCATTGGCTCTGAACCAGAAGTCAGCCCTCTTAACTTTTGTTGCCAGGTGGAGAAAATGAAGTGTTTCTTGCATAGACCATTCTCCTTTACGTAAGGGACATTTAATGTACTTCCATTGCAAGACTGTCAGCTTGTCTGTGTGACATGGATTTTTGTTTTGACAATCACAGGTCAAGCATGGAAGTCCAAAGGACAAACTCCGAAGGAAAAAAAACACCTTGCTCTTCCTGAAGACAGAACTAAATGGCCCTGAGAGTCTCTAACCTATTCCTGTGATGACTGTTTCCAGACCACAAATCATGTTAATAGTCAGTGTGGATGATGTAGGAGTGAATTCCCAGCACAAATAAGGGACTGTGAGGAGCTGAAGGAGCAGACCATGCTCTGATGGTCTCTCCTCATCTGCACCCTCCTTACCTGGGTCGGCTTCAATTACTTCAGACACTTGATCAAGGCAAGGGGGTATCTTGGTCCAGTTTTCCTCTGGAGCCAACAGAGAGAAATAAGGGGCTCCCTAAGGCAAATAAAAAATTCGAAATCAAAAAACTCCTAAGCCCCTTGCTCCCTTCTATGAGGGTATGGTATTTAGATTTATCCAGACATTGCTGGGTACAATAACCTCCATAAGTGCTACTGGATGTGGAGCACATTTGAATGCCCCTCCCTTCTGCACTAAGAGGCATACACCTCTAAAAGCTTCTGATTTGCACTTCCTTTCTGACACATTGTAAATCAAAATCTTTTCAGGGAGTGCTGCCTCAGAAGGCATATTTATGCTGCTGATTTTTTCTGTTTAATTGTAGTGTTTTGCCCACATCCCTCTTGAATCACATCTTCTTTATTACAGACTGTCTCTGCTTTTTTCAGGATGACAAAAGCCAGACTGCAAGTCAATGATGAGACAGCATTGCTTATTTTGCTCTCATCATGGCTTATTCCATAATGTGAAGGTGGAGCAGGTGATGTGTCTATTTTAAGGCAAAAGGAGTTCAGTGCTGGCTCCTGCCCTGCTCCATTACAGATTCCCCATAAGGAAACAGAGCTCAGAAGAATGGAAGAGACACTGGAGAATTAATCACACGGCTCCTTCCTGATGAGAAGACAAAACTTAGCTATTAGCTGACTTCAGGTAGAAAGCCCTGGGATTCGCTGCAGAAGAGGCTGGAGGTGAAGAGAATAGCTCGGGAATAGAAAGCCTCAAGTTAAAGAAAGAAAATTACACTGTTTGAAAGCTTCAGGAGGGGCAAGGGAAAAGCCCCTGCAGCAAAGACTGAGCCACTTACTGGTATCTCAGGCAACATTTTAATAAGCTCAAATCTCAGGAAACAGAATTCTGCAAGATATAATTTGAGGTTCATTTCGGTTCTGAGAGAACCTGAAGGAAAATTTAGCAGGGAATCTCCATGGGAACGTTCTTTCCAAAACCATACACTCTCCACACACCTGCCACAGAGACCTCTCTCAGGGAGTCTCTTTGCTGGTGAGCAGAAAGGTGGTGACTCAGATCAGACAGGAGAAAGGTGCATCTGGCACAGTGAGTAATATGGCAGAAGAATGACAGAGTTGAGCCATTTGGTGAGAAAAGGTTATGGGTGTCTTTCCATGAGGTTTTGAGCCAGTTTCACCCCCTGTGACTGTAGACAGGCTGAAGAGGTTGCAATGTGTAGCAGTTCAGGGAGACCAGCTGGGCCACCACAGAGGATCAGAGACAGTCTTGGCTGGGTGGGAGGGGAACATAAGAAGCGAGAAAACTGCGGGAGCAGAAGACTGAAAAGAGTTGACAGGTCTGGCTGGTGGACACCAGGGCACAGTGTCCTTATAGGATATTTCGAGCTATTGCATAGCCAACAATGGTGTTAGAAGCAATGTCTCAGTCGCTCAAAGGAGCTAAACTCAGCCAGATTACAAGGTCTAAGTGATTCCTGAATGCATAGCTGCCTGTCCACCTTCTGCAGAGCTCTTCCTGTGGCTGAAATAAACTCTAAAGGGTTTGGTGACACTGAGTGCTGGGGTTCACATCAGTCCATCACAACCTACCTTTGTCAAAACCCGCAAGCCAGATTTCTATCTGTCCCAGATGAAATGCTGTGTTGAAAATCTTTCTAAATCCCAACCTCCCTAGCTGCCTCCTGCTCCCTATAACTCCATGTCTTCAGATTTGTAAATTAGCAAGTGTACCTAAGCAGGAATGTCAAAACAGACTTTCTACATATTCTTAAAACTAGGTTTTGGGAGTTGATTTATCCTGCTATTACCAGCTGTCCTTATCACCTGACACCACCTCCTCCTTAATTCTGTTGGTTACTCCTTCAAAGAGGGCTCTAGCCAATGTTATTCCTTTATGAAAGCAAATCACCTGTTACATGAGGATATAAATGCATGGTTGTGTCCCAAGAAAAAGCACAGACAGATGGGAAGCAAGATATTCTAGGAAACCCAAAAGGTGATGAGCATTTCATGACTTAAATTAGACACAAATGTTACATGTATGTATCTCAGTAGGAAAAGACAGCACAGTCACAAAGGGGCTGATCCTTTCCTTGCTCATTCTGACACCTTGACAAAACAAAAAAAAAAAAACAAAACAAACCCAAACAAACAAAAAAAACAAAAAAAAAAAAAAAACACACAAAAAAACCCCAGAATCATATGGATCCACTGAGAACACTGAGAACACAAGGACATGACCTGCAGTCTTGCAGTTCCAAACAGCCATGACTCAACTTCCTGTACTTGAAGGAGAGTCAGAACAAAAGCATTTTGAAGTCATGTTGCTGAAGTTAGAGAGAAACCATTACACGTTCATTGCAAGTCTCTGAGGTGAATATGGTGTATATGGTTCCAGGTCTAATGTTATCAGGTGAATTCTCAAGAATCTGAGCCCTCCAAGTGCCAGTGAAGAGGCAACAAATGCTCTGAGCACATGATGCCAGGAAGTTCTGAACACACATTTATGTGTGTATTCACTTTATCCCCTTAAAATACAAGCCCATTGTGCTGGGATAGTGTGTCTTAATGGCATTCAAAGGAAAAAGAGAACTTGTGACCTGACATCAGATTAAAAGAAATGTTTAGCAAATCTGATGCAAAAATTATTTGGGAAACTTGAGCAGGACTTCTTCAGCCCAATATCTCTTTTCTCTCCCTTTCAGTCCTCTAAGTAAGTGTCTCTTTTTTTTGATTTCTCTGCCTGGTTTTTTTTTTTTTTTTGCTTTGTATTTCTAATTTAAAACAGGAAACATTTTCTTGACAAAGGATTTCTGGGTGTATTATGAAAAACATTATTACAAATTCTAGTCAGGGAAATGCTACTTTGAGTAACTGTCTTATTGAAAAGAGGGCAATGAGAAAGAAAATATTTACCCCACATTCTGGGCCTCTTACCCGGAAGAGAAAGATGTCATAACTAGAAAATTACTGCAGTCTGTGAAGAAAATCACCTCATATATTGCATGGAAAACAAAACTGAGCCTTCCAATCTCATGTTCTGAGCCAGGTCAATTCTTCAGGTGGAATCGGTTGATCTTGGAGGGGTCACAGACAATGAGCTGCCTCTTGTGACAGAAAAAAAAAAAAAGAAAAAAGGAAAAAAAAAGGACTAGAGAAAAGTGGCAATATTCAGATTTGGGGAACCATTTTATTCATCATCCAATTAAGGCAACTGATCTACTAGATACCATGAATGACACTAGATCGTTCATGGACTGGCTCAAAATCTCTTAGAGACTGCCCTTCTATTACCTCCAGCTGGCTTTCAGGCCCATAGATGCTGTGCATTGAGATATACCGAGGCCCCTATGCAGCCAAGTAAGCACATATTTAACTTGCTCCATGAAATAGTCCCATTGAACTCCAAGGATTACCCCCACTGCTTAAATACTTGCTTATGTGCTTTGCTTGGCTCACTGACCAGAATTTCACTAGTATTGCTTCAGAAATTAATTTGGCTCAACTTCCACCGAAATGCTGCAGATATTTGAAGATGTTTGAACAGAATTTAACAGCAGTTTCACTGCAACGGTAGACAGAGAATAGCAAGCAGTAATTATTTCTCTTAAAAATTTTATGGTGAAGAAGGCTAGGAAAAAGTTAGTCCTAACCAAAGCATTACAGTTTGTCCTTATGATCATGTCTGACATAATGGGAATTTCAAAGCAAGACTTTAAAGTGGCAAGCATATATCTGTGATTGCTAACTGCCTTGCACCAATTCTTACCTGCAAGTATTTCATTTGTTGTTGGGAAAAAGTTGCAGTGGAATTGTCTTTTCCTTCCTTTTTTTGCCTTCTTTTTAATAATTCCCATGGAAATACTTATTTAGGATGACCATTACTTTTTCATGAACAAGGTTGTAAATATGTAATGGAACATAAATATTTTGTATTTAGATTAATAAAAAATGCAGCTCCATAAAAGATTTATCCCCACTAAAAATAATTTGGCCTCAAATAAGAGTCAGTGGCAGTAACATATGAGGCAAATGTTTCTTCAGTGAGAAAAACAGAGAAGCTAAGCAAATACTTCCAAACATGTTTGGCAGGGATTTTCAAATGTAAGAATGAGTTTATGTGAGATGCATCTACACCAGGGACAACAGGGAGGAGTCCTTAAAATATTTTAAGACCCTAGCTTAGGGGCAGGTAAACTCAGGGAATAAGACAGTGTCCTACAAAAGTGTCCATTAGAGAGAATTAGACCTCCCACATAAAAACAATTATTTTATGGAAACATAGCTACAGAAAAACACATTGATGCTCTGCTTGTATCCAATAATCTGGTCTTGTCTTCATTTTACGCTAGTTAAAGCCTATGTCTCTTGAATCATCTGCAAAGGTCCCTTCCACCCCAAACCATTCTATGGTTTTATGATTCCTACACACCAAACAAATTTTAGAAACACTAGAACAATTCTATATATGCAGTTCATTGGCCCATCCCAGACAGACTTCTTCCCAAGGTAATCCTTTCCAGTTTTCAGCTGCTTTCACTGCTATTGAACTCCTGTCATCTCATGTAACTACCTATGAGCAACCACAATTAACTGACACAGCTCAGTTTTTCAGTTCAAATACTTGAAGCAAATTCTGTGATACCTTCTACTGAGTAAAAATAAATTTTCAGAACACCAGGCAAACCAAAATCATAAGTGTTTGGAAATTACAACCAGCCTGAAGACTTTCCATGAACAGAGAGACAGACTAATTTTGGCAGGTCCATCTTTTGCAGTGAATTATTCACTCCTCTCTTAACATTTCTACTTTAATTGTTTTTAATTTTATTGTTGTTGGGCAGAGGTGTGAAACCGCAATAGTAAAATGAGAATGGCCTAAGGAATTTCTCTATATGAGTCAAACTGAAGGAAAATGCCTTAAGGAGTATTGTACTGCATATTTTCAGTGTCAGTGTATTTTATCTTTGCTAAAAGGAAGAAGGGTGCTTCACTCACACACTCATGGCTTGTTTTATGTGCACTGGCAGCAGCTTTATGGCAGAAAGCCTGGACAGGCAAGTCAGGGACTGGAAAGGTATCAGGGCTCCAGCGACTGCTGGAACACAGCACATTCCTACAATCCTCAGTGGGTAATCCTAAACTAACCATGAACAGTTGATGCACATTACAAAGCTGCTTCATATCCTTAAGGAGTGATGAACTCCAGAGGAGATCTGTAGCTATAGCACCTCACACTCGGGAAGCATCTGGAATTTTAGCCCTGTGTTAACTTTAAGACTTCCTCTGAAGACTAACTGGTTAATTTACGAGTCACATATATTCTGCTCCAAACAAACTGGCAGACCCTGAGTGAATTGCTAGGGTCAAGCTACTTAAAAGCACATGGGCTGAAAGTGCTTGGTAGGCTTCTAGTACCCATTGGTAAAATGAGGGTAATAAGCCAAGTAACTATTACCTTCTGCAGCAGAACATGAGAATCAGAATGATATTTGTCCCTTACAGCTCTGTAACTCTCCTGTGCCTAAGAGACTTTTTTTGAGAAGGACTGAACTTCTCTGTCTCAGAAGCAACTTGGTGAAATGGCAAATACTGTTTAAAAGAGAATACTCCATACATGGTCTGTCACCAGGTTTTCCTCACCATTGTTTTGATCTATTGGAAGGAATCACATAGTATCTGGTAAGAGCAAAATATTTATTCAGCTTTAGAGTAGTCAAAGGGGATATCTTCAAAACAAATTTAAAATTTGTTAACTCAAGTATATTTTTGAGAAAGATTAAAACTGAGAGAGCATTAGAATGTAACTTAGTGAAACTGTGTTAGATGTTACTCAAATCCTTACATTAACTAATTCCTATACTCCCACATTGGATTTTTGCATGCTGTTCAGGTTGCAAGACAGTGTGACATGAGAGGTCTCTGATAGGAATGCAAAAAAGACTTCCTGCAGACAATTTCTTCAATATATTTACAAGTGAAATTATTACTGTCCTCTGGAAGATCATAAGAATGTTCATAATAAGTGCCCTTTTAGCACTAGGCCTCATATATTTCTGAAAGGAAAATGTACAGTTTTCCATTAAAGGCTCCATCCACCCTGCCCAAAATCCCATAAAGTGCAATCCTAAGCAATGAAAATGTCTATGACCCTGTAATTAATAAAAATAATCTGAAGAAATTACAGATTTATAAAGCTGCTGATTTTGTTGTAAAAATGTTGCTGAAATTAGGGCTTAATTGCTGCATCTTAATGAGACAACTAAAAAGACAAAGATAAAATAATTATTTCTTGTTGATATACTACCTATTTGAAGCCTAAAGCAGAATACTAATATTCCAGTCACAAGCTACATCAGTTCTGAATTACACTCCCTTAATATTCACAGATTTTACTTGGACATATCTGGTTACATAAATCCAAGAATTTTCTGATATCTACAGCTCATCAATACCATATGCAAACTTATCAGATGGAGCACAACATCTGTCTAGCATATGCTTTTGAGTCTGTAAAGAAACAACTTGGAAGCACAAGCTGCAAAGCTATTTTAACTATTCTTTTGCATTCTGAGTCAAAGTTGTGTCAGAAAGTTTAAGAGATGCTGTCTGGTTTTACTGGTTTTGTGAGTGGCTATTGGCTCTCTGTAAGTGTGGGGTTCTCACCATGATGTCATTAGTGAGTTGCTGTTCTCAGCGATAATTCCTGTACGCCAGCTGCTCTGGCCTACAACTTTACAACAGAATTAAGGGATTTCTTTTAATGCATGGTAGACTTGAGAGTGGGCAGCCAGGAAAGCAATTGAGTTTTGCTGTCACCCCTTTCATAAGCGCTAGGTAAAATACATGAAATATGAATATCTCTCTGAGAGCAGCATGTACAGAGGAAGGCATCTGATTGCTTGGTGGGGATTTAAGCACTAGCTGTACTTCACTGGAACTGCATGTGCTCAAATTTATACTTGTCCTGCTAATGGAATTTCATACTTTTGTCAGTGACTGTCAACTCCAACATTTTCTATTTCCTTCAAGTCTACATGTCCCTAAAGAGATACAAGGTATAAAAGGGGGTCAGCCAAAGGTAAATTCAGCATTTCTTTTTTTTTCTTTTCTATCAGGTCAAACTAAATTTCCAGTTGGAGCCTTAAAGAGTGGGAGTGGGAGGCAGATTCCTCTCCAGCTGGGTTTAGAATAAATGAGGATTCAAGGCAGTGGATCACTGGTCCCTATCAACTCCAACTGGCGTTAATCGGGAGTTAGTACCACAAAAGCTCAGGCTGTTGCAGAAGAAAACATACCAGCTTGGTTTTGATTAAACAGATGTTCTGACAAACAACTTTAAATAATCTATGTCACTAATAAAACTCATAGACATTCAAATTTTTGTAGAAAAAAATGTTTTGGTGTAAATGGGGAGATTCAAAATGCATACAAAATTCTATGTGGATACAAGAAGGAGCTGGGAAGGGAAGTTCAGGAAACAGTCCTCTTGAAAATGAGCACAATTTTATTATTTTTTCTTTTTCTTGGAAGGAGGGGTTGTTCAAGCAATATTTTCCAAGGCTGGAAGTAAGAGATGATAATACAAATTGTCATCTTTTCTGGAAGAATACTGCTGTTTTTTACACTTAGATCTGTGAAGGTCCATGTTAAAGTGTGACTTCAGTTGTGGTAGTTCCTTAGAGGAAGGAGGAGGTTGTAGTCCAGACCTTTGAGGGATTAAACACATCCATGTCTAGCATTCACTTAGTGGTCATTGATGGAAAGCAGTTATTGCAAAGAGATATGTGACTGAAACAGTTATCCGTCTGTGCTTTGTTAGGAGACACAATTTACTTTTGAGTAACAGACAAAGCTTTCTAGCTTTCTGCTACCTATTAAGGCTCAAGGTTATATTGCTACTGAAAGCAGATACTAGTTTCCTCACACAATTTTATCCATGTATTTCTGTACTACACTACAATACCCCTTCTGTGCTTCTAGCAGTCTTTTTATGAAATGGGACTATGGGCCTGTTCTGCAACTTGGACAAGTAATTACAGACAGACTTGGTTCATTCAGTATTTAATCTAGATATGACCATATCAAGCCAGTACAAAAAAATGTCTATTTTGATATATCTTTATTCTTTTGGTTTTAATTGATTCATCATACATGGGACATCCAAAGAAAGAAACATAACCAGTCAGAGATCACCTATCAATATCTTTCCAATGTATTCCAACCACAAAAAAACCTTAGCCAAGCAGAAATCCAACCCAAAATAACTGAAAGATGCTCTGAAGCACCCCTAAATTTCAGTGAGCAGGCCATGTGCCCATGTCTATTGCCTCAGCTACACAATCCCGTCCTTTTCATAAATATTTTTTGTAACTCTGTATATGGTACTCTGGGTCAAAACTACCCTTGGAACTGAGTACGGTAGATCCCAAGGGAGTTGAGCCCATTTGTTTATGAACATCAAGTAACCTGGTCAGGTGGTATCATCTGACTGTACTTGGCCTCCCATAGCAAATGCAATCACAAGGCTCTTCTGCCAAGAACAGAAGTTGCAGAAAGTTATTATTCCTCATTTGCAAAAGAACTCCTAACCTTCAGTATTTTCATCACATGGCTTATTAGTATTCCAGTGTAGGTTTTATTTTACTTTAGGGATTGCACCACCCCATTCCTGAGTACTTTGTTTTTCCTAACGTGCTAGCTACTAAGCTATGTATTTAAGTAGAAAGGAAAATATTAGCTCATTTCCTCTGTGATAAGAAAGGTCAAAAGAAGCCCTCAGTAAAGCACTGTCCACTCCAGGACATTACCTAGGCTTGCATCATATCACTGAAAAAAATGAATGTGCAATATTGGAAAGCTTTTCTCCATGTGGTCTTTGCACACGATAGCAGCCTCTTAGTTTGCGTAAACTAATGATAATAGTTGCCTTTGAAAAACTTTCCAGTTGTAACTTAAATTTACCTTAGTATTCATAATTGCCATACTTAGTGTACTGTTAAATTCAGCCAACGGGGCAGACTAAAAGTTTACAGAGGCAGATAGCAATAGATTAATTTTCCAAGGGATGTACAATTTCAGAAATGAGACTTGTCTCCCAGCTGGTGACCATCTGGCATCCGTGACTGTATGTTTGAGTATTAGTCTAAGTCATTATTGTGTCAGTCTCACACACACACAGACCACCCAGCACCTTACTGGCCCCACTGCTCAACGCCATAACGGCACCTTTGTTTCTCCCTCAGGAGTATCATTTGTGTGTTGCAGACTACCTAAGGGCTGTTTCCTGCCCACATATTCTTTGGCCTTCTGCAAAAACACAGTCCCTCCGGGGGGGAAGAATGAGGTTTAATATTGCTGAAAAAAACACTCTAGGAAATATATCCAGAGCTATAATTAATTACATCAATATACATTTCCAGTCCCTTTTGGAATCTAATTATATTCTTGCCCTTGACTCTCTGTAACTGTGACTTCCACAAGCTAATTACAGGTTGGCTGGAAAAGCATTTCCTTCTATCTCTATCTCAGTTGTTGGTTTGCACATTTTTATCACGTCCATCTCCTGCTATGAGTGGTCTGTTTCCAAGTTTCTTGAGCCCTTTCAATTTGTTTTGAATAGCTCCTCAAAATACTTTCTTCAGAAGACAGTAATCTTTTACTGTATATAAAATGCTGATGAGGACTTTTCTGATTTATAGAAGAGCACATTAGTGATCTCCATTTAGACTGTAAAAGAAATTCAGCTAACTATGTGTTACTGATCTTAACATCAAATTGAGCTAAAAAGTGTTGGCTGAACTATCTGTGAAAGGGTCCAGTTTATTCTTTTGAGTCATATTGATTCAGCATCACTCCTAGAAGACATGTTTGTATGATACAGAAATTTCTCTTGTCAATAATCAGAACAAAGTGTTGCATAAGTGTTAGAGATTTACATTTTAATTCAGACACAGACAGTCCTTGGTAAGTGGTAGGACACTTTCTGGCCTCTAAATAGAAAGAATCTTCTCAGGCAGATTTAGTAGCTCCTAAAAGTCAAGGCCAAAATGTCTAACCTCTATCATGTGCATGTTTGCATAGCTACAGCTCTTTATCCCTCCAAGCAAGTACTCTCTCCATTCTGGTATAAATTCCTTTTTTACTTAAGTTGACAGATAAAACATTTAGTTAAAAATATATTCCCATATCAAGGCACATTAAAGGTACAATTTCTGTCCATACTCAGGGTTTTCAATACAAACTTATGAGAAGACTTGGCATCACCCACATCTTTCTTTACATATTTGATTTATTTTGATAACTTATTAATTTCTTCCTAGTCCTCAGCACCAGATAATAGAGGAGAATTCAGTGCACAAGAAGCTAAAAGCAGGCAAAGAGGGGCTTAGTTCTTGCCTGCAAAATAAAGTAGAAATATTCACCTAGGAATATATTTAAAAGGCATTAGCAACATTAGAGCTATATATTAGAAACAGATATGTATATATAGATTATCTTCATTTGTACCTCATTTATACCATTTATACCTCATTTTTACCATGCATGATACTACTGACATTTGAATTTCTAGCATCAGTGGTTGATGCTACAGATTTAAATGCCATGCTGAAGAAAGTTACTGTTGGCTGAGACCTCTGTTGAGCGACAGGCCCACTAGTGCAGACCAACATACCAGGAAATGTCCTCTGAAAACACATGGAAGTCAGTGAGGAACTGCCAAGGTCCTGACAGAATGTCCCCAGTTTGTGTGATAAGATCTGCTGTGTAGGATTTGTACAGGGATCCCTTACGATCACCATCCAAATCTCAAATGGAAGGGAAATAATCAAACAATGGCATCTGTCTCACATGGGGTGTGGAAATTAGTTATAAGAAAATAAACCACTGATGAATGGGAGGAATAAAAAGAATTTGAACCTGGCTACAAAGGCCTTGGGCAAACACTGTGCAAATAGAAAAACTTGTAAGCAATAAACACATCTTTGTAGTTCTGAAGACAATTAGATATCTAATGGCATGTTGGGACCTTATTTATCCAGCAGCATGTGTGGTCGTTGTCTCCCTTTCTTTGGAGGAAGATCAGTCAGATTCTGCCATGTCCCCTTTTCCCTGCCCTAAGTAAATAATCACATCAAGTTCTCTAGAGCAGAAAAACAGGCTAAAGAGCCTGAGGTCTCAGGAATACTATCATTGATGTAGTAGAGGTGAAACCACAAGCAGATGTCACTTTAGAGACCCCCCTTCTCCTGTTTTCTATCATAAAACTACAACCTTCCTGCCTGCCCATTTGACCATCAC
The DNA here is from genome assembly GCA_013396755.1 of Sclerurus mexicanus. NCBI lineage: Eukaryota > Metazoa > Chordata > Aves > Passeriformes > Furnariidae > Sclerurus > Sclerurus mexicanus. The sequence continues at coordinate 930,528 of VWZF01005096.1, forward strand.
TCCTGGTTCCTCCAAAATCCCAGCAAGACTGTCTCATTTGAGGGAAACAACAGCAGAACTATCAGCTGCAGAACCCCAAGTTCGTCTGAGAGTCTCTAAAGAACATGCATCTGTCTGCAACAGCACAGCTCTGTCTTTCAGAGATGAGAGGGCCTGGGGCCAGTCAGTTCCACATACTTATGAAGGTCAATTGTTGTTTACTGAAAGAAGTATTAGAAATCGGATTGCAAAAGAGAAACGGGTTCCTAGCACAGGACCCTGAAGCATGGGGGTCTGAGGGAGACATTCATAGTAAATAGTAGCATTTCATGTGAGCACTTCCCTGATTTTCAAGAGTCAGAAAAAAATCCCTTCGAAAGAGATGTGGTAGCAAGTGTTCCTGGCACTGGATAAACAAACTGATCACTCCAAAGGTAGGAGGGGCTGTTCTTCATTCAGTGAGAGGCATAAATGCATTCTAGGAAGGGCTTCATCTGGAGCCTGACCACTTTATCCAGGACAATCTGTGCCAAGCCAGTCAATGTTTTACCTGCTCTGGTCTGCATTTCTAAGTAACATCAGTGTTCTGTGTTCTTAATTTCTGCAAACTTACAGGTTGGTAGTTTGGAGCCTTATTCCTCTGTACTGAGTATGTTTTGGTTTGTTGTTTTTTTTTCTCTTGCATAAATATTCCATATGCTCTCCATCCCCTAGTTTTTTTACTCATCTGAAGTAAATAATGGGTCATTTTTAAGCATCTTCAATTCCTCTTTGTCCCAAAGTCCACTGCTGTGTGAAGTGCCATCAGAAAGGAGAAAAACTCTGCTGTGTCTGTGTAGGAAACCAAGAAAGAGTGCTCCAATCTGCTCACTACCTCTTATCATACACTTCCATAATCCTCCAAAAGTGTATCAGTACACGGAAGTATTTCTGATGACTCCCTGGTACTCTCTGCACAAGGTGGGGAAAGCAGGCACAATGATGGGATTTTCTCACAACACTTTTTAAATCCAAGGAAGGATGTAGCCTTTTCCTGTTGGGGTAATTTCCAAGAGCAAGAGTCAGAATCTCATTTCTGGTGTGTATAACCTCTTGAGTCAGTAATATCTTACCCAAGCAGTTAGAAAACTAGTTTTATTTCTTTTCCAGGTGTGTTTAAGTTCTCTAGTTTCCATTTGCTCACATATTCAGTGGGCATCTCCCACAGCTCCAAGGAATTTCAAAACAGGTTTATACACTTAGGGACTGACCTGAAAACAGGGCCCGAGTGGTCCTTTAAGTCTCTCTTAATGGATCAGCTTTGGTAGGTCAAGTTACTGACTAGACACAAATACTTGGGTTCATTTTGTTCATTAAGAATAATCTATTTTGAACCATAGTTTTGCTAGAAATGCAGGGATATTAGATGGTGAACAGCAAAAATGGGATTCTCTGTGGAAGGGCATATTGCAGAAGCAAAACGAGGTTGCATAAAATCACACCCTCACAATTCTTCCCACCAGAAATTGAGAATTAGTAGTCTCAGCATATCAAACAAGAAAGGTGGTGGCCTGAAGGACTCAGCAAATCAGACTAATTCAGCTCAAAGATGAATTTGTTTTTAGTATTGTAATAAAAAATTAATCCTCCTTTTATGTGACAATTTTGGGTTGGTTATCTAATATAAGCAAAGTACTAGCTCTCATCTCAGGTGCTGTAATTGTGGAGCTGAACTAATTCACAGCCACTGAGATATTTTCCAGCCTTGTATTCCAGGACCAAGAGGCATAACAGATTGAATATAGCTACAAATAGCTATAGGCTTTGTCCTGTTTTCATGCATTTATGATTTCATCTTAAAGTCAATGCTGTTATAACATTGTTTACTGAATGTTTAATTTGCTGAGCACACAGAATTCCAGCTGAAGCTAATGTGAATTGCAGGTGCTCAAACTGCTGAAAAGTAAACTGCCCCTTTTGTATTTAAATGTATGTTAATAGGGATCAATCGGGTTGCTGTGCTTCCACAATGATTAAAACATCAAAGAAGTCAATAAATACATTCATAAATAAATAACTATTCAGGGAAAAAAAAAATCCCTCACATTGCATTGTACTTCCTGTCCTTCATCCCAGCTCTTCCCAAAGGGCTTGAACAAAACTTCCTGACGTCAGTTAAAATCTTTGTTTAGCATTTAGCTCACTTTGAGCCAGGCTCTAAATGCCTAAGAAGAGACATGAGCCTATATGACCTGAACATATGCCAGTCTGAGGCACTACGCTCCAGTGCAGGAAAAGCATCAAGGAATGGGATGTGGCACACCGAGTGTGGCTTTCCCAGCCCAGTGTCACAGCAGCAAACCCAGAGATCTTGGCATGTAGTAAAGAGTCCAGTACACAGCAAACCAGGACAGGGCTGCAAAAACACGTTTGTAGGCAGGGTCTGGTTCACCCTGCCAGCTCTGCAAGGCAGAGCTCTCGGGCTAAGCATGAGGCTGTGTTAACAGGATGTCAGGGGAGATTATGTATCATTTCTACCATTCATTTCCTTTCCTGGACTTCAGCCTAACTCTTCAGTTCTTTTCAGGACATTTCAGAAAGCATTACATAAAGTGAAAACCTCAGGCTTGCATCTAAAATCCAAAATTAAACTGTTATTCATATCTCCTGGTCACCTTCAGATACAGATAGAGAACAAACAATGTCACTGGCCAATTCAGTTGCCAACTTTTTGGGGTTCATCTGGTCTTGGCTATGTGACTAAGGAACTGTTCAGGCATTAGGACCACAAGCAAGGGAGGACCTAGAAAGGAAAAAAAAATCTTCCCTACCCATCACTGTTTAGTGTAGCAATGCTATGTAGTAAATTTGCAGTTTACACAGTAACTTTACAGCCTTGTCTGTGACAATTCATCCTTCAGCCATCCCCTTCGCCTCACTCCCCTCAGCATACATCATGGACAGTGCTACAAGACATGAGGGTAAGAAGGTGCAGGCTTTGGGGCAGGTTGGTTAAGATTTATAGTTGTGAGAATAGGATCAGCTATTGCCCTTTAATATTTTTTATTTCTTCATCTGTGAAGGAAATAGAACATAAATGCAAATTGTGGCCTTTCTTGAAAATATTTTCATTTCTTGGCCTTTCTGAGAATGAGAGCTCAGCTGGTGTGCTGTGTACATCCTAGGAGCAAGTGTTCACCATGCCTTTCAACCAATTCAGAACTGCAGACTTCTGAGAGGAAATTTTATTTATTGAAGGGTCAAGAATGTATTGTGAGTCACTGTGTTTTTCTGCTGTCTGCATTAAACTGGAGTGAAATTGAAATCATACTTCAGTCCTTATTCAAATGTTTTTTCTTGGCAGGAGGAAGGAAAGTTTGGCCTCTGCACTCTGATTGGCAGCATGCTGCTTGGTTGGTAGCTAGCACTCAGCCTTTCTGGGTCCTCCCTGTTGTCAACAGGACGGATCTTTTCCAACAAAAGCAACATCCTGTCAGCTACTCCTTCTTCCAGGAACCTGCTTTTTCCTCCCCCGCAATTGCTCTCTTTCTCCAGGTTCAGGCAAGAAAACAGCAGTGCATGAAAGTGAGTGAGCCACAGAAGGAATAGCCATCAGACCTTACATTCATGCTTCCTATAGGTTGTATAATATTCTTCTCCATTCATAAAGTCTTTAAGAGTGAACAAAATGTAGCCTCTGTCTTTAACTGGTAACGAGAATTAGATTAAGGGGGAAAACACTTTCATGTGAGGAAGTCATAAAGAAAGAAGGGGAGATATTCTTAGGACTTTCTCCAAATATTTAGGAATACAGGCTTGGGGGCGCAGCTACAGAAATGCCATCCAGGAAAACTGAGTTATTTGGGACAGAGAGGGCAACCAGCCAAGTAGTACAAAGACAATTCTTGGCTTCTTGCCAGCATCCACCACTGAGACAAGATCCTACACTTTAAGGTGCTTCTTAAGAGCATATGATAATATATTTACAGATGTTAGAAAACAGCTATATAAAAGTGGAGCATGCTGGGAAGAATGAGAAAAGGAGGAGGGAATGAGAATGACTGCAGAGGAGGTTTCAGTTTCTCATTGCAGGCTGGTCAGGCAATAGTCCTTTCTTTGATGATCTCTTCTCTGGGATTCAATATTCCTCCATCTTTAGCCCAAAAGATTTGGAAAGACATCAGAGAGACCTAATCCATCAAAAATCAGGGGGAAACAGAGCCACTCATGGCATTCAACTAGCAGAGTGATACGAAAGTCCTTCCATTAGCCCCAAGGGAGACTCAGGACCTCAGACTGTACAGGGAGGGAGAAGACCAGGTGTCACCAGACAAGGACCATGCATATGTCTCTTCACAAAGGAGATACATGTGACAGAAATTGCTTTCTTTCACAAGGGCAAAGAAAAAGGCTGAAAAGCTGACCTAGAAACGGGATAACACACACAATGGGGAACATGCAAGAGGGCTGATGACAGCCTTAGGCATGACTTCCATATAGCCTAATAATTTAAAGGAATGGATTAACTGAGAACATCCCATAAAGAGTGCACAGTGTTTTCAATTAATACTTAGGTATATTCCATGATTATAAAATACCTTTGGGCTATCCATTTTTCAATGACATGTCTATATTAATCCTAGATGTTTTCTTCACTAAGTGATGGCTGCTACTGACTGCTAAGAATGTTCTGCTTCAGTAAACTTTGATTTCACTTGCAGTTGTGCATTTATTAGGCAAGATTATCATCATCCAAGTTTCCAGGGTTGGGAATTCATTTGAAAAATATGGTCTATTTGCATTTAATTATCACATATTTACTGAGGAAAAATATAAACACGCCTGTTTTAGACAAGGAATGGAGCCAGTAATGTACTGCAGACTTGGGATTGTGCTTTTTAATATAATCAAACTACTGTTACAAATAATTCACAGTTTCCAATGTGGAAAAAAACTGAATATGGTTTTCCTGATAGGTTCTTATGGGTTTTTTTTTTCTGTTAAAAAAAGGATATTTTACAAAATACTAAAATTACTGAGACAAATTCTTTATAACATGAGATATTGTTAAAATTCACCTTGAAAGAGGATGCAAAGGAGAAAAGAACACTCACTATGAGAAGTAGCTACCAGTTCCAGCTGCTAGAAGAAGAAAAAAAATACAAGAAATATATTTTTATAAGACACCAAAACTAAACAACCAGATGACAAGATGAGGAAACGCTAAGTTAACTTTTGGGAAACAAATCCTCTGCTGGAAGTTCACATAGTTCCACTCACTGCACAGACATTTTATGTTGTCCCCAATATCACTGACTTACAAAATGTAGAAGAGGGTTTCTGACTTTACATCAGAAAGGCAGAAATACTGAACTGGTATTAGACAAGAGAAACAAACCTCATGGCATTTCAAAACTCCTGCATGAGTTATTTTCTTGACCATCTGCTGTGGTCTCCTCTGTACAGATTTTGGTGGACTGAAACAAAAAGAACAATCGGCTTCCTTTCAGCAAAGGACTTTCATCCTTCTCCAAAGAGCTGGGAGACTGTTACTGACACTTACCAAGCTATTAGTCAATTCCCAGGACTCTGATTGTACAGGGCTAGAAAAGACACACCCTGTAGGGTACTGGTGGGCTGAAGGGTGGGTGCTTGCTGCCAAGCCAAGGAGCAGGTAGTCTGGGGGGCAAGTATGTGGGATTTAATTGAGGGGTTATAAATTGATGATGAGTAAAGCTGAAGATGTCGACAAGGTTTGTGAGGCATGTTATGGGGCAACATGGAGGTGGCTAGAACCAAATGAGCAGCTGTTTGGTCTCCAATGGTAGCCTAGACACGAAGCTCACATGTGAAAACACTGTCAGAGAACTAAGCGAGTGTCTTAATAATATTTGAGATGTACAAGACGTGCTGGTGTGACAGACCTTACACAGACCTTAGAGGACACCTGAATTTTCTCAACCAGCATCTGAAGGCTAGGCAGGCTATTCCAAGATGTCCCAAGCAGGGTCAGATACCCATGTTTAGATAACTGAATCCCATCTTAAGTGAGAAACATGGGTATTGCTTGATGGCTCCAGAAAGGGACCCTGCAGCCAAGAGGCTCTCATATTAGGTGAGGAGCAAGGAAACAGGATGTGTATGAAACCAGCTAGGGAAGCATCCTATGTAATAAAAGCCATGGAAGGGGCAAATGACCTTCATCATACTAAATTCAGAATTTAGCACATGAGACATCCTCAGACACCAAACATTTCAAGCTGATAGTTCCCCTGCTGCAATTTTGTTGGATTACAAAAATAAGTAAGTATTGCCTAAACATTCCACTTTGAGCAAGTTCAAAGTGGGTTTACCCCTTTTTAGTTTGACTTTGAGACCCTTAGAATCTTTGTAAATATGTCTATTTCTACTGGTTTCATTTTTTGTTATTGAACAAACTAATACTAATGCCTACTACTGCTACTGCAAGAAGTGTAATATTCCCTTTCATTATATTGCTCTTTTCTATTACATCACGACTTTGCAGCTTCCTTCTTTGATTTTAGGTGGTGTCATTGTTAACTTTGTCACATCTGTCTTCCCTAGTCTTGAACTTGGGGTTTCAAGTATTTACTTGGGTATCAAGTAAAATTACAATTTCTCTACTCTGGTGTGTTCTTCCAGAGAAATCCACACTCAATGAGATTCTAATAGCAGGAGGTAGATCCAATTTTATATTTTACTAAACATTTCAAGAGCCTCTATTTTTGCCCTAACCACAGCATCCCTTTATTTGAAATTACTTGCAAAACAATTTCCTACTTCTGAATTTGATTTCTTCCATCTGCCTTTTTAAAAATTAAAAGTTGTATAGGGATGTATATGTTGCCAGAAGCAAGTGAATTTATACTGTCAGCTAAAGATTTGTGACAGCTAGAACTTCAGTCCTAGGTTTAAAAGGCTTCATTGCACAACCCTCTTTTTTTTTTTTACACCTTCAATTCACCTCTGCTATCAATAGGTCTGCTTAGGTGTGTAAGACTCATTTGTATGAATCAGTACTTGTAGTTATGTCCCATGAAGAAAACAAAACAGGCTTCAGGCAATTGGCCAGCTGGTTGTTAATGACTTGACATTTATGCAACTCATTCTCCACATGAACAATAACATTTATTGTATTGAGAGTTCAGGAACTAAGTATAACAGGAACCAGCAAGAGATGACTAAAATTAAAGCAAGGCAGCAAGGAAGGCCATAACATAGAGCCGTGGCTGTTATTTAATTTCCCTTCAGAAGTGAGACAGGAAAACAGTTGCATTCCTTCATTCATTCTTTTTCTCTAAAAAGAAAAAACAAAACAAAAAACACACCACACAAACCACACAGATACAGACCACAGAAACTTCAGACCCAAGGTCCTGGTTGGCAAAGATTTAGCTTCTGCCAAATGGGCATAATTAAGTGCATGGGATGACTCGAAATGAAACCAAAACTGAGGTTGAATATGAAGTATCTCATCCCAGTATCCACTGGTACTAAAGAGAATGGCATCCTGAGGACTGAAAGTCCCCCATCTTTATGCATACCACAGTATTCAAAGGGAATGAGATATAGCAGCCACACAGAAAGACAATAGGGAAAAAAAGGTGTATCACTTTTTTTGTTTGTTTGTTTTTCCTGAGAAAGTACCTAAAAAATTAATTCCTGTCATCTTGCTCAATAAGCAACCAGATTCTGAGAGTAAAAATGGTCACTACATTTGATGAACAGTAAGCAGTTCCAAAGTTTTTTAAAATCTTTAGATTTCCATTTAGAAAATAGAAAGAAAATTAATTCAGTGGCCCAGTAGAACATCTAAAATGAAAATCTGGTCCCATTGAGGTCGATGACTGGACGGACTTTGGTTCTCCTTAGACGGTCCCAGATTTCCACCACAGAGCTTTTAAAATCCATGTAGAACCTAGGCTTGGCTTTTCTAAGCATTGGTGAATGTTTGTAATTCACTTACAGTATTCAGCCAAAGTTTCTTTATTTCTCAGAAAATACATGACTGATTAGAATTGATAAGGAGTCAGAAGCAGGACATATGCCTCTAGTTTATGTTAGCAAATTTGTTTTTCTGATTGCACTAGTACTGTATGTAAAACCCAAAATTGTAAGTCATGGACAATACTCCTAAAAATAGAGCAATCAGCCTGGTTTTAATCTGAAATAGCTGGGATATCCTGATGCTGGTTTAAGGAGTTCTGTACCAAAGACAGTTTGTCTTTCAAAGTGTGTGCTCTCTTACAGCGCCTGGTCTGCAGTATATTGAAGAGAAACAAGTCTAAGAAAATCAATATACAAAAGATTTAAGTCAGCAAAAATCTATTCCTCTACCTGGAAAGTAACTTGGGTATGTATAGCTTCATATTTAGTCTCTTTCCTGATGGTGATTAGTAATTACCAACATCCTATTTGGCTGACCACATGGAGAAGTTAGCACTTAATTATATTGGCCAGAGGAGATGAAAACAACCCTTCTTGTGGGCTTTCTGGCTCATTCTCAGGTAGAAAAGTGGTGTAAAAATTTCCTGACATACAGCATTTCACAGTCCTGTTTTCAGATGTTCTTGGAGAAAAACCCCAATCAACAAAACAGCTGTGAAAAAATAAGCGACAACCCCACCACCTGCCACCACCACCCCCCAAACAAATAATCAATGATCTTATTAGATTGAGGTTCAATAGTTTGGGTCAATTCTTCTTTTATCAGCGTGGTTCACATGTTGCTACTAAACATGCTTTAATACAGTGTATTTACAAACTCTCTCTAAAACAGAAAAGCAAAGCCAAGCTGTTAAAATGAGCTTATTCTTACTGCATGCACACCAGTCCCACTTCCACAAAGAAAAGCCTTATTGTTTAACAGATTGAGACATACCAAAGCAAAATCAAGCGACTTGCTGTCTGTCGGACAAACTATTGACTGTAACGTTATAATTTATGCTGATTTCAAAAGGCCAAATTTTACCAAATCTAGATGAAATTCTGATACACGGCATTCAAATTCGATTGAATGCAATAAGTGTTGGGGATACTGGTTATGGTACAGCTTAAAGCCTTAACTGTCTTAAGGCAATTACAAAAATCAAAAATGGCCTGATCTTTTCAGTTTCTGTATGAATTTTCAAACATGCGGGGAATAGAAAGAGGGATATTTCCCTTTCAGATTGTGAATTTTGAAGGGGAGAAACTGTGCAATAGTGACTTTTCTCTAACAATCATTTATTTAATCAGATCACTGCACTCCTCAGTTCATGATTCAGGAGTGACAGCACCATTCACAGGACAGAGGGAAGTCCAAAGGGAGCAAATGTGAAGTAGAATTGGGAAGGGAAGGGCAAAATGAATAGGTTCAGATCAGAAAGATGCTGGATGACTATGGAGATTGAAGTTCTTTCTCTCAGTTTGCTGCATTCCTTCCATCTAAATTCTTATCCTATTTCATGTAGGCATTGATACCATCAGTCACCTGAGTCATTCTGCTCTGGAAGCTCCTCAGCGTGAAAGCAAAATCTGTGCAATGAGGCATCTGCAACCTGCTCCTTTCTCACTAGTGGTTCTGCTTAGCCCTGTTTATATGAAAGGGACAACACAGAGCAGGCTGATGAAATAGCCCTGTGTCATGCAACATGAGAGCTCTTCCCTTACCTAGCTGAACAGAAGAGACCACAGAATGGACTTTGTTTTTCTCTGTATATGAATACATACATATAAATATGTAAGTAATTTCAAATTACATTCATGCAAAAATATATTTCATTACACTGTGCAATAATTTTAATATATAATATGTACTATATGCTATTAATTATATGTGATATTTGCATAGATGCAATATAATTTTAAAATAACTCATTCATAAAACCAAATAATAATACAAAATACTTACCAATTAAATTAACTATTAAATTATGAAGTGGTAAACTGTTCAGCACCATGGCCCAAATGATAGCAAAACTCAACATCAGGTGGTTATTTCTGAACACAGGTCTGGAACTTAGCAGCTATCTCCAGTGTGTCATGGGCCAGAAATGGGATCATTCCTCCTGAGGGTTTCTGGTGTGAAATGGCCAGCTAAGGGGTTTTCAGGTTGCTCTGATAAAGTTCATTAATTTTATTATCTTTTATTCTTGACATTTGGGATATTTTGCAGAGGAACACTGAGTTGCAAAGCAATAATGTATATTCTTAAATCACATATATATTATTAAACGACAAAACTTCTAAAATCCACTGCTCTTAAAGGATATAATTTCTGAGAGGCCTAGAAATTGCATAAAAGTTTAGTCTCCTCTTCTACCCTTCTGTATCTCACCTGGGGTGAACAGTGAAAGTTGGCCTTGAACATAGATAACCAAAAAAATAGTGATGGCATGGAAAACAGTTAACATTTTTTCACCAGAAAAGTACTCGATCAGGCCTGCATTCCTTTCAGTGGCCATATAAGCCCTCAGCAGCTGAATGAAATAAGATTATAACACAGTAGTTAGAGTTGTGTTTATAATGTTGCTTGGCTTTTGCAGTTCAGTTCAGCTTCAACACCAAAAATAACAAACAAATCATGCCTCCAAAACATACACAGGTTGTTTTAAAACTCTGAACTTTGAAAAAATAACACATCTGAAAATACTTTATTGCATTTCTGCCATTTTAGTTTTACTGTACAATGATAAGAGACGTAAATACAAAGTTTAAACCAGGGACAGAAGAAAACACTCCAGAAGATGAGGCCCTAAAAAAAAAATACTAAAACTACAAAACATTTGTTAAGAGATGAGTGGCGAAATCACTACAATACAAGCTGGAAAGCTGTCATGCAAATGTATGAAATTCTTGAATGTGTTTACTGGGAACTGTGCACTGCTGTGGCAGGTGAGACAAGGGACACAATAGCTAAAAAAAAAGGAACCATGGAATGTAACCAGTTGTGAGAGGGGAGGAGAGAGTGCTCTGCATTGCTCTTTGCTTAATTTCACCTTTTTTTTTTTTTAATAAATTAACCTCCACTCTTCTAACCCTATTTTGCAACCTCCTCTTCATGAAGGCTGTTCATTTTCAGTAGAAATATGAAGTAAAAGAAACCCCGGTAGGAAGAGAGGTTTGTAATAATTAACCTACCATAATTAAGAGAACAGTAAATGTGTGTTGCATTAACCTCCAGCAAGCACTAAGTAGAGGGAATTTGCCACAATATTGCTTTACAATAGCATTTCCTACTGCAAGAAACACCATACTGGTTTATAAACAAGAGAACATCATACCTCCACCGTATAAAGATACTGAGTTTGCCCTCACAAGACTTCCTTTTCCATGAAATCATCTAAAGGTTGGGTTAGGGGTGTGCAGCAAAACCAAGGCCCTGCATTGCCTCTCAGGACTCTCCTAAATACAGCCCTCCACACAGTGGGCTGGTGCCCACCTGGGTGTGCCAGTGCTGGCTTCAGGTGAGCAGATGCATGCTTTGAGACCCCCAAGCAGGGGCTTTTCAGGCTTTCTACAGCCTGAGCACACCCTTGGAGAATTCTTGCTTTGAAGTATTTGAAATCAGGTCCAAACATTGGAGACAGATCAGTGGGGCAGCTCATTAGGGTGGCACAGGCACCTTGCAACCAGAGCTTCATGACTATGACTGTCATGACAACAGCCTTGTTTCTGGCAGTATTTCAACTACTTGTCAGGACTGAGCTTAAATAAATATATTCATAAAATGAACAACAGCAATAAACCCAACAGGACTGTACAAAACATCAGTGTGGGTCAGGAAGGATCACTGTTGACAATGTCACACTCCATTTGGTTTTATAAAGCAGTGAACCACATTTATCAAAACAATAAATTTAAACTTTATAAAAAACTTCTGCTATCTCTTTTTTTTCCTCATAAATCTGAAGAAGATGATTGCTTGCTCTGAAGTATAGTAATATAGTGTGTAATGTAATGCAGTGCTTGATATAACTAAAAATATTATTGTTTTAAAGAAAACTTTCAGAAAATATACTGGATGTTTTTCTTGAACTGATACCCCAAAGTGTTTGAGGAGCATTTAAAATGATAAGCAATACCTCAGTTTACAAAATTTTTATGTGACCTTTTTTTCAGAGCAAGGCCATAGAAGAAAAATTATTCCTTTGTTTTCATTTACCCTTAATAGATTATTTTCTGAGTCCAATTGCTGAAATAGATTATTATATTTTGCTTTCCTTTCAAAAGCTGGGTTAAAACCTGCTTAGGTTCCATGAGAAATGGGGTTTGCAATACTAGGTCATTTGCAGCTAAAGTTCATAGATAAAATTTGTTCCCTTTGTACAAAAGAACCACAAAGAATTCAATTAGAATACAGCAGATGCCTTGTTTGAAGAATAGGAGGCTGCTGATCTCATAAGATAGGACATACTGTACTTGATCCTAAAACTATTCAATCATTCTAATATATTAGTTTTACTTCAGTAGTCAGAAGGACCCTCAGTTCTAGGCATGTCCAGACTCTATTATGCTGCTATATACAAACACCAAGAAAAAAAACCCTGTCCTCATCCCAAAGAACTTGCAGTCCTTGTTCACATTTTAATAGGACTAGCATATGAAGAGAGATTTGCTACCTTATCTTTAAATGCATATTTTTGAGTGTGTAAAAATACCTGTTTATACACACACACCTTTTATTTCCTGTGTTTAATGTCCTTGCTCAAGGCCCATGGAAATCAATGGGAATATAAATTATTACATTTATTTTCTTAGCCTTGAGTCAGGCTAGAAGTAGGATACAGCCCTCTTGATTTCTGGTGACTATTAATGTTTATAAATAAATATTTGAGCTACATGTTTTCATTCCTGTTTTAAAAACAAAATAGTTTTTGGGTGATGGATGTAGGGCACCACTCATCTGATCAGTGTCTCCTGTGGGATGAGATTAATCACTCTCTAGGCTCCACAGGCTGGACTGATCAGGTCTCCATGAACTGTCAGGAACTGAGACATCCTTCCTGCAGAAACCTAAAGCTCAGGGTGGTGAAACCTTCCTGTGGGTATTTAAGGAATCTGAGAACTGAACTGTTTGGTTCACCTGTCATTTTTCTATATATGCACAAGGCAACACAAATTCTCAATTACAAAACTTGTATACTTGCATGGACAAGAATTTCCTGAAAAGGTGAAGGACAGGGTGCTGCCACCTCCCATCAGTGCCCTCCATTTCAAACAGCAGACACAGCTTGCTGCAAATCTCTAGCCTACAGAAGTGCCAAACCTTTTCCAAGCTCTTCCTGATGAAGAAACTATCTGTGATGCTCTAAAGCAACTGAGGAATAAATCATTATTTCCTGTTTCAGCTTCTTACCCAGCCTGGTGCAGAGATATGCGAGCAGCAGGATGGTATGTCCCCACCCCCTCCCTCATTTAGGACTGTTCATTTATGCATGTGCACGCACAGCCTTATGCACACATGCAGGCACGCAAACTCATCCATCTCCATTCTACGTGAGATTCCATTTGCTAAAGAAAGACAGAAAAAAGTTCTAAGCCTTTATTTACTCAGAATGCAATTTTGCAAGAGTTGCATGTGTAATTCATCATGTGTGATGGGGTTGCAACATCAGACGTGAACCAGTCAATCTATAGAGAGCTGCCTTGAAGCAATTCATGTACCACAATGCCATTGGCTACAGATTAACAGGCTGCCAGGATTTTGTTGATATTTTTGTGGGAGGAGAGAGTGAAATATATCATTACTAGGGTATTATATGTATCAAGGCCCAATAGTAGAGATGTAGTCTTTGTTTTTCTGCTGGTAACTATTAGCTATGCTAGGGTAACACAGAGATGGATATACACCGAACATACCTGAGCTGCACTGATACTAAGTGTATTTTTTCATTAAATTTAATTTAAAACCTACCATTACGCTGCTTTTCATTGTTTATAAACACACATTTTCACAACCACACTAAAACAAAAAAAGACCAACCCAAACCCCACATGCTCTTGAGATGGGGATGTGATGGCTTGAGCTGGAAACCAAGCTCTGGTCATCAGATGGAAGCCAGACATTCTTTGTTGTGTTCACATGTTTAAATCCCAGGAAGCAGTCACATTTCAAGCTACCATCATGACATTGCTTTCATGGTTGCTTTGCAGATTAAGAAATTAGTGTTAGATCCTCAGCAAAACTGTAACACCAAATAAGTATTATGTAAGGCCAGCACATAAATAGGTTATAGAAGGGCAGGATAACATCATAAAGGGAAAGTATTTGTGACTCATTTTTTCTAATTCTTTTAGGAGTTTTCCTAATGTGCAGTGCACAATTGAAATAAATGGAAACTTTAAGAAATATTCTACATAAGGCAGAGTCCAAAAATGCAGAAGGTTATGCAAGGCTAACTGTAAAAATAAGCAGATGAGTCCTCTAAAATAATATTGCAACATTTTTTTGGCTTCCATTTATTGGTTGCCATAGGATTTTTAGCCAGTGAGCAACTGCTACACACAAGGCTGCCTCATACCACAGTTTGGCTTTTAAGAGAAGAAAAACATTAACATTGTTTAATGAACACACTTTTCTGGATAAGTACTAGCAAATGCTAGGAACTCATTTTCCTACTGTCTAAAACCAGAGAGATTTGCAAGTGTTGTATTTACAATGTTGTGCCCAATTTAAATCTTCCTCTCTGACAACACACAAATCTCTTTCCCAAATAAAAAGCAACTTATTTTTGAGGGAGGTTGTGGGGGGAGCAAACAGGTTAAAGTGCCATATACACAACAGAGAGGATCACAAGGCACTTTTAATGAGCTGTGTGAGTTACACCAGCTGCTTCTGGAGCCAGAGAGAAGATCCACTAGTGGACACTAAAGTGAAGAAATGGAAAATGCTTTTCTAAAGCATTTAATTTCTCTACTTAGCAGGTAGTTAAGTGTGCTGCATGTAGCACACCCTACATGGAGGGGTAACTGGAGGAAAATAAAATAGTGACATGCTATAAAAAAAGAAAATAAATGCATTTGCTCTTGATCTTTTATTCAGTCTCCCAGTATATCTTAATGTATCAACATTCATCACTACTATTTTTTATGGTGATGATTTATGCTTTCTCTGCAGTTGAGTTTATTTCTGTGTTTTGTCTGGTGACTGCTAGATGTAAAAGGCTTAAATCAGCCCACGTGTGCCTGTGGCTGAGTGCTTATTCACATGTTACATAAGGGTCAGGCTCCTTTGGCCTAAAACCCTTCTGGGCCAACAACATTTGCAAGCTTGTTTCACAAGTGACCATTTCTGAAGAGGGAAGGGGAGCATTTTTCCACATCAATTACACATGTATTTACATTTTTTTAAATTGCCAAGTGCTGGCACCTAAGAAACTCTCAAGGTAATGACACAATAGTGTTCTGAGCCTCAGGTTTACAAAAGTTAAAGTTTTCTGAACAGCCTCCATAGTCGTCCATATAGATGTGTCCACCCACTGCCATCTGAGATGCTCGAGGGCACTCCACCACATCTCCAGCTGTCTCTTCACAAGAGATCGTTCTTCCATAGCTTCTGTGTCACACCTGAAAGTCTTGTGCAGATGTCTTGGATACCTGGTGTATCTCAAAGAGAGTAAGACATTTCTGTGAATGCAAGTGAATTGGGGCTCTGGCAAGCAGGGAGGATTAATCCCATTTAACTTTAGACATCTATGCCTGAGCTAGTCATGCTGAGCTCCTTTTATAGTCAGCAGAGAGAAATATAGTTGTCAACATTTAGCTGGACAAATCCTGCCCCCAAATTCCACTTGTGTAAGCCATTACTCCCAGCTTCAATAGCATTAGATGGTCCGAATCTTGTCTTTGTCTTCCCTGTTACATGTAAAGCTGGCCGTGGGTTTCTCTGCCCCTCTGTGAGGAACTTGATTTAAGAGCTGAGGCAGAACAAAGCTTGGGCTTGACTATATGACTCCAGAAGTGTGGCCAATCTTCCCTGCTGTGCTCTGACAGAGTAACCTTTTCTTGTGAAAACAATCTTGGAACAAGCTTTGAAATTACCCTAAGTATCAGAGTCTTTGGTCTAGTTCAGCAGCAAGAGCACTATGATTCCCCCTCAGGACAACGAAGACTACAGCCTACCTACTAACCTCATGAAAGAATGTCTTTCCCAGGTCTCTGGGGATTATATCTGGTATTGATTCTGCTGACTGGAACTCACAGTAAATTGATGGTGTCAAGAAGTTGCAAAGATGTATTGAAAGAGTGGTTTCCACTTCTCTGAGCAATTGGCATCCAACAGCTACAATATTGGAAGCATTACTTATGGATGGGAGCAGCAACATTTAGAGTCTCTTAATCCCAACTACCATTAGAAAGAAGATGAGAAGCCTTCTACCCTTTAGCAATGTCTGGTGTTTCTGAGATAGATAGCCTTTGGTTATAATACACAACACATGCATTTTTCCCTTACTTCTATGGTGTGTCCTCACCATGGTGGCCTCCAAATGCACTCTGAGTGACCTGGCAACACAAACCCCATGATAGCAAGTGTCACTTACAATTGCAGTTGTTCTAAATAAAAGCAAAGTGTATTGGCAGGGTGGAAAAAGTCAGAAGATAAAACTGTTTAAACTAGTGATGGAGAGATTTTCAACTTTGTTCTGTAATTTAGGAAAACAGATTATGAAAAGTCTATGACTGCTTGCATAAAATACTCCACATCTGCCACATTTGTTATCTTCAAGACTTATTTATGGCCAAGACTATCCAAAACCTAAAAACTTAATTTCTCTAAAATTAGTAACTACATAAAGTGGTGATGATGTTGTTGAAGGAGAACTGTGCAAGAAGGAGCAGAGCTTGTTAAAACATGACATTTTGCAAAATCAGTTGTACAATCCCGGTATGCTTGATGGAAAAAAATGAGGTACAGGCTAGCCCTTGCTCAACTAGCAAATAAGCAGAACTCAAAATACCACTTGGCCCTTAACAGGTTGGCATGCATTATTCTGGAATAGCTCAGCAGTGTTTCTCCTACAGAAGAGGCAAAGGGCATTATCTTCCTATTTACCTATGCAGAAAGACTACTTGTAAAAGGGAAAAAAAAGGGGAGAAGGACAATTACTCTGCATCTTCTGTGCTCTGAGGACATAAATACAACCTTGATCTTGTCCTGGCTTTCTACACACAGCTAAATCTATGCAGGAAAAATTTCATCCTGCAGTAAAATGTGGGCTATACTCATGGCCTGATCAATCAGCAGGGATGAAATCAGGCGATGTTGACTACTCCAGTTTTATCAGCTGCAGACAATAGCAAAATGTCAGTGGATTTCTCTGAATCATGCATTTCATACTGCTGATGTTCCTTTTTTAAATTAAAGACAGCACATTGAGAACTTTCTGACAAATCTCACTGCTGTCCTGAGGTTACATGAGATCACTGGTTATTCATGTTACCAGCTCCTCAGACAGGGCAAAGACTCGATATTCTACACAGTACCAAGAAAATGGATTTGTCAACATCTCTCATCATGTTGAATAGAAAAAAAAGAAAGGAAAAAATGAAGATGGTTTTTCTTTCTTTGCCATAAATTCTCTGTTGCAATCATGCTATTGCTCTTCCAAGATATGTTCCTTTGACTGAATTAGAGAGTTTTTAAAAAGTAACAACTGGTAAAATATGCATGTACTTACTCATCTTGAGCAGCTTGATTTGATTGGCCTTGATTTGAGCTACCAAGGAGAGTAGGCACATTATGTAACTTTTGAAGCAACGTTTATTCTAATAAAAAGTTCATATGTAGTAAAGTCTTTCTACCCCAGTGCAGCTGGAGCCCTGTCAGAAACTCAGCACCCAGGAGAGCTGCAATTTTTTCCCACAGATACACTCCATCTTATAGCAGCTCTAAAGGCATGGAACAGGCACATTTCTTACTAATGTGAAAACTAAAATGTTTAATTAGCAATTACAAACACTCAGAAATTACCAATAATCTGTAGTTGTGATTACACATAGGAGAAAATAGAAATCAGGTATGAAGTAATAAAATGCCCATTGCTGACCAGTAAGCATGAGCTCCCCTCTTCTAGCAGGCTGATACTGAGATCTTAAAATCAAACCACAACTGCATGGATTTGAATGTTTTTTTTCAACCCAGAATATTCTATTTCTGACTAAAATGCATGTCTAAATTTTATCCTTATCTCCAGTGACTGAATTAGACCAAATTTTAACCATGAACTGTTATGACAGAAAAAATGAACTAAGTTGGAAGAAAAAAAGGAGTCAGCATGAGCACTTGCCCACCTCTGCCCCATACCTTGAAGAACTTGGCTTGACTCATGGAACATATTGCCAGGTGTCCTCTTTCTGCAGGTATTTGCAGTTATGGGTGGACATTTCTGTCTGTAACAGCACGTTTGGTCACAGCTAAAGGAAGATGCTTTCTGTTTCTGCCCTCCACATCTCCAGCACGCTCCTTCAGACAGGGGAAGCAGAGGCAGCATAACCTGGGCTTCAAGTTATGCTTAATATGGCAGCAGCTGATGCTGCCTGCATGCTCTGGGCAGCAGGCAGGGCAAGCAGCCTCCCACCCTCCTGGTCACCGACCAGCAGCAATTCTGCCTTCTTTGCTGACGAATGGCCCACACTTAGATAAGCAGGCAGAAAAGGAGTGTTTGTACTCTGTGTCACAGGGTCTCTTCTTACTTTGTTACTTTGATGGGCTTTGAGAAGGCCAAAAGTTCAGATCTGGCCTCGCGCCTGCGAGGAGGGGCTGCCCAACACGCACCTCAAACAAACTTTGTACTCAACACTGATGTTTGAAGATTTAGATGGGAAAAAGTCAAGCTCAATGGTAGCACCAGATTTTTACAGCAGCCTTATTGAGCACGTTTCCATCTTTCCAGTACTGACTCCGATGTCAGAGGGCAAGTGGAAAGTATAGACAAACACCGTTTCTCTCTTTGTGTGCTGCTTTCACAGTACCCATTTTGCCAATCTAATCAGATGAAGATAAACACCTTGCAGTATACTGTACAACTGACGTCAGCTTTTTGTGTGCTTGGAATGATGTCAGCGCCAGCTTTGCA
The DNA here is from genome assembly GCA_013396755.1 of Sclerurus mexicanus. Taxonomy (NCBI): domain Eukaryota; kingdom Metazoa; phylum Chordata; class Aves; order Passeriformes; family Furnariidae; genus Sclerurus; species Sclerurus mexicanus. Next base: position 949,565 of record VWZF01005096.1, read on the forward strand.
ATGCTTTAATCTCTTGAGCAGAAATAAATGCAGCAGCAACTAACCTATTACTTTCCACAAGCTGCCACACCAAGATTATTTCCTTTTTCCCCTGCTGGCTGTGGATGCTGGGTGAAGCAGGCAGGAGAGCCAGAACAAAGGGATCCACTTCTGTACTGAGCCAGTTTTTGTGAGGAGTCTAAATGAAAATGAATTGAGTAATAAAGAGAATAAATGACACCTCTCAGCACAGAACTCAAGCCCGTTTGAGCCCATAAGAAGCACAAATAATATCAAATTCATTTCTCAGAAGTTACACTATCATCACTGTAAATGTATTTTTCCTCACATTTACATATACTCACCAATATACTTAAAACTTTCCAAGGCAAACATGGTCTAGAGTTTCAAGCTTTGTTACAGAGGCCTCTGGAGAGGCATCTCCAGAGGATCACAATTTCAAGCTAATGGTCTAAATTTGCTTAATTCAGAAGTCAAAAAAGACAAAATGGAGGCACCGAAATTGGTAACAGAGAATGTAACGACCAAAAACGTTGGAAAAAGCAAGTCAGTTGCAGAACTGGCCTGATTTAAGTTTAGGGTTTTGGTTTCTTTAAAGAAATTTTCCTCAGATGTTTTTCCTGTTCCAGGGGAATTACACCATACTACAGGTCATTTATATTCTGTTTAACTTACACTTTGATTTCAATTTGTCTCATCATGTTACCAATTTTCAACATTTGCTTCTACTGAAAGGACAGGTACAAGCTAGTTAAGTTGCTAGCTAGACTCTCACTTATTAAATTAGCAAGTTTTTCATAGAAAACTTAGCCAAAACTTTAAGAATAAAGAACTGATCATTACTGATTCTTTTGGTATTCATTATGCTATTAGTCACAGAGCTCACTCATACATTTCCAAATTTCAGCACAATCATTTCAGGATGAAGAGTGTTATTTTTTTTCCCTTCTTAATAATTTTTCCTTGGCATCACATTTCATACCCTTCCTCTCTGACTACCAGAAAGGTGTGATTTGGGGTTTTAGGGGCTTGGGTTGGGCTTTTTTTCACTATTTTTTCTTTTCAGAAACACAAGTTTACCAAGGTTATTTCATCTATAAGAGAATGCATTTTTAACTTACTTGTTTATAACACATGCACACCTCAGCGAGGCTAAGGGATCAGGTTATATGACATCATGGTGCCAAAGGAATAATTGTCACTTGTTTGTGCAGTCCTGAAGAAAAGCCTGTAGCTTGAAATCACACACAGTGCTGCACTGCCAAAATATATAGTAGTAGTATATAGTTGTGCTAAAAATAAACTCTTTTTTGTCAGTTGGGAGCGGGAGAGGAGACAGAAGGGACGGAGGGCCTCTGCTCCCTAAGTCTGTCATTGGATCATATTCTAATAAATATTTTTGTTTGTAAGACACAGCTTTTCACCCAGCATAGCTGTGAGATGATCATCCTTTTCCCCAGGACCAAGACGCAGCTAAGACTGACAGCCTGCACAGCAAAATCCTGCATCCCTCTGCAGTAGGTGCCCAAATCGAGGGTTGAGCAGCACTAAGAAAGCTGTCTTGAGGCATTTCTGCAGCAAGCAGTGCTATACCTGTACTCGACTAGCACTGCCCACGAAGCAGAAATAAAAAAAGAGCCAAAAATCAGCTGTTTGAATCACAAATCCCTCTCTTGGGTTTCACTTTAGGGACAAGGAAGCTCCAAAAACAAGATATCCCTTAAGCATTTTATAAAGCTGACTTCAGCTGCCAAAAGATTCCTCTGCAGCAACACCAAGAAAGCTTTAGCCTCAAGCAAAAAATTCACTGCAAACGAGCAATCATTAGTCAGCTACATTTTTCATATAATTACTGGCAGTGAAAAAGCAAGCATGCAGGTTGCTGGAAAATAAGGTCTAACTACTTCCACCCAAACAGAACAGAAGCTGTTCACATAAGTTTTAGTGGGGGAGAGGGAAATCCTCAGTGCTCCCCTTCTCTCTCTGACTGATTACAATCTGCTTTTTTCTATAAAGCACATTTACTGTGGGAGTTTGATTTGAAAGAATTTCAAGTAATTTAAACTTTGGCTGCAGGCATACAGATCATTTAAAAGCTGATCTTCAAGTGTTTCTACATGTTAATAACATTTTTGGTTCATGCTATAATCAACACTTAATTCTCAACCTACCAACTCAAATATTCAACACATGGCAGGAATTACCTAGGATGAAATCACGCAGTACTGAGTTAACCAGACTGGCAGTAAACCCTGTGTTAGGAGTTTTGGTGCAATACTCTTGCAAAGAAGAGGTTTAAGGCTTTCAGATTTCTTTAGGGGCAATCACCAGCCACTCTTAGATTTTTTCAAACTACAGATGTGCTGAAAACATTTGCATGATGGTTCAAATCAAAGCCCAGTTCAAACTGTCTTTTCTTAATGGACCAAGATTCATCTGTCCTGCCTCACATTCACAAAACAAATTGCGCCACATACATTTATACATGATGTCACTATCTGCATCTTTTAATTATTGTTGAAGATGAGTGAAAGAAACAATCTGGCCTTCAATAAAAGAAACTAAATCAGGAGGTGCTAATACAGATTCATCCTTTCTGGAACTGAGGTGAAAATGCAAGATGCACATTCCTCTGGAATTTTGGAAAGTGCCAAGTGCCAGCTTGCTCCATTTTGGTATCTCTCTTCACCAGCCAAAAAGACTCCAACCACCAAAGTTCTCACTACATTTCAATACCCTTCTTGGAAAAGTAAATGGGCTTGAGATAAGCCGAAATAAAATAAAAGCCAGTTTTAATCATAGCAAATGGTAAATTTTTTGATGAAAAGGCTTGCAGTGTTTCCTTGTAAATGTAGGTGCTAAGCTTGCTCAGCTCATGCTCCTGCAAGAGCTTGTCAGCAACACAAAAAATACCAGCTAAGTGATCCTACATTCAGACATTCAGTAAGAACGTCATCCACTACTGAAGTTTAGTTAAATATGCACAATTTTATTTATTGAAGAGATTAGGACAAAAACATTAAACCAAATACATGACAAAGCACCAGAGGCAGTAAAACCCCACCATGCACATCACCAATCTTTCCTCCTATAAGGTACTTACAAAATAAAAAAAAAAAGTCCTTCTTGACACAGCACCATCTTCAGAGTGTAAAAACATTACTCCTTTATATTCTTAGTTACCAAAATAGAACCAAGGCAGGTCAGCTGCAGCTAGCTTTGTCTCTTGATAAAGAACTGTGAAACATCCTCTTGAGAGTGGGACCATAACTTTCCTGCAAGGCAGGCAAATAGCATCCATACGTCAAATGCCAAGTAGCTGTACGCACATGCCACATACTATAATTAAGCACAAATTCAAGTAACATTTACATACTACAGAGTCCACATGTACCTACCCAAAAAACATGACCACTTCACAAAACGTATACAGGCAGTAATATCAGAACAACTGAGGTACTGGAAACACAAATATTTATGCCAAGAGATTTCAATATCATACAGCAATATAAAAGCAGTAATAAAAACATTTGCCAGTCTAAATCAAATAAAGCTATCTAGAAAAAAAAAAAAGAAGCTAAATAAAAAGTTATTTAGGGACAGAAATACCTGAACAGAAAAGAAGTGTGTTAACTACAGCATGTAACATGTCATCCCAAGTCAACCCGTAATTGAAGTACTGGCTTAATACATCACTACTGTGACATTTTCTTCAATAAATAGAATAAGTCTTGACAATACAAAAGGTGCATATTACTGTGTATGTTTCAAGAGGAATATCTGTAATATAAATGTTCAGCTTATTAATACCCTCTTATTTCTTAGTCTGGACATAAACAAAAATCAAAACCAAACAATTCTTTTCCCAAGTTGAAAGGAATTCAAAGAAAAAACCCACAATACTCTTCTTCAATAATAAAGAGCCCTCTATTTACATGTGGGCCAGTCAGTAAAGAAGAGATCCGTTCTCAGATAAAGACACAGTTAGGGGCTTTCTGCCCTCTCTAGTCATATACGTGCAGCATGGCAGATATGGAAGCCAGTATCTCATATCTTTAAAAAAAAAAATAAAAATTATACATTTTCCCCCCCATTATAGCAGTAATGCATCTGGAAGTTCGAGTTATAATAGCTTCCTGCAACAAACCATTTGACACAAAACAGAACAGCCTGTTAAATGACAGTTACTTCCCCTTAAGGGAACAAAGCACTAAAATGTCATTTCCTGACAAGAATATTAAGTAGTTTATTTAGAAGAAATGAGTTGAAAATAGCTATCAAGAGACATGAACTGAAATTTTGTTTGTTTTTAGCACCCACTTTTCATGTCCATCTTTGTGCACCTAATTTTTCTCTTATATTAATCCCATTAATTATTAGACATCTGATTAAAAAAATGTAAGCCAATTGTACTTTCCCTGAATAATGGCTGAAGTTAAATATCTAACAGTGCGATGCCAAGATGTGAGCTGAGGCAAAAACGTTTTTATTTGTTATGAGTTACCACTGTTTTTAATGGAACAGAAACAGGAGTGATACAGCTGCACCAGAATTGGCATGTGCAGTCTCCTTGGCTCCAAGAAAGTGAGAAGCTACAATTGCTCCATGCTGCCTTTTCTCTTCCAAATCAATCTAACCTGATAGCAAGCTCCCCCCGCCCCCAGTCTGTCCCCATGCTACATTTGTTATATTAGCTCCTTGTGGAGGTTCCTTCTCAACCCGAGGACCTCTGAGTGTCTTTTGCTACCAAGCTAGGCTGATGCAGGATGTGATTTAACGCGGTCAGGAAGGGCTCCTTCATGTGTCCATCTCCAGGTTGTGTACCTTCTGAACACCAGTCTTTGTGCTCAGTTAAAGAATGGGTCCAAGTCTTCTTCCATGTTGACATCAGGCACCAGTTGATCTGATACTTCCTTAGCACCATATCCTGAATTTGATACATTAAAATCTGTAGAAAACCATGGATGGTCCAGAATTTCCTGTGAAGTCAGCCTTTCTGATGGCTCCCGACGCAGTATGCTACGTATGAGGCATTTTGCCTTGGGGGATAGAGTTTCTGGAATGTTAAACTGCCCACGACGGATCTTGCTGAAGAGGGAACTAGGCTCAATGTCATGGAAAGGATAGCGTCCAACTAGCATGGTATAAAGCATGACACCTAGACTCCATACGTCCGCTGCTTTGCCAGAGTAGCTGCCATTTGTGTTCAAGATCTCTGGACTCACGTAGGCTGGGCATCCATGCTTATCAGAAAGAGAGTCATCATTTCCTCTTAAAATATAAGCATCTTCTAGGCTTTCCAATTTCACTCTAGTCCTGTGGGCAGAAAAAAACCCAAACAAACATCAAGGTAAGCAAACATCAAACACAAATTCCTGGCTGTTGCAATTACATGGTTATAAGAATCATACTCTACAAAATTCAGCAACCACAGAAGTGAATCAGTTTAAAATCCCACTCGCAGCAGTTGTTACAGATACTTGACACCATCTCTTCTATACTAGTTAGAAATATTAGAGACATACAGGCAATATTGCCACATATACAGCTACAAGATTTCAAATACAGTTATGTCCAATAGAGTCATTAATAAGGTCTTAAAAAGATAAAAGGAACTGCTATACTCATGCATTTGGTTAATTTTACATAGATGTGATTTCCAAAAAGAGACATAAACCTCAAACTTCTGTGTTGGCTGCACTCTTATGGACCTGTGTAGGACTCATACCCACACACAAACCCAGCCCTAACTACACAAGGTTATTTCGACACCATGCTGGCAAGCCACTTCTTGCACCTGTAAGTCCACAAGGTTTCACAGGAATCAAATGGTCACACTGACCCTAAATGAGCACCCTAACCAACCAATATTTTGCTTTTTCCCAGCATTTAGGAAGAGCAATTTTAACAGATTTCAGTCTTCCTAAAGAGACCTTTGGGCAAAGGGAGATCAGGTGAACTCAGTGCTGCCAAGATTAACAGCAAGCTTTATCTACCCAGCTAAACCAGAAGAGCTCCTCATGTTGGACTGAACAGAGAGACTATCAGAGAACTTGAAGAGAGATGACAGGGATGCCTTATCTAGACAGCAAACTCCTTTTGCCTGCAAAGCACTGCAAACTTATCATTGTGCTGCAGTAATTATCTCTGCAAGACAATTTTCTTCCCTTATGGATATCACACAGGAGCGGAAAAAGTGATGCAGAGCTGCTTGTCATAGCACTAGATGAACATAACTTTTCCTTTCAATTCTCACTGCTAGGGTCTGTACCTATATTTAAAAATCTGTCCCTGTTGGAGGCATCCAAAGGATTGCCAGTTACCCTTTAGACCATTTGACAGCAATGGATGCTTTTGAGAACAGAATCAATGCAAGAATCAAGGCTTGTCCAATACCTTTGGATGACAGAGGGATCTAGCAGTAGAGCAGGTTTTCTTTCAACAACTTGGGATCATAATTCAACTTTGGGTATTACTGTCCTCATCTCTCAAACCCCACCGGTCTGTTACAATCACTCTGTATCATGGCCTGTTTCCATACCACAGACATTCACAGGCAGGGACTGAACTTCAACCCAGAAAGCACGACTCATGTCTCCTGACTAAAAATCATTTAACTGGCATTAAAACAGACAAGGAGAGCCCTGTCTCTTAAATGTTTACTAAAGACAACATTGCTTGAGCTGCAAAAGACATCTGGGCCAGCTTTGCCTTATACTTGATTCCAGGGCAGCTCAGCCCTATCTTCTTTTAACTAACAGAAGAGCATTTTATTCCATGGAGTACTGGAGGCAACTGTGCCATAAACCCTCATAATGACACTTGGACCTTTTCAACAGCTAGAAATGTCTACTAGCAGAGGTGAAAGCCCCTCTGGCAATGTGCCTCAAATGAGGAAGTCATAAATACAAAATTCAGAATATCTGGCTCCCAAGCATAGTGTGTCAGGGCAGCTCCTTCTCTCCTTAAATAGGCCAGTGTTTGCTCCTCCAGGTCGATGCTGATGGGCTTTGCTCAACCCACCTGCTTCCTCATTAATTACCCACTGCTAGCCTAACAGCACTTCTGGCCATGTGGACAATCCTCTCACTGGCACTCAAACAATACTTTACAGCAGCAATGCCTCACACAGGAAGCTGGCTGCAAGGAGAATCTCAACTACAATTATCAAGACCACAGCAATTTCCTTCTGTACACAGCTCAGAGGGTCCAGAACAGGAGAGTGACTAGAGAAGAGTCCTTTGATGGTGCTCAGCTTCAATATATTCCTGCACAGCATAGGAAAAGCAACCAGGAGAAATACCCAGAGGAAAAAAACATGCCAAGGAGGGCAGAGAACAGAGAAGAGGAAATGAAAGAGAAGGAAGGGACATGAGTTGTGGTTCCATTTGCATTGCCCACCTCAGTTTTTCCATAGAAAAGCATGTGTAGCAATAAAACAGTGAGGCCAGCTACTCAAACATGCATTAAGTCACTGAACTGCCAGACAGGAAAGCATCGACTCATTTCTGCTAACTAACAGAAGCATAACACACACACAGGGAGCAGGGCAGAGCATGCTATTTATAAACAACTTCCAGGAGGGAATTCATCCCCCACACACACTCCCCTGCCATCCCAGTGTCAACAGCGTAGGGAAATGCTGTTTACTTTCCTATCCTATTTTACATTTCTGGGAGCTGCCAAAGAATTTAGAAAACACAGTTCAATGAGAAGCTTTTACATTACATAAAATTATTGGAATTCCCTAATCTCTCATTTTCTACAACAGATGGGGTACAAAACCACAAAGAGCAGACTGCAAGGTATGTCCAAAAATTCATCTCTTCTCCAAGAGAAGAAATAATTTCTTGATAATTAAAAAGAAGCAGCACACAAAAGCCATATCCTCTTCTTGCTTTCCTTGCAAGGTGCTGCAGCCTCCATGCATGCTACAGCGGGTTTTGTTTAAGCAAGCAAATGGAACAACAGCTGGCCCTTATCTGCCTGCTCTTCTGTAAGCTGTGGCCAAGTGAAGAAAACACTCTAACCAGGTCTTTCATCCTGCTGAGCTGACAGGCTTTAAGGAAACAAAAGGTCCCAAATTAAAAAAAACAAAACCTTCACCCCTTCTCCTCCTCCTCAGCCCCCAAACCCTCAAACAGGAACACCTTTGTGTGTAAGGTGCAGGCAGTGAAATGGCTTCTCTGCAACCAGGCGGTGCTCCAGCACAGGTTCGGCACTGAGCTCACATCTCCCTCACAAACTGCAGAGCCCACATCTCCCCAGCGTGTACTGCCAGGTGCATGGCCTCAGCGTGACCTTCTCCCCTCCCAAATACACTCAGAAGCAACCTGGTTGTTCCCGAGGTCATTTGTAAGGTCTGGTGTGTTTACATTAGGTAACAACACAGGTTTGCCACCCTTACAGCAGGGAGAGCACAGGAGCATGGCCAGGGCTGGCCAGCACAGTGGCTCTCTGGCTTGGCACAGCTGGTGATAGAAAGCGCTCGTGAGATGGTTCTGCCAAGGGACTTGTCTCAGCTCTGCCAGCATCCCTCACCACCAGCCAGCACTGGGGCTGGGGAGACCCACTCCAGCCTATTTTCACCAGTGACAGAAAACTTCACACACCTCAGCCTCGCATACAGAACAGTCTGTACAGTACTACAACTGGGTATTGCGCAGGTGTAAATGGCAAGTCTCACTCCCATTTTAACAGTCCTTTCACATATTTTCAGGCAATCAAAAAGGAGTAGCCTGGCTCAGGAGCTGTTATTTCCCACTGCACAGCACCCAGCTCTGTGAGAAAGCTTCCAGCTCTGGCTGGACTTCCCTTCCTGCACGTTTCAAGTATTGGCTAAAAGAGATCTGTTTTCTGCAAGCCAGTGAGCCTTTTTTT
>VWZF01005096.1:958469-972477 GCA_013396755.1 Sclerurus mexicanus
GTTGTGTGGTGGTGGGGGGGGGGGGGGGGGGGGGGGGGCAAGAGAGTGTGGAGTGGAACAGAAAAGAGGGGATTCTAAAGTCTAAATACACAGAAATACATGCTGAATGAGACCCAATCTCTCTCTCCCCCACATGCCCTCTCTCAGAGGAAGCACTGAAATCAAACAGCCAGGAAAAAGAATAAAAGCCAACAACAACAAACAGACCCTGAAAACTGCGAGTAGATTCTGAGAATAAGAACCTCCACAGCAGAGTGGGGAGTGCATCCAATTGCAGAGTAACTAGACAACCCTAAATTTGACATTTGCTAGGCAAAGGACAGACAAAACCAAACATGAAAATGGGAAATCATGGTCAACTTTGAAGGACCTCCCATCACAGAGCAGAAAAAGGACAAACAAAAATAATCCCCCTTTTTTTTTTGTCACATTTCTAAAAAACTCTAATTCTCTAAATAATTAACTCACATCAGTCAACTGAAGGACTCCTACAGGAGAAAAAAGTTTTCCAAAGCACCAGCATTTGAGTTCAACAAACAGTTGCAACAAAATTAATCCCTAAAGTTCAAATGTAAGCTACTGCCACAGCCGGATGAGAATCACTTTGTACACATACTGTAGGGCAACAAAGACTTTTGTCAAGGCTTACGTAATTACAGTACATAATTTCAAGTTTTAATGCAGACCCTGAATAAGCACTTGGAAAAAGAGCATTATGCATCTATCAGATCATTGATAAAACACTGCATTAGTCTAATGCATTAAAAAAAAATACAACCCTGAATCATGGCTATTTAAAAAGGGGAAGCTATTCTGCCTATGAATGCTTTCCCATTACTGGTGAATGAAACCACAGAAGTGCAATCAGAGGGCAGCAGCCGCACTCGGACGGGAAATGCGTCTTTGTCCCCATAGAAACCGTCAGGGAAACCCATGAAAAACAATACCACTCTGAATTTCTTATCAATATGCCATTCATTACTTGACTGCATTCAGACTTTGCTCTTCAGTAATGTAACAAAACCTAATCAATTAAACGTCTTCCAGAAGATTCTTCAATGTAACTTCCTAAGTTAGCACCCATCTCTGGCTTTGTTGCATGTCCTACACTTTTTTTTTGACTGATTCACATTATTCCTCCTTGCAGAGCTTAGGGACGACCGGTAAATTGCTATCCTGCCTTTTGACACCTAAGCCAGGGCTGTAAGAACCCAGCATTCACACCTGATCTCCAAAAGAAAACAATTTCCATACCAAAATCAGTATAATTATTCAGAGCACTCTAAGCTCATAAGACAGGAGAAAAAAACCAAAACAACATGTCTGAAACATTTAAAGGAGAGATAGCAACTGGTAGTCTGAGTTTTTCAGAGGAAAATATCTCCACTGCAGTGAATTAGTAGCCAGCAGTAAAGGAGCCTGCACCTGAATCAATGAAAGCAGTTGCTTCTAGTCTGTCTCCAAAGCCATCTGTATGAGAAATAACACCTGAACCACAGTCGAGCCACTGTTAACGTTTTGGGAACACTAACTGCAGACCAGACACACAATTTTTGCACAGCAACATATGACAGCCAGATTAGCTGTTTTGGGAGGAGATTGAAGGAGCCATCCTGCTACAGACATTCCAGGTACACTGCCCAGTTACCTGGTAACCCAGTAACCAGTTTGTTACTCAGGCTGAGTCAAATTAGATGATCCAGATTTATAGATTCTACGCAGCAGACTCCAGACATCAGAAAAAAAAAAGTCATTGCCATCTGAATTTCCATTTTATTAATACCATTGCGGGTAAATCTAAAATGGCAATTTCTAAAGGTGCCTCACAATATTCCTCCTACACGTGAAAACTGAAGGTGCTCAAGAATTATTATCTCATATTTCAACATTACTCTGACTGAGGCCAGGAATGCCTTCCCCTAAGTAGAGGCACTCAAGCCACTGACTGCCCAGTAGACCAGGGATTGCTCCTATGTGGCCAATAATTCACAGGTCATTTAATCAAGGTCAGTTGCTCACACCCCATCATAAAGATGAGAAGTGCCTGCATGCAATTAAGAGTTACAAGGAGAAAAAGAAAAAAAAAACCCAACGGGAAGCCCGACATTGGAAACAGTTATCTTTTGCTAAGTGATTTTTTAATTTTTTTTTATTTTTTAACTAAGGGGATCCCTTCTAAATAATGCAGAAGTAGTCTGCCGTCAGGGAGCCAGTGAGACAGGAAAGGGAGCTAAGGAAACTCTGGGCAGATGATTTGCAGTTTGGTGCAAAGACTTCTTGTTCTGAACTCACAACTACCTATCTCTTCCAGGGGCAGTGAGGCACACAGGATCAGGGCGGGGAAATGTTATGCCATCAATTTAAATCCTGCTCCTGGAAAGATCCCTTTCCTGTGCGTAAAAGCACAGAGCATGTGAGCTCATCACACAACATCCTACACAACTTCAGGGAAGAAAAAGCCAAACTCTGCACAAAGGCTGTCAGACAAACAGTCTCTTGCATAATGAAAGAGGCTCAAGGATATGTTTCGAAAGACAACTGGGACTTGCAGGCAGCACAGGTTTACAGGATGAACCGTGTTCCTAAGGGAAGATTCCTTCACTGGTACTTCCGCAGAATGAGGAAGCCTCTAAAAATTACATCTTCCCCACCCTTCCTCCACAGGGATGTTACCAGCACATTCAGCCCTGCCTGCACCCCCTTCCTGACATGAAGTACCCAGCAGTTTAGAGCTTTAAATTTATTCTGATTTTGGTGGGGTTTTTCTGTAGGTTTTTTGGGTTTTTTTCCTAGAGAATTTCACTTAAAAATACTGTGATGCATCTCCAGAAAGGGCTGGTGCCCCAAAGACCTCAGTTTTAGAACATTCAAACAGGATTTCTGGGCCTGTCCTGTATGTTATATACTACATTTCTTCCATACCCTTATTGTCTAAGGAGAAAACATGTTTCCCAGAAAGTAAGTAGGATAGTGATGCATGTGTTGCAATGGAGGCTCTGAAATCCAATGCAGATCCTTCCACAGAAGAGCTCAGTTATAATACTCTGAGCAGTCCACTTTTTGATAAGCATCTGGCTCAGGGCAGCTACTTCACCACCTCACTTTCATCTTTCTAGATCGTATTGAAGATCAGAGCTTTAAAAGACTCTGCTGTCAACCATATGCTGTGCTCACCATCTTTTATAGGTCTTTTCATATGACATAAAGAAGCTCCACAGGAAAAGGAGACTACAATTTTATTTCATTAGCATAACTTCATGGTGTGAAAACAGCCCTGCACTTTCTGAGCCTGGGATGGGCATTCACCATCTCTAAGATAGAACCATGCCATTATTTCACAACCCTATGGAAAACCTTTTGCTTAGACATCTGCAACCATGCCTCCAAGCAATTCACATCTACCAAAAAGCAGGTGCCTAAGACCAAGTAAGTCCCAGGTTGGCTCCTGTTTACAATCTCCACCTTTCTTCTCCTTTCCAAGTCTGAAGTAATCTCCCAGTGTGATAATGGCAGCAGAATAATTTCATGCTGACAATCCACTGCAGCTGTGGCTAGCTGGGCTCCTGTCTCCCTTCCTCACCCCAGCACAGAATCCACAGACATCTTCAGTCTCCACTTATAAGTCATCATGGAGTATTTTGCATGAAGTCTATGGATGGAGGTTTTCAACTCTTCAAAATGACCAGCTGTTGAACTCAAATTGATATGTCCTAAGACACATTTACTTCCAGAGACTGCAAAGCACCTTTTATCAGAGAGATCAATCCTGTGATGGGCATCTCAGGACAGGTACCCAACCATGACTGGCATGACAGCCAACACATAACACAGCGTTCAGCCTGAGCAGAGAGAGTGAAGAAGAAATGACAAGGTCCCACTATGAAGCACATACCAAAAGATAGCAGAGTTCAGGGATAAATCCTCCTGCAAACTCCAGCACTGGGTACAACAGCAAAGGTTCTTGCTACTCATGGTCTCACTCACGGGCCATGAGCTGACTCAAGGTCTATTTGAGCTCCCATCCTCATCCCAGCACCAGCTAACTTTCCCTGACCTTTGCTTTAATTTATAACTTTAGGTGCAACACTTAACCTCCATGACTATCTATGCCCTCAGGAGGAGGTTTAAGCACTTCACAGGGCTTGTGTGATGTTCAACATCTGCAGACAGCCTCCCTCTTGCATCCCTCTGGGAAGGGCACCACACACCCAACAAATTCAAAGTGCTCCCAAGAACAGTGACAAAACAGACTTAGTAACCAAACCACATAAAGGCAAAAGGAGGCATGAACCCTTCAGTGGAAAACAGTTGTGCAACCACTTCATCTTCTATCCTAAGCCTGACGACAGGAATTTGTTGCCTGTGAAGAAATTTGCCTTCCTCCCCATATTCTAGGAATAATAATTTCTGGTCTGAAGTCTGACCTGTGATTCCCCACTACGGGAGAAGTTGCGCTCTTTAGTCCCGTTCAGAGTAAAGTGCTTAAATGATAGAACAGATGAAGACTCGTTTTATCTCTAAATCTTCTGGTATTTAAAGAACCCTCCTATTTTGTTTGACTTTCTTCTACTTTAGGACTCTCTTTCTAGGACTTCTAGAAAGCATTAGCTTACCTGTTCTCTATGGATTTGTAAGGAAAACAGCAACACCACAGTGAAAAAGCTGCTGATCACATTACATGTTGACAAAAGGGGAGGAAACTTACTATTAAGTATAAGAAAATTAATGGTCTATGTGGAAAAAGGTTAGTAAATGCATTCATATCTTTTGGGGGGATCAGATTTGTATCATGAGGACTGCAAAAAACATAACTAGGTCACCTTAAAGCATCATCCACTCAAAGCTGAGGAATTCTAGAGGAAAAGAGAAAAAAATATTCTAAGAGAACCAAGTAAATATGTTATGCTAACATAGGCTTTCTAAATTAGTGTACTGTACTGGCTGCTTTCCCCTGGCATAGAGCAAAAAGTGTCAAATTTTATTTATTTTTACTGAATCCCACCTGCCTCATATTTACTCAAAGACTACAGGAAAATTACAATATCTAAATACCAAAATTATTTTAATTTTCCCTTCAACAAGTATGATGAATGTACAAGGTCTTTAAGCTTCAAATATTACGACAGCTAATATTTTAATATAATTAAAGGCTTAAAAATGCGCTAAAGAAATTAATAATTCCCTGACAGCAGAAATGTTCTTGTATTAAGCAAACCATTGAAACAACCAACACAGAAATGCTTCATTTAATTCTGAGATCTTTGAGGTGGCTCTTTCTCAAAGCATCTACTACGTATCAAACTGATGAACTGCTTTATTAGCTCTATACTGTGTATGGTGCTATTTTTAGCACAACCCAAAAACCCTGCAACATCATTATGGGACGTTAGCTAAGAGAAGGGCACAGTTGCTCTATCCAAGGGCCTACTGTGAAGCTATAAATGTAAAACAGTAAATACCATGTCATGAACACAGAATACTCTAAAGCAAGAGCTTCACAACATCAACATTGACCTGGTTTAATACCCAGGACAAAAAATAATTAACAACGTGAATGGAAGCAGAAAACACAGAAGATGACATGTTTTACTGTAGCTTATCTCCACTGTTTTGCGTTCAAGTTTTATTCTGAAGTCTAAGGACTCTTTGGAAAGTCTGTTGAAACTCAACACAGCAAGTCAGTGTTGTTTTCCACATTTTCAGTGTTCTGGAAGTCCCTGTGCTCGTTTAATGGATGTGCTGCTGCTTGCTAACCCAGTCTTACAAAACATTTCCAGCCATGCTGTAATGTCTTAGAATTTCTGCTTCATCAAGATCAGCTGCAAGTTTAAGAAGTTTAACTTTGAAATTTCAATACTACAAGACTGGCTATTTCACCTATAGTTTATAAAAGGATCCACATACACACCTCCCCTTAAAAACCACAACTGCCCAACCTTTTATACAAAACAGAAAACCCATGTGGCAACAGAACACATTGTTTTCATGGAATGCAATTTACCATATCTTGAAACTTCCTGCAGTTCAGGATTTAAAGAAGCTACAAATTACCTTGAAACACAGACAAATTGTTTCTACTTCCACACAGGAATTCTGAATTTAAGTGCTGATGTACTTACACATGTATAAAGACACCATCACAGTCCATCTTTAATTTAGCACATTAGGAGAATGTCACTAGTCAGATTAAGACCCCTACAAAATGCTCAGTGCTACCAACCTCCAACAATAGTTTATTCCACCTCCTTGCCTACCAGTTCATTATAAATATCCCAAGGCACAGTGATTTGTAACATCCAAATGACATGCATTCTTAGCAGTGACATCAGTTGGAGCACTCATGTTGCTGCTACATCAGGAGCCTGAATCTTTGCAAATTCCTGCTGTAATTTACATAATAGAAACAGAGTAGAAAGAGTTTCAATGCTGCATGCACCCGCCTGAAAAACTCCTGGAACTCTGTTTTTATATCAGGCTACCAGGATATCATTAGGATCAACGAAAGGAGATGTACTAAGAAATGTTTTAATTGATTTTCTTTTTTAAACAAATGGAACTGCTTCCATATACCCTTCACATTCCTTCTGGCTCCTCCAGTCTGGCAGCTCTCAGTTAAGAGCAGACAAGCATCTTACAAAAAAAAAAATAAAATTAAACCAGCAAGTGTTCCATTCATGTGTTGCATGCTGGATTTCCCATCTTTTCTTCTACCAAAATAAAAGCTGTGAGAGCCTTCAAGAAGAGAAAGCTTCAAAGCAGTAGGTACTTCAAGTGAACTGCATAAAAATAGCCACTAAGAAATAGGAAAAGAACTACTAAGAAAGAGCTCCACTGAAGAGCAGGCAACACGCAGTAGCAGAGTTCACACACATTCCTCAAAACATCATTTTAATCTCTTTTTCTCCATCCTTGGTTCACTATAAGTACCAAAGTGCAAGGGATGGTGCAGCAGCTACCCACCAGGCACAGCCCCTGAAGGGCAGGCTGCTTGGCACACAGACATTCTCACCAGCAGCCCCAGAGAGACGCGAGTTTGGAGGGGCGCAAGCAACACACAAACACCTCTGTGAACTCAGGAAGGACCAGGGAGATTTTTCACCCTAAATATAGCAACAGACTGAAAGTGATGACTGATTACAGTCTGATGATCAGAGCATGTGAAAAAAGACAGTCACTGCTGTTTGGTTCTATTTCTATCTCACACTATTTCATCTCTGTTTATTTAGCAGATAAAGGATTACAATACCTCTCTACTTACAAACCAGCATTACATCCAGAAGAAAACCATATTATGATCATCTCAAAAATAACCAGCAAGTCCTATTTGACCTTTGAAGTGTCTGATTGTATAATTAGAAGACAGTACTCAAAAGTAACTGTGTGATTTTGCAGAGGACAGTTATGTTAAAAACATTCATAAAATCCAACATTGCTATTATAGTACACACCACTTTTCTTGGGTGGCTGAAGGATTTGGCCCTGTGCCTTCATGTTGCATTCAGTTCCTAGTAAGCAGCCGGGTAGGAGTTCAACAATATTCAGCACAGGCTCCCACTGCACTGCTCCGAGCTCACGCTCCCTTCCCTTGGAGGTGCTTTTCCAAGTCCTGTTCTTCATGCAAAGCCACCCGAGTTTATACATATCCCCAGGAATAAAAGTCCACTGTAACATTAGAATGTTATCGGCTACAACAGAAAACAATTCCTCCCTCAACTGTTTTGTACAAGTTTCCTTCTTATCTTCATCAGAGGTGCTATAATGGTGCTTAATTATTAAACCGGGAGTAAAAGTTGTGAAAATACAGTTTACCCCTATCTTCTCTGCATTTCTCTGTTAATGGACATTAAGCTAGCTCCATTTTAGGCTTTTTCATTTGAAAAGGATGAAAGGGCAACCATATATTTTGGGTCTGTGGTAGAAAAATTAGGAATAGCTATTTGCTTTGTAGAGAATCATCTGAACTAAATTAAGAACTGAAAATAGGTCTTTTATTTTTCATTCCATAAATAGATTAAAAGAAGTCTATTTTGCAAAACTTAGCTTGCAATAAAATTTAAGTAGAGAATATTTAAATAGGATAGATAGTTGACACTTTCATATTAGGCCAGAAACTTCTCTTTCCTGAATTAATTGTGCATTGGCTTCTTCTAATTTTTGGATCACAGACTTTCAGAGACTGTAGGAAACTTATGCGCCTTAGTTGTTGCTTATAACTCCCCCAAACAGCTACAAATTGAATTAATACGCGATGGTTATTTTTAACAAAGCTCTCCAGAACATCCATTTTATTCTGCAGCAGTTTGAACAAGTTTTCAGGCAATTTACAGGATTTAATTAATAGGACAAAACATCTTCCCATCCCCTATCAAGATATGAAGAAGCATAAAGGTAGGCTCTGCCCCCATTTAGTTTCTTTTTTGTTGTTGGGGGGTTTTTTTGTTTGGTGGGTTTGTTTTTTTTTGTAATGGTAATCTTCCTATTTAATCCCTCTGTGAAAGCCTGACATTACTCTAACATTACTCCATTTATTACTCGGATACATCATGTGGAAGGTGCAAGTAAATTTATCATGCAAGACAAAGAAAACTGGCAACTACAAAGAAAGAGATGCTGAGTTTCCACAGGTACAACAGTATAGCTATAGCTCCACATCAGAAATGGCACTTCAACGGTACACTCAGAGCATCCATTTCTTCTTTCCCTGTCTTCCCATACTCATTCTCCAAATCATTTACACAAGAGTGTGCAGCAAGGAGATATTTAAAAAAAACAACTAACTAACCAAACAAAGAAAAAAACAACCACACCACCAAAAGAAACAAAAAGGGTAGTTCCCCAAGTACCACAAGAGCTGACACTATAAACAAGCGCCCAAGGAGAAAGGCAGTTTTCAGTCTTAGTATGATTAGTGACCACAAAATACTCTTAGAAGCAGCCTCCAGACCCTTCCAGCACAGACAACAAGAAGCTGTCCTCAAAGCAGTCCTAGAAAACACACTTGGCTGTTATTCCCCTTCATGCATCCTCAGTGCAATGAGCCATTTCAGTCCCCAGTCCTCTTTAATGTAATAGATCTTATGCTCCTTTCCTCTTTTAACACCAGTAGCATTTATGATAGCTCAGCTCTTATAACAAACACCCATTCAGAGCCTTTCTCTAGGACACATCTCCCCCTTAGGAATGAGGGTACTCCTCTAGGTGGACATGCAGAGGCCAAACACTGATGCAAATGGCACTCTATACTTACTTTACTCCAAAACCTAAGCCAGAAGGTAAAATGGTACATCCATCCCATGATCAAGTTGCAGAGGAAATAAAGTGTACCACAAACAAATGGTATAGCAACAATGAAGAGCACAATGTCCTGCAACTCTAAATATTTGACCTCAGGCACCCCTAAAGGGTTTGCCACCTGTAAACCAAGGGAGACCTTACCTTTCTTCATCCTTGAAAATAAACTTTCGCAGCTTGAGATCTCGGAGTACCAGTCCACCATCATGGCAGTGTGCAACAGCAGAAGCTATTTGATAGAAGAGCTTGGCTGCCTCCTCTTCTTTAAGCTTCTTGCAGGTACGAACAAATGAATGCATGTCCCCATAGCTCCTTTCAAAGAATACATACGCTTTTGTCTCCCCAAGAATTATTTCAGTAATTTGGTTGATATTTTTATGCGCAGGCAGACAAAAACATGGTGCTAATAACTCCTGGTAGCAGCCAATATCAAACACCTGCAGGAACAATGACAGTAAAACCAGGGTTAGCGACATGAAGGACAGTGAAGTCATGGTACATCTAATGCTGTTAACAGAATCATCTCTAAGTACAATTTATGCTGCTGCCAAAGCTGCACCGATGTAAACAGGATGTCACAAGCTCACGGCACTGAGGACAAGACAAAACAGACGGTACAACCCCACACAGAAGATACTTGTAACCTTGACAGGAAAGGCTAGTCTTCAAAACTGGCAGCAAGCATAGTTTCATTAGCTAACAGCTGATTAAATTTAGAATGTAATCTAAATTAAGCTGTGAAGACCAGTGGTATATAAGGGCAGTATTCAGAAAGAAACATGTTTATCTTTTATTTTCCATCCAAATAAACTCATAGAAAGTACAGCCAGTAGCTTTGTACTGAGAGAAGCTGTCACATTAAATCCACCCTGATACATATGCCTGCATCTTTTGATTTTATTAACCCATTAAAGCCTTAAGGATTTTCAGCTTTAAAGTACCATCTATTGCTATTCCTATTTACTTCCTGTCTTTCTTTCATCTCCGACAAACAGCAAAGTCACTTTCACTTTCCAAGTCTCAGTTCCACAATGGCTGTTTATAAGATCAGAAGGACAACCCGGGAAATAGCTCTGCCTGTTGGAGCACAGACAAACACCCTTCAAAAGGCAAAGACAAAACCACCCTGAACTCTGCATTTCAATCAAGTGCTCCATTAAAGTAAAGTGTCCCTTTACTACTAAGTATGCTATCACTGATCTTATGAATGAGCTGTAAGAATTAAAAAAGCTGCTGGGAAACCCAAATGAAAAGTTACTATAATCTAGTGATGACGAATGAATCAGTATTTGAGTCAATTGAGAAAAGACCACATTACAAGAAAATGAAAGACTTCATTGACAGTAACAGAAGTCAGTGTGCTAACAGAGACTATGAGCAAAGTATTGATGGGAGTGCTTTTTATTTTTAATTGTACCTGCTCCAGAGGACCACAAATTAAGGGATTAGTATTTCCACCAGTATGAATAATATTGATTAATATGTAACTTAGTCATAGGTGTTCTGTTACTTTAGTAAAAAGAATTCTAGATAGTCATGCGTCCTTTGAACGGAACATAAAAATGTAGAACCGGTATAGTTCTCTAACTACTGTTTTAAACTGCAATTGCTTTTTTCTTTCCATATTCTATCATTTGTGTTCCAATAGGAAGTATTTGTATCCTCTCAAAGAAGCAAATCTCTCCCTGCTTTCTCAAAAGCTTTAAGAAGCTTTCAAAATTGAGTGAAGGAGATACAGTTCAATCAAAATTTACCTGAGGCTTCAAAGCACCATCCTAACAAACTCCTTCCACAGAACTGGACCCAAACCCCAAGAAACCAGGACACCCTCTCCTCACACACCTCCTTTGTCCCTCACCACATACCTGTGCTGCCATACGCTGGCACAGGGAAAAAGAGCCTTAAAGGCAGACTGCCAAACAGACCCTGCACATTTTACAGGGGGAGGATTAGCACCGAGGCATTCTGGTGACATGGTGCGCCAGGGAAGCAGAACCAGGGCGGGGAGGGGGTGCTGCTAAAATCCCTGGTGCGTAATTCATTCCAGAGGAGAATTCATTGACATTTGGATCTCAGAACTCGTAACTACTACATTGTAAGTGAATGGCTCTTCTACAAAGCAGCTGCTATAAAATAAAATTTAAGCAGGAACATTCATGCAGCTCAAACCTTCACGTGAAAAAAAGTCTTTCCAGAATTCTCTTCTAACCAGATTATCCTGATGTAAATTAGTTACATTTTGTGGTTCTCAAACTATGCTAAATAAGTAGTTCTGGATATGTACCAGTGCTATGTTTGAAAGCAGGTAGATGGGAAGCGCTATCATACTGCTACAGTCTCGAATACCTTTTATAAAGGGCTTCTTTGTATCCCAGCCTCTAAGATCCCTGGCCTCAATTCAGCAAGTGTCCAATAAACTGCACTTTGATTTAGTTCTCACTGGGAATTGGAAGTGAGAAGTTACCATTGTTTGGATGCCACAGAGCCTTGAAGCAAATAACGGCATCTGTACAGTCACTGGGTGCAGCCAAATGAATCTTGAGAATCATCAGTATGTGTCTGTTATCCAACCCAATGTTTCTGCAAGCAATCTCTAAGAGCATCTTCAATAAGATACCAGAGAGCAGGTCTGTGCCGGAAGGCTACTTGACAAATAGTTGTCACGATACTGCAGGCGTTTTAAAGCATGCATTAAATTAAGCTGAGTTCAGGACTGACAACTACACATTCACAAACTAGCAATTCAGGCTAAGATCGTATTTTTGGAGCACAGCTAGTAGTGCCTCTCACATATGGAAAAACTGATACTATTCAAATGTCAGGATCAGCTCAAAAACATACAGTTTAAAGGGAAGGAAAAAAAAACAAAACAGTCCACTCTTTGTGAGCTGCAGTTATGCTGTTCATACTGTTATCAAAACAGTGCCTTAATCCTGCAAACCAAACAGGAAACAAAGAAGCGCATAGCCCCCGCTTTACCACTTGCTATGCAAGTTCACCTAGAATTTCATGCAGAGCAGCAGCTTTGTGGGATCTGTTTATTTCATGAAAAGATGCCAACGTCCTAGAGTGCAGCACTGTACTACTGCATCGAGCTGGGCTTTCATTCTCGAAATTCTCATGTTCTGTTTCAGTTTGTAACAAAGCATTCAGTTCAGCATGCAACATTAGTCCTTTGCAAAGTAAAGGGCCTTTTTTACCCTACATAATCACACGAAGTCCTAGGTTGCCTTAACATCAGGTTTTATAAGTCAATCAGTAAGCATATTTCAATTGCCCTCTGAACTCCAATCTTTACAAATAGCAAGCAGGAGCAATTATTTTCACTTCTCTGCTACAGGCTAGTCCATAACTTTTTATGAATCAAGTATGAGAAAGTATGAAACAGTCAGCAATACTATTATTAATCCCTGGAATACTAATAAACTATAATACGTCTACTTTTCCATCTTGTAGTTAGTTTGACACTAGAAATTTGCCAAATGGCACAATTCTGTGTTTTGGGAACAGTACAAACACTGCAGGATATGTAACAAGATTGCTATTTGCTACATAGTTATAAAAACTACTACTGGGCACTGCCTCAGTTTGCTGGACCTAAGTCTGGCTCCCTACAGACAATGAGAATCACAATTTGGGAACAAAGGATAACATTCCCTCAGCTTGAAAAGAGAAGAACATCCCTTCGCAGATGTGCACATATGTGGGTTTCTTTTTCCCACAGCTCACCTTTGATTAGTAGGAGCAAATTGGGAGGAGGCAGAGAAAAGCCAGCAGGCTACAGAGTGGGATAGCTATTTTGTCTGCACTTCTACAAACCGTAGGTGTGCAGGTTTTATTCTTGCTCAGTTGTGCAATGGGGGAGGATGGTGTTTGCAAACAACCTCAACCGTGAGGGAGCTCAGGCTGATAAATTAGATGTGGTTCTTATTTTTTTAAAATCACTTTTAAGACAAAGCTGATGGCAATCTGTCCTCCCCCTCAGCTTCTCCATCCTCTTCCGTACCCCAGCTCAAAGAATCGGGGTCAGGAAAAAAATCGAGGAAGCCAGCAGGTCCCAACACCTTAAAATTAGCTGGGGATTCCCTACTCCATTTTGAAAAGTGAGAGTGGGGAAGATGAGGCTTTCGCCTGATCTGAACTCACGTTAAAACCTACTTCAAAAACGGCTCTTTCCAGAAAAACATCCCCCGGGTAGAAGGCAAAGCTGGCTCTGGGCCACCGCTATAACGTGGCCATTGTCTGGCGAGAAGGAAAAGTTACAGGATGCGCTTTTACTCCCGTCTCCCTGCCTTTTGTTTCCCCACTGTTCAATAATTGAGGTATACGGCCATGCTCGCCCTCCTGCGAGACACGGGAAACCCACGCGCGACAGCGGCGAACCCAGGGGGAGAACAAGGATAAGTATTACCTTGCAAACCAGCTCCTCGCCGCTGTGCAGATGTACGGCTCGGAAAACGTGGTCTCCCTCGAGAGGCTCCAACAATAAGTATTTCCCGATGCAAGAAACGCAATGCGACAAGTTCGGGGTCTCCGGCGGGCTCGGCGAGCCTAGATTCGGGCTAAAACTCTGGCTTGGCTCGATGGACCGTATGGACGAGAGCTCTTCAAAATCCTGGGTTTTATTCCGCGGTCTCCCATATCGTGCTATCGTGATAGGGGTTGACCTTTGTATGTTCATGAGTATGGAGAAGACCAGCCGAGACGCTGCACCGGA
>VWZF01005096.1:973410-1029335 GCA_013396755.1 Sclerurus mexicanus
CGCTCGGGGTAAACAAGGTGAGACGTCCTTCCGCAGCCTCGCCGAGACGCGCCGTGGATCGGGGGTAACCCGTAGGGTTGGTGCCCTCGTGGTGTATGGACCGGGCGGTGCGCGTTCACCAGTGCCGCGATGCTGACCGCGGCTCCCCCCCACCCCCGCCGCTGACACAGCTCCAGCAGGTCCAGCCTCCCGGGGGATTGCCCTCGCGGTCGGGGGTGAGATGTTGTTAATTTTAATATCAAACAAATAAATAAATAGCAATAACGATAATGGCACGACCGCCGGTAAAAGCAGAGTGCGCCGGGCGCGGGGGCTGGTGCGGTGTCGCTTGTGCGGGCCGGCTTTTTTCTCAATGAAGCAATGGGGTTTTTCCGGGCAGCGCGGGTGCCCGCGTACTTAGGGGAGCACGAGGGGTTGTGTCCCGGTGCTGTCGGATGGGAGGAGTTCCAGTCTCCAGACTTGTCTTAATCCGTCCCAAAATTAAAACGGCGGTGGGACGGGGAGGGAGAGGGACGAGGGGGAGAAAAGGAAAACGTAAACCTTTTCACAGAGAAAGCCATGAATGAGGTCGGTCTGTCTCCGCCCAGCACCACTGCGGGCTGCTTGGTTGTTTTCACTCGGTCCCCTTTTTGTTTAAATAGCAGGAGTTTGGATATGTATTAAAGTTTGATGAGCGGCTCCCTGGGCTCCTAATGAGCCTGACACGTACTCCCTAGTTTTTGTATGGGTGTTGGTGGTGAATTCCTTTAAAGCAATGACCGAAAAAAAAAAGCTCAAACCCGAAGGAAACCAAATGCTCATACCTCTTCCCCCCCCCCTAAAAAAAAAACACCAAAAAAACAAGAGAACAAGGGTACTGCTCGTGTCTTGACTTCTCTTTCCCCACATCAGCACAGGGGAGGATCAGGAATGGGAGAAGGGTTGTTTTGGGGTGAACACCTGCAGGTTGCGCTGATGCGTGTTTTCAAGGGATAGGAAAAAGTGAGCGTGGGGATAATGAAATAACCCTGATGGGAGAAGAGTGACCCAGAGGTGCTTGCTTTGGGGCAGAGAGAAACCCCTCTGGAAAGGACTCCAAAGAAGCTGTAGGGATTTTTCAGTCAGGGGCTAGTCTTGACAGGGGAGGCTTTGGAAATGGCTGTGTTGAAGGGTAGCTCTCTCTTGTCATCCACACTAAGAGCTATACTTGCCCTGTTTCACAGGTATAAGATAAATATCACTGAGAAAGGGTTGTCATGATCTTAAGTTTGTCATGGAGAAGTTAAGCCTCTGGCAAGGGAGAAAATTTGACCTGGTGAATGTCACTTAGGTGCTGAGGAAAGACATAAAACCTGTGATCTTGAACAACCTGTAGGATGACCTGGAGACAGTGTTTGCTTTTTGCTGTAAAATGAAAAGGTGTTTTCCTCCCTTTCCTCACTTATTCCCATCACCTCTGAATACTCTGTAACTTTACAATACCATTTTTAGAAATGGGATGAGCAGTGCCGGATACTGAATCATTGCAAATAAGGACGAGCCATAAAGTTATGCAATACATTCTCCAGTATCATATCCTGTGATCCAAATCAAACATTCTTTTCTTAGTAGATGGCTTTTTACACAATTTCTCTCTTCTTCTCCCCCTGCATACTCCTTCTGACTGTGACAAAACATGAGAGACCTAGGTTCTTGCATCAACCTTTGTTCTCTAGATGAATGCTTTCTGTTTAACTTTCTTAGTTACCCAGCATCAGCTAGAGCCACAGTCCCTAGCAACTCTGGAAAGGTTACTCAGAGCCTCCAAGCCCAACAGGATAAAGGAGTGAAAGGAGAAAGGGATGAAAAGTCTGGTTCATCCTAAGCCTGTGGTTAGAAAGTCCTGAGTTTCGAACCAGAATTGGGATGGAAGTCTGATGAAGTGATTCAGGGTAGAATGGGATACACTTGCCATAAATATTCAAGCTTAGAAGGATGAGATTATAAATTCTGGGTTCTGGATTTAATTCTACACTAAGAGGCATAGAAGGATACATGTAGTGCAGAATGATACAGTTATTTATCCATGGGATGAGTTTATTCTTTCAGAATATGTTAATTATTCCATTCCCTTTTCTGTTTCATTCCTCTCCAAACCTTACACTTTGTAAACTTTGCTTCCTTCTACTCTCAGATACATCAATGAAGATATTGCCATTTCAGTCCAATGTTAAAGGAATAAGTTCTGAATGAGCAAACCCCTTTATTTGCTTCACAGGGACATTAGGTGTACCTAATCCTGTGCCTGTTGTTTTAATCTAAGTCTGTGTGAGTCAGCTGAAGTTGTAGAGCAAGATCAAAATACAGCATGTGAGATTTGAAAAGGAATCAGGTCATAAACGTCAGCTCAAAGTCTGAAGACACAGTCATCAGTGAAGTTTTGCCTAACTGCTGCCAGTCTCTCATAGCTGTGGTGCTTAACCAAATGAGAAGTGTGACTTGAAACACATCAGGCAGAATGTCAGGGCTAAAGGGTTGCCGTTGGCTTGTCCAAGCTTATGTTCAAGTCATGTTCACACTACTTAGAAACTCTTGTTGGAAATAAACAATGGTGGTAGTGGCAAATATTGTTTCATTATATTTTCTCACTCAACTGTGTGAGAGAAATTTTCTGAATATGTACTATAAAATGATTACTGAATCCATGGTACCAAAGAAGTGGCCAGCAGAATGGCATATGACAAAACTATCATATCTCCCCATGTTCTTTCTGTAGACACATCAAAATGAAGATTGCCTTCTTTCCCCCAAGTGAGCTGGGAAGAATTCCTTTTAGGACTGTTAACTGTGTGACTTTTGATGTTTGGACTTCATTGTGCTGATCTACCTTGTCTGGAAACTGTCACCAACAGAGACAATCCAATTAGAAGTTTCTTTATCAGACTCTGCAATTATCCACTTCTTTGATGACATTGTCCATGACTATAATGCTGTGTTCCTTCTGTGGAATGGCTCTTTTTGCAGGAAATGCAGCTGGTGAGCAGTTTTCCCTGGAGCCTTATTTTGATTTTTTTCTATTCAGTATCCCAGAAGAGTCTGTGGAGAAGGCCTTACATTTTCATGCTATGGAAAATATCCATCAAACCCTCCCCTATTCTGTATCTGAGGTTTATCTGCAGGTAAACAGCAAAAATTTGTGTAAAAATTGGAGTTTCCTGTTTCAGGGACTAAGAAAAAATTATTAAGTTAAAAGTGTGTCATAAATCTGACCTTCTGCAGAGAAAAGTATCTTTTTCTGTAGCTCTGACTTTCAATCTGTTTTATCTTTTAGCATCTGCTTTTGTGAGTATGGACTCTCTGTGGACAGGAGCCAACCCTGCCCTCCAAGCCAATAGCACTCTTTCTTCCACTGATGTCAATGAGCTTAGATCAGAGCAAAAGTCTTGTGAGTGATCAAAGACATTTCTACATTTAAAAGACTTCCTTTTCCAGGTCAGTCTGCTCCTTGTCCCTTTACAAGAAATATATTATCAGAGGTGTACAAACAAAAGCTAGAACAAGAAGGATAATTTTTGAAGCGGTAAAAGAAAGACCTTAATTTTATTTTTTGCTGATTTAAAAAGTGTAGGGCTGAGCCTACTGGGAACATTAAACAACTATTAAGTGTTGAGAACTGTCATGTTGAGAAGACAGTCTCATTTCAGCAAAATTAATCCAAGTAGCTAGCTCAAAATATGCTTGCAAATACCTCCCCACCAGTTGTAAAGATGGATCCCCATGCCAACTGGGATATGTTTTTCTAGTTTTTGTAATAATTTTTGGTAATAATTTACACTAGAACTTTAGTATGTTAGTAAGGAAGAGTAAGGAAAGTGATATATCATGGACAGTAAAGGGAAAAGTCTTTTCTTCATATATCAAGAAGGACAATTCAAAGACAAGGGAGACAAGCATCTGTTCTTTAAAAAAAAAATCTCATGATTTTGACTTTTGGTATCTGAGGTTTTTTTTTATTATTATTATTAAATGAGTTGCTGTCAAGAGGTAACTTGACAAGAAATGTACCCATTTGCATGAACTGCACGTGTGGGGCTTACGTGTGTGTGAAATAAGGATACAATAAAATATGTAAGGATAAATACCTATGTGCCATATCTGCAGTCAGAATCAAGCCTTAGGCTTCATTCTTCACTCAGAAAACAAAAAGGGAAGGTGTTATTGAATAACTCAGTGTGAGATTTACAACTGACTACAGTGCAATAAAAAAAAAATCTCAAGTAATTTATGTACAGAAGCCAGTTAAATGAGATATAGAGAAGCAGGTCCAACATTTCTGCAAACTGCCTTCTTGTTATATTGTACAGAAATTGTAAAGAAAAAAAGCTGTTAACTGAAGTGTTTTGAGGTTTGCCTTCATATGTTTATTCATCTGGAACCTAAGAAGTGTGTCACTTGTCTTCAGAACAGATCTCTGTGTATGGGAAAATGTTCTGCCTAAGAGGCAAAGCAGTCTTCAGCACGAGGATCAGTGGTCTTTGTCTCTTGTTCTGGATTCCAGTTACGTATTGGATATTCCAAAGCAGTAGTATTACATCCCGAGGTCTTAACTGAGGCTGTGGCCATAGTATGTTCCCAGTCTAACCATTCATGCTACTTTACAAATCTCCATCTGTATGTCGGATGCTTTGCTGATGGTCTCAGATAGTATAAGCTAAATCAGACTGACCTTCTAAATCACAACACTGCCCTCCAAATCTGGCTGTCAAGGCTGTGGACTATTGGCTCCCCCAGTTAGACATTACATTTCTCTGTTACCACTGACTGTCATTATTCACAGATGGCACCAATCCCAGAAATTAAAAAGTGGTTGTGTTATGTATATCCATATCAATGTTATCCCTCACTAATTGAAATGAATCTTACATGGTGGAATTCTCTTCTAAACATCCCTCTCTTTTAGCTTTATGAAATTACTGGAGGAAAAGCACTCCCTCAACAGGTCAGATACAAGTGCCATGTCTTTTATATTTCCCATTTTTTAAGCTATACTGGTACTGCTGAGAAAAAAAAGTGTGGAGGGGCTTATTTCTTTTGTAATGGACCTTGGTGAGTATAGCACAGCCATGTCTGTAAGATCAGGAAGAGAAATGCTATGTTTGCAAATTCCAGGGAAACCTTTATATGTAAGATGAGATATGAAATATTATGACTAGTTATTCCTAACCTTTTAGGATTGAACACACTCCAGCCAGTTGCCATTAAGGTCTCCTTGGTTTTAGGGATATATAACACTCATTTTTCACTTGAGGAATAAGTTTCCTTGGGAATTTGTTTTCCAGACAAGTACATGACCTGAACCAGATCCCTCTTAGGCAGATTTTGCTTCCTCAGTTGCACCCATCAGGATGATGCTGGTGGAGGCGAATGTGAGATGGAAACATGACAACTGGATGTGCTTCTAGAAGCTGTTTTCCAAACCTTCATTGTAATCCTGTGTTGCCAGCTTTGTGGGTAGCACTGAAAAGTAAGCAGGTTCCCAAAGCAGAGCTAGAAAGAAACACCACCCCCATCATTCATGAAGAACCCCTTGATGTACACAAGAAGCTCCCATTAGCTAAATTTGAATCCCATTCTTCATTCATAAATATCTTTATTTTATTTACTTTAAAATGTATCTTGATATACTTACAGCTTCATTCACGGATGCTAAACCACCTTAAGACCATTTCTGACTTGAAAACATGGGTCATTAGCTTATGTGGAATTGATTTCTTTTGAGCAAGAGCAGAACTTGAGAAGGACTAGACAGAAAAGACAGAGGTTTGCAGTAGTTGCCTATCCTAATCTAACTGAAATTATGTGCCTTCAACTTTCCACTGGATTTCCTTGTATATTTTTATACCAGAGCGAAAATTCCCCTGTTAGACAGTGTCCGTTCCTCATGAAAGCACTTACAAACCATAATCAAGTTATGCGTTAGCTTTTGCTTTGATATACTAAATCTAAATACATTTACCTTGTGGAGTCACTCCATTTTACTGCCCTTTTTTTAATTCATATTCTTGTGGTTCTTCTCTTGAACTACCGCCAACATCCCTCTTGAGCTGCTGACATCAGGACTGACATTATTCCAATACCTTTATCGATGTCAAAGGCAGAAGTAACATAACCTCTTTACTGTCCTTTGCTGCTTTCCTCTGCACTCAGGAAAAGACTGCACTGGCCCTTTTGGCAGCATGATTTCAGAGGGCTCTGGGGCTCAACTGGTGGTCTGCCAGGACCCACAGCTAATTTTTAAGTCTCAGCTTCCCAAAGAAGAGCTCTTCATATGTGAAGTAAGGCCAGAGATATTTGTTCTTAAATAGATCCATTATGTTGGGTTACATGGAAACACCTGGTATTTCTTTTGCATCTGCTCCTCAAGCAATGCCAAAAAGGCATTACCCACTTCTGCCCCCTTCCAAATTTTGGTTCACTGAAAAATATTATTAGGAAAGGCACTTCTTCCTTCTGCATTGCTGGAACTGATGTTAATAAGCACAAGGTTGATAAACAGTCCCTGCAGAAACCACTCTCTGAGTCCCACGTTAGGTTAGGTTGTTGGATCCCATGCTAGCCAGCTCTAAAACAAGTTGGTTTTCCAGGTGTGTTCATCATGTTAGTTCTGATTTCTGTCAGAATCTCTCATAGTACTGTATGACAAATGCATCCAAAGTCAAAGTATGAAATATTACCACAATTCGTTTTATCCACCAAATTTGTAGTCTTGCAAAAATAGCACATTAATTTGATAAGATCTTTCTTTCATTAATCTGTGTTGATTGCCATTAATTAAATTGCAGTGTTTTAATACTTTATTAATTGACTTTCCTATCAGCAATTCCATCACTCTGCCTGGAATAAACGTCAAACTGACAGGCCTATAATTACCTGGTTGCCCTATTTTGTCTGCAGAAGTATTGGCAAAATATTAACTTTCTTCCAGTCCCTCCTCAGACAGATGTTGGTTTTAGCCAGTGTGCATATCTTTCTTAATTGTGGCTTTTTGAAAATCTAGTGAAATTTTTCTGAGTTGCTGTAAATTATTATTCACATTTCTGTTGGTTTAAATTTTCTCCTTCAGGCTGGCTGATACATCTCTTAATTTTTTTCAGCCTTGTGGAACAGGATCTTCCAAGGCAATGAGTGTGAAGTTTACAGGTTAGGACTTTATCTTGCTTGCATGTAAAACATGTAAAATGCTTTTTAAAAGCACAGAAAACATACAGCCAAGTCATTATCATTTACACCTAAGCAAACTCTAAATTTTGTGATTAATACTTCCCTGTCAGGATGAGGTCTAATGCAGAAGTTTCCCATGCCAAATACAGCTCTCTTTGAGTCAGGAAGTTGTTTTGTGTATTTTTTCTTGAAAATCCAAGAATGCTTTAGTACTTGCATCATGAGACATCCCTTTGCTCTCCCTTCAGATTTATCTTGCCAAGACTGAAAGTGCCATATATAGTGAAAGGCTTTTAAAAGGCTAATCAAGAAGGTCACCCTACACCCAGAGGTAGGGCTGGTTATATGAGCCAATTCTGAGTTGTTTGGAACAAAGCCTTGCTTCGTGCTATACTGTCAGTGTGACCACACTTCTGGCACTGAAGACTGAAGTCTGTGAGAGCACTAAAATTGGAGAGTTTTCCTTGAGTGCTGGCCTGAGTATCATTAGAACATTACCAGAGAGAGTTACTGTCATGATTCTGGCTCAGAGGTGTGATGCTACTGCCCAGGTGTATCACAGCTTTCAAATGATATGCATCAGATCTGCTCTAATCTTGAGAAGATTAAAAAAAAAAAATCATTTCATTGTCCTTCTGCATCTGTGCTCTGGCTGAAGGTAGCAGACATCTTTTTCAGGTCTCATGGAGCATGAAGAGGAGCAGCTCTGCAGGCACCAGCCTGTGCCTTTTTGTTTGCAAAGTGCTTCCTGTTTGGATTTCCATGAGCATTTTTTTACCCTCCATTTACTTAAGTGATGACATCAACAGACAAAAAGATATATGATCTTACTGAAAATGAGCTTTTCTTCTTTTCAAGCATAGGAGTTTTGTAGGTACACTAAAACCATAAAATGACCTTACAAACTCAGACCAGTGGTCCATCTCACACAGTGTCTTCTCTTTCTCTCACACAGGGCAACAGCAAATGTTCATGGCAGAGGACAAGAACAGCCCAAGCATATAATGGCACACCCTCATAGTGGTCTCTCTGGCTCATCTTCCAGTGACTTGCAGCCCATTTGCTTGCTGAACCAGTAGCAGTGCCTTTTTATTTGATATCCATCAGTGGATTTCTCTACAGCAAATTCTTCTGATTTGCTTTTGAGCCCTCATGTGCTCTTAGCAACTGCAGCATCCTGTGGGCAGGCATTCCATAACTTAATTGTATATATGAAAAAGTAACTCTTTGTTTGAACTTGTGTCATTCAAGCCTCATAATTTCATTTGATACACCCATGTTACTATGTTAGAAGAAACAGCAAACAGTAATTCTCTACTTACATTCTGCCTGCTGTTCATGATTTTATAGACCCTATATTATATCCCATCTCTTTTCACAGCTGAAGAATCTTAGTCTATTTAATAATTCTCTTATAAAAGATCTCATTTCACTGTTCGTTTTCTGCTTCTGTTATACCCTTTGGGATGGAAAACCAGAATCCTACTCAATATTCAGGATACAGCAGCTGTATGGATTTATAGTGGTGCACTGTTCAGTCTGTATTTCTTTCTAATAGTTGTTGATACTGACTTGCGTTTCTGATCACTACTAATTGCTATGCTGAATGTGACAGTGTGTGACCATGGCTGTATTAATGACATCAAGACTTCTTTGTCCCCTCCATGATCAGAGCCCATGGTTGGGTCATGCAGTCAAGATTATATTCCTCCTTGTGAACTGCTTTGCATTTATCAACACTGGATTTTGTCTGCTGTTTTATTACCCAGTCATACTGCAGCATAAGGCCTCTATGCAGCTCCTCAGAGTCAGTTTTCCTTTTTATTACCCCACATGAGCAAACATTGCAGACACATTACTTGCTCCCATTTCCTGATCATTTTGAATATAGCCTGCGGGACAATGTACATACTAGGTGTTTGGTATCAGGAGCAGCTGGCCCCACAGAGTAACACCAAAGCCAACTTCCAAGGCAACATATGGATGCAGTCCATGAAAAAAAGGCAGATTAGAAAGAGAGCTTAGCCTTCCTGCAGCTTTCTGGAAGTTTAGAGGTAGCTTTGGCTCCTTTTTTTCTTGAAAATTAAGTATGTAACTGAAGCACCTAAGCTAAAATCAGAGTCACCTTGAGCTCCATCAGTAGTCAGCAATCGCCCTGCTTAAGGATAAATTAAATACTAGGTGAGCAACATGGAAGTTTAAATACTAAGTGAGCTAAAAGGAAAGGAAGTCTTCTGTTTCTTTCCATCAACCATAGAAGAAAATTCTCCACTGTTAAGCTCCCAATTTAAGTATCTCCAATATGATGGAGTAATTCCAGACTTCAGTTTGTAGGCTTTTTTTTGGTGAATTGTGGACTGTGCAGTTTTGCAAGCAGAGGGAAAGCAAAGTTATATAGTATCACCTAGGCTAAAACACTAGCTATTTGAAGCATGTTATAGCTGATCTATAATTCACAAGCTTATTTTGACAGGCTGGCTCTTGTTAGTTTTCAATGGGTGTGGGAGGAAATAGCAGTGCATAAAACTTGCACATTACTAATACCATTGCCATATAAAACAAATATTTGAATAGGAAGTTTCAGAAATGATTCAGTGCTCTAACTACAGAATATCCTACAGGAATGTTTTATAGTAACAGAATTAATGAAAAGCAAATCCTATTTCTCCACCGTGAACATAGGGTGGTCCCAGTGCAGCAGAACCAATGTGATACTCCATCTCAGGAATAGAAAAAGCAGCCTCTACAGATTGCTGGCCCCCTGGGTGACTGAAGCTTGCTTTGAAAGGACTCCTTGAGCTGAGAGGTTGCTATATGCTTTTTAAGTGACTGCACCAGATCGTGTGTGGGTGCAGCAGACAGGGGCTAAAAGCCTTGAGCTGCAATACAGAAGCAATTGAAAGCCACTCTGTTGTTGCTGCTCTACCAACTGCAAAAGAAAACTCTCTTCCCACCCCTGCAGACTATTCTAACCACATCCTTTGAAGGTACTGAAGTTATTTCACTCACTTAGCCCACAGTTTTCTCAACATTAAGTCATAACTTGAAAGCTACAGAGTGAGGAGATAATTGTTACGTCAGTAACAACATTTCATTCAGACACTGTCATAAGTGGAGGATTTCTAGGTGCTGAAATTGTGATATGACCATCAAACAAAGAAGCCAAAGCATAGCTTTACAAATAACCACATTTGCACCATAGCTTTGTAGTTTACTGGGAACAATATGCACAAAGTTTGCTCTCAGATCTCTTTCTTATCAGCAGTATGGCTGTTCCACTATAGTTAGGAACAGCCTGCAAAGTTTGACACAGATACTGTGTCTTCTTATATTTTGTGCCAACTTTATCACAAAATGATTTTGAGCTTTCTAGTTTGCATCTCAAATCTCTATTGGAAAATAAGGAAAAAGCGCTTCATCAATGAACTCCTGAGAACTGTTGTTTTCAGATGCCAGAGTAAAAATGCGGACATATGAACTTGTGAAGCTGAAACAAATTTAATGCATCCCTGGCACCACTTCGACAATCCCTACTATGTGCAGTGACAAAACATTGTGAACTGCAACAGCTTGGCCAAGGAAAATGTCTGTTTTTTCAATTTTCAGTAACTTTTAAAATGTTATGCATGATAGGTTTTTGACACCGAAAAATTCACCTCAGACTGGAGAATCCCATTTATCTTTTTGAAAGAGTAAAAGCCTTTGTCTCATATCTGCTTTGTTCCTAGAATCACTTTTAGATTGAAATGTAGTATACTACTATTTTTTACTTGCATCTATTTTAATGATCACATATATGTGATACTGCAACAGGTGGAGTTATTTATATACATGGAAAAATATGTAAGTTGTTCAAGATCTTAAAATAACTTGTGTACTAAAGGAATCCTTTCTGTTAACCTTAGAAAAGGGTGGAGGTGTGGAGAGGAAATGAACATAAAGTTGTTTTATTTCTGTCTCACAAGGCTTCAATGAATACTTGCTGTCATCTAATGGACCCATCTATGTGGGTCTCCAATCTGTTACTTACTGTGATTTCATGTTACTTTTTCTCCTGGCTTCCTCAGCTAAGATGGACAATGACTATTGAACAGAGAAGTTTTATGTTTCCAAAGTGCAATAGACTTGAAAAGTGTGTATTTTTTTTCCAGGTCTTAGGTATGTAGAAATTATTGGAAAAAAATACTAAGACAAAAATAAAGAGCTGTCCCTTAAACTCAAAAGCTTGTAACATCCTGCAACAGTGATGCACATTCATAGGACTAGCAAGTGTAATTCTGATCCCTCTAAGTTGCCAGGCTGTGACATTGGCAGATTTCCAGAATAAACCAATATCAGAACTGTGGAGCCTCCAAATATGATCTTCTGTCAGTCACAGAGATTTCAGCTCCAGGAAAGGAAAGATTCATCTGGCAGATTATAATCACTACTGTACAAGATGGTGAAAGAAGTGAGCTCTCCTAAAGCGGCATGCCAGCTACTCTGGGACTAGTCAACACCTTGAACTGTGCTGGGAAGTGGTGGTGACTTGGCTGAAGTATCACTATATCTCATCCCACTCTTGTGTTGCAAACCACTGTTTTTTCAATAGGTGTTACAACGGCAACTCCCAACCTGTGCTGAAACAATCAAAATGCTTCAGAGTTTCCAGAGCCATCCCCATTCTGGGCTTTCACTTCCCTAAAAAAGCAAAATNCCCAAATCAGAGAAATAAACAGTGAAGTTGACACACCTATTTTTGGGCTCTTCCTGCAGGACAGACCAGCCATACCCAGCCCAGGTCCTGGGAGTTGCTCTGCTTTCCCCATCCCATAATGGGATCACAGCTACAGATTTCCATAGCTCAGCCTGGGCAGTGTATCACAGCACATTGAGGCTTCAGCTTGCAAAGTCATGGGCAGGAGGAAAGTTTATATCTGAGAGGTGCAGTAGCATCTCCCGTCTCCTGTGGGGTTTCTATCTCTGTAGGATCCAGTGCCAGCATGCAGAAAGAGGGAAAGTTGGTCATAAATTACCAATGGAATTCCTCAACATAAGGTGTGGAGCCCAGCACCAGAATGGCTATATGAAATCAAACCAACCTGATGTACTGACTATCTGTAATAAAAAGAGACCTTAATGTATTTCAAAATAAGTAAAAGTCTGTGTTAAGTACAATGGTCTTCATAACGTTTTCCTAACCTGACTAATCAATACCCCAAATTCTTTTTCCTTTTGAATCCTAGAAAATCATATAAAGGAGTATATTGTGTCTGTGACAAACCTGAATCACTTGGGTGGTCCTGATAATGGGATACTTGGTTAGACATGAGCTTTAGTTTTGGTGAATTTTGTGGCTCCTGCCAACACCTTAAGAAGATTACCATTTCTGGTAAGGGCTCAAAACATTAAAGGAAAACTAAAAGGAGAGCAAGTTCTTTCAAGAGAATAAAGCTGATGCTGTGGGCAATTGGAATGAACTACATCAGCTTTCAGAGATTAAAGAGGGAAAACTGCAAAGAAGATTTACCAGCTGAAACTGTGTCATTAGAGATCACCTTTTTTTTCCATCAAAATAAAATTAATTTAAAAAATGAAACTGTATGTGTGTTTGCTTAGGAGTAGGAACAACCAACCATTCCTCCACCTACCGCTCAGCTGTTGCTTTATATAATGAATGACTACTCATTTTTAACATTTTTTATATCTTACCTAAATTAAAAAAAAAAAAAATGGAAGGGCAATATTAATTCAAAAAACAACTGCCCATCTTGATACCTGTAATTATCTATTATAACTTAATATTATGGGCAAAAATGTAATAGTCTGGCATTCAGTAGTTCCTTATTACAATTATGAGCAAAGTTAGTTGACTCTCTGATGTTAAGGTTGACTAACTGTGATAGTCAAGAGCAACATTGTTTTTTTGTTGTTTATAACCTTATCAGACTCCAACAAACTGAATTGAAAATACCCTTGCCAGACATATCTCTCAACGTTGTTTTATGTGTTTCCTTTTGGAAAATTTCAGCTTCAGTGGTGTTTTGGACAAAAAAAAAAAAATACTATGGAGTCTGTGTTTGGCCTCGTGTGTGTCATTGGTGGCTCTTTCAGCTCTGTGCTTAAACTGCAAAAGCTAGAGGAAAAGAGAAGGTTCTTTTTTTCCTACCACTGGGACAATGTTTTTGGTGGCCCCTTGAAACAAAGCTTCCTGACCAAATCATAGCCTACCCTAGTACTACCAAAGTACAAGACCTAAGTTCACTCAAGAGACCTCTGCAATGACCATCTTCTGCCAGGAGCTACTGAGGTCAAACAGGATTTTCTGCACATTCCAGGGGATGCTGTAGAAGTGCCAGACAGGAACCAGTCCCATTCCTTCTCCCTTTCTGGACTCTTCTGTCATTCTACATTACTGAATGGGTATAAAATGACAGAAAATGTGCATATTTATCTTGCTTTAATCAAGTGCTTAAGTTACTGAACAGTTGATCTTCCTCTGCACTTTTCTCAATGTCTCTTGCATGATTATCTATGGAGAGATAACGACAAAGAAGTCAAAATGAATTTAGGATATATTTTATACAAAGTACAGATTTAAGGTAATTTGTTGATAAAACTGGAGTCCTTACTTTGAACAAAATGACAAAAAAAAAAAATTAACCCACACAGCTAGCACTCTGTACAAAATGGAATTGCTGGGGGAGGAAAAAGCTAAAAACTAGTTGAATATTGAAATTGCTGACATTTGTGTATGATAGAACAGCATTCTTAACAAGGTTTATCTCTAGGGAATTTTAGTGAGTAGCAAAGTTGTCAGCTGGTATGACTAGTCTGACTCACTATTAAGAGTGTTCAGCTTCATGCTTTTAAAGAAGAGGTCACTGTTACAGTGACAAAGAAACTATACCATGTAATAAATGTTCAAAATATTGATTGTATTTACTAGTGGATAGGAGGAAAATAGTACATATAGCAGTTAGATACAAAATGTCCCCTTCAAATTTAATGACACCTCCCTCTCAAGTTAAGGGTCAGATACTAGAATACATGCCAGGAAAAGTTTGGATAAAAGATCAAATCTAGGGTAGATTGATCAATAGTAGTAAGAAACTTGCAGTGAAAATTGCAGTGCTTTAACAACTGAAAGGATACTCAGGGAATAAGGTAAATGTTCCAAGAGGGTGTTTTTTTTATAAGGGAGTAAAAGAGATTTCGAAAGTTAAATCTCTCAGCTTTCTTATTACATCGTGTTTACATAATCATATCCAGATGCTTTAGGCAATAGTTGCTTCCTGTGCTTACAGTTTGTTGTTGTCTCATCATTCCTTTACTAATCTTTGTGAGGATTAGCAAAACAAACAAGATAACTGTGAAGCTGAAAACAATTTCATGCTGCTTCCTATGAGAAATTGTTTCCAAGAAGCAGTGTTATCTTTTTACATAACCTGGATTTCCTCACAAATTGCATTGGAAATTTTTTGCTATAGGTATACTTTCAGTCTCAGAAGTAGCAAAGTGCTGAACTTCTCCTCCCTCACTCTCGGACATAGGTAGGATAGGTAGGATTTTGCATGCCCACAGTTCATAGCAGGAAAAAGGCACTGTTTTTTAAAAGGCTTCCCATCCAGCCTTTGTATGCAAGACCATGCACACCCATAGTGACCTATAAAGAACAGCACCTTTTCACATTATTGTCTGGCTAAAAATAGGCCATACACTTACTATAGCATGACATTTACCAAGCAGCTATTTCCTCTGCATGTCGGCAGAATAAAATATACATAAATAAAATATCTTCTACACACTGAAAATAGCACCCTATAATCATCCCAGTGCAGAGGACGAAGTTATTGTGTAATGACAGCACACCTTGTTGAGTGATAGTGCAGAGCTTTTGCCCTGTGCCTAGCAACATACCAAAGCATGGGATCAGAGTCTACACCCTGCCTTATTGCTCAACTAGGACCTGGCAAACATCCCCTGATGTTACCCTGGCCCATATCCACATATTTTACTAACATATGTAACTTCACATTGATGTTAAGGATAGACATGGTTATGTGTCTTCAGGGTCTGAGGCTGTTTGTGTCTTGGATCCTCTTGAAGGAGTCAGAGCCATCGAAGGAGAGAGGCTTTCCTGGCTAATGCAGCACAGGTACCTTTCAACAGAAAGTCTTAACTGTTGAAGCAAATAAATTAAGTTGAATATTACCACTGAAGGGTTGCAAAGTAAGGAAGAAGTTACAATAACACCTGCAATCTCCTTTATAAAGTATCATAAGATCCTGGGGTTTGTGTGTTACTTTAAATGTATTTTAAGTGTATGCAAATCAAAGGCAGTGATTTTAAAGCATTGTCCTCCTAAGACTAATTATTCAGGATTAGGTTGTTAGTCAAGACTTCTGGGGAAGTAGGATCACTGTGTTTCTTCTTGTCATGGAAGCCACCATCCTGTTTCATTTGAGTCAGAGGACTGACCACCTTGAATTCCACCTCTGTGCTAAACATGCATCTTCTGGGAATTTCCTCTTCTTGAAGAGAAATTCATCTGCCAAGCGGGTTTCATTTTTGTGAAACAGTAGTTGCACAGAGTGAGGAATGGTAAAATATCTAAAAACACTATAGGGCCAAAGAATAAGTTGCCATTTCTAGCTTTTTTTTTTTTTTGTCATTTGTATTTGTAAAATTGGCTTGAAATAATAGTTTCCTGGTAAGATTTGACCAGTAATTAAGGTGACACTTCCTTCATCTTAAGAGTCAGAAGTACCTAATTCTACACTTGGGGTTTTGAAGTGAATTGGACAAGATCTGGGCAAACAGAACACCTATCTAGTCTCCTCTTCTCTACAAACTGAAATATTGTCTCTCCCAGTAGGAGGAGAAGCTTGACATCATGAAAATATCTCCACATATTCTCTTGGATTTTACGAAGACCTATTTAAAAGGGTATTTGAAGTGCCTTTTTAAAAGTTTCCACTGAATGGTTTTACAAGCCCTGGTAATCAAAGAACCATCAGTTGAAGTCCCAGTTCAGCTATACCTCTCCCCTGGATGAAGCTCAAAGCTGGAGTGCTGCCTGTGTCTCCCTGGGGTTGGGTGACAGCCTACCTGAGTATTGAAATGAATTGAGGTTTTGCTAACACATGTAGTTAACACAGGAGACCCTAAATTTCTCAAGGTCCATCATGCTCACAGGACAGAAATTTATAATAGACAAAGTTGTACACAATGAAAATGGACCTAAAATTATCATCTTTGCAAAATTATGGAGTATTTTATAACAAAACACAGAGGAAAATTTTTCAACTGAGTTCCACTAAAATTGTGGGACTAGCTCAGCCTTTGCTATGACTCTGTGAAACCATGCCAGTGAGGCATTATAAGTGATAAACAGATTATCTGATTATCTAACATGAACTAAGGCATAATCTCACAGTGAAGTTTTTGTAATGGTTGAGACACTTCTGTTTTGTTGTGTGGCTGCTCTGCTGAGGTCATATTTCATCCTTACTCCTACTGGGGACAACTAACATCATAGACCTCTCCTATGCCATTTTGTATTTTTAAAACACTTCTAGAACATGGTTACTTTGAAATTTCTATTTCTGTGATATTTTTCAAGAGATCCAAAACCTCTTTGTAAAGTCAGGCAGATGGAATAATAATAAGACGAATGGACAGGTAAGTGCATCATGGGTATGTTGACCCTTATTCCTTAGAAAACTAGCTTAGAAAGTAAAAAGAAATAAATAAAAGAATTATGAAATAATAATAAATAATATTTTTCAGCAGTTTTAAAGCTTTAATGAAGAGCAGAATTATGTTTTTTTGTAAAAATGTAATACCTAGTAATACATTAAAGTTGTTCCTAAAAGAAACTTAGATTCTTAAAAAATTGAATAGGATCCTGTTTAAGAGCCTATTCCTACAATGCTGTATGAACAGACTGAACTTATACTAGTACAACCATTACCTTTTATGTGTTTGAATGAAGGTTTCTCTTGCAAACAAGCACACGGTATTTCCTTAACAAAAGTAAACATATTAAACAGTCTGGAGGTTTCGAGTGCCTCCGTGTTTGTATTCCACAAGACCATCAGTCTCATGGATGTATCTTTACTTCAGTTTGTGAAAGATGGAGCTTGTTTTTTCTACCCCTGTCTTATCAAAGGGATTGCAAGAAGTTTGTGATGTACAGAGAAGGAAATTATGACTGCATTTAAAAAGATGGGACCATAAAAATGGCCTTCCTCTATTGCAATTAAATTGATTGTCGCTTGAGAACAGAAAAAAAAAATTACAGGCTTACACATACACCCATTAAAGCTGTATCTGATAGTCAAAAAGCCTTTCCTATTCTCATTAGAGTACAACGGCAAGTGTTGTGGCCAAACCTTTCAAAGCAAAGTTTTCAAATGCAAATTCAAAGTCACTGAGAAACCTGATCCTCAAAAGCCCTAAGCATCTCTGACTGTCACCAAAACATTGAAACTGCCATATATTAAGATGGTAAGATTTTGCAGTATAGGATTTTCCAGCAAATCTAAGCAACAATTTCTGAGTCAGCATCAATTGCACCACTATTACCACCAGCACACTGCTAACCCTACCTCTTACACAGGAGTAAACATAATATCCCTGTCTGAAAATCTTCAGAAAAAGGAGTGAGAACAAGAAGACCATCATCTTGGGAGAGATAACAGGCCCTGCAAATAGCTGTCACTTTTGCTGTGTGCTAGAGAATGCACAGCTGGAACACTGCCCTAGAATTCATGCACACACCTTCTGAGAGCACAGGTTTGCTTAAGTGTCAGGGAGTTCATCTGTCCTCATGCTGAGTGCATGAGTACCAGTTCAGGGTGCGTTGACCTGGGCTATCATAATCTTCTAGAAAGAAACTGTGGTGTGATTCCTGGTTTTGCAGACCCATTGTACCAAAAAGGAATGTATTCCCCATAGGCAACATTCTCACACACATTACTGGTATAAACAAGCTATCTGAGGGCTGCCATTTGCCCCTTACAAGGAGATGTTTGCCCTGTGTGTTGAAGCAAAGTCTAGAATGGCTTATTAATACAAGGAATTTCACTCTAGCAAGGAATGTCCCCTGTTCATAGAGTTTGTTGTTATGTTAGCCATAATTTCTGTTCCATCCTTTAGACAGATGCAGATTTATCTGCAAGACAGCTATGTGCGGGTAAGCTCTCCATTGTCATTACATGTTTCTTCATCATGTTCTGATGGTTTCACAGGCCCCATCTTCCTTTAACTTTGCATCTGTGTCTTCAAATAAATATTGAATATTTACAGTACCAGTCATTTGTTAAGAAAATATTTGGCCACCTGAATGATATATTAGGGTTGGGGCCAAATTCCATGGCTGAACATAGAGGTTACCACTACTGTAAGTCATCCCCACGAGTTCAGTGCTACTTTTCACTTCTATGCTAATCCCACCATGTGTATGCATTTGCAGTATCATGGCTTTAAATAGCATCTTTGTCACATATTAAAGAAAGCAAACTCTTTCAACCTACATACTTACTTCAATCTTAAAAGAATATAATGGCGTAAGGGAAAAATTTCCTTGATACCAGATACTTGAGACTTCCAGGACTGCTGCACACGGATGGAGTGCAAAAGTGAATAAAGGGCTAAGTGTTGGTGTTTCTCCATTTCATTGCAAGCACAAACTCTTTCTTGAAAGCATGTTGCAGTTGTTTATGCTCTGAAGAGAGCAATATTTTTAGCTTTACCACTTACAGTACTGGGATGTATTGCAAACTTTTTGATTAAGCATCATAGGCTACAAGAAAAGCTTAGAGCTGTAATGCCTCTAGCACATTTTTAGGCAGTTACCATGCCAACTGTAAAAATTATGAGCAGAATGAATACAAGAAGTCTTTTTGAAAATAAAATAGTGCAAAGTTAATGCAGAGCCCAAAGTTTCAGAACACAGTATTACATTGTTGGAAGATTTATCATGATCCATATATAAACCTACTGGCTTTATCAAGAGCTGATCAGCTGTCACTAACTTAGTCTGCAGACCTGCAGAGTTTTCACTCAAAGACTAAAGCATCTGTTCTAGCCTTTGCAGAGATTGGAATTACTGTAGAACCATGAGCAAACTTTCAAGCAAAGAATCACTCCAGACTTGAAAAGTGTATGTTAGATGCATGTTAAGTAGTGCATGGGAATCATGAGATTCTCTTGAAATTCCCAGAAAAGACCCTCCATGATACTGGATGGAAGTTAGTATGCACAGAGAATCACAAATGCAAACTGTAAGGTAAGGACAGAGGGAGATAACTCACCATTTATCTTCATGGGCAAAAAGGCTCCACTTGGGGAAATTGGCTTAATTTATTGCCAGTGAAATCAGAGTAGGATAATGAGAAATAAAACCAAACCTTAAAACACCTTCTTCCCACCCCTTCCTTCTTCACAGTTTCAACTTCACTCCTGATCTTCTTTCCCTCCTTTGCCCCAGAGGCACCACAGGACAGGAACTGAGAATTGCAATTGATTCATTACCTTGTCTCTGCTGCTCCTTCCTCCACAGGGGGAGGACTCCTCAAACTCTTCCTGTGCTTCAGCGTGGGGTCCTCCATGGACTGCAGGTGGATAACTACTACACTGTGGACCTCCATGGGCTGCAGGGCAACAGTCTGCTTCACCATGGTCTTCACCATGGGCTGCAGGGGAATCTCTGCTCCGGCACCTGGAGCACCTCCTGCCCCTCCTCCTGCACTCATCTTGGGGTCTGCAGAGTTGCTGCTTCCACATATTTTCACTCCTCTCTCTCTGCCACTGTGGTCTGTTTGGTTTTAATTCC
Source organism: Sclerurus mexicanus (assembly GCA_013396755.1). Classification (NCBI taxonomy): domain Eukaryota; kingdom Metazoa; phylum Chordata; class Aves; order Passeriformes; family Furnariidae; genus Sclerurus; species Sclerurus mexicanus. Next base: position 993,410 of record VWZF01005096.1, read on the forward strand.
TCTTCCTAACAATGCTATCTCACCATCACTTATGGGCTTGACCTTGAACAGCAGTGGATCTGTCTTGGAGCTGGCTGGCATTGACCTTATTGGGCATGGAGGAAGCTTCTGACAGCTTCTCACAGAAGCCTCGCTGCTACAAAAACCTTGCCAGTCAAAGCCAATACATCGGGCTACCATATTTTCCAAGTGAGTTGTTTTCAGAAGGTGAAGAAAAATTCTTTTCCAAAGAATAATATTTGCTAATGGCAGCTCTTGCAACTTCACTGCCCTGGAAAACAGTGAGTTTTGAATAACTAATTTGAAAAAAAGAGGTTATTAGTGGAATTCTCTGTGAAAGCACAGGCAGCTCAAAGTTTCCTGTCATTTAGGAACTCAAATATATTTATAAAGAAGGCAGTATTATAATAGACAATGATATAATATAGACTGATATAATTATTAATGTAATGATAAAGTAATTCAGTTCCTCCTTCTTCCACATCCCTTGTTTGAAATGTAGCTGAGAGAAAATCTCAGTGAATTTTGGCTGTTAGTGGTTCAGAGCAGTTGGGTGTCCACCCTGCTGGTCAGTGCAGTCTACGTACCTTCATTTAGAGACTAGAAATGAATTTGTCAAACAATCAAATTAATATAAAAGACGGCTAGTACTGGGTGACACCAGACACTGATTGAGGCCAAGAGGAGAAAAGCAGAAGAAACATATTGTGATACTTTGCCCTGTTTCCTGCATTTCCATTTCAGGGTCAATTTCAGCTGAAGGTGACACTTTTGTGTTTGTTAAGGTCCTGACTAAGGTCTGATTGGAAAGGGACAATAAGGGAATGGGTTGTGCCAGGTGTATTACTTTGCAAACTGAACTCAACCCATAGGCTTGGGTTTGATATTCCTCTTACAAAGCCCTCGTACAAAAGTATTTACAAAAAGAAAGATATGAAGTTCACAGTTCTTTAAAAGCTGTGTTTGAAAATTAATTTAAACTTAAATATGTACTAATTTGCCTGTATCTTCTTGGGCATTTCAGTGTGAGTCAAAGACAAAAGTGGAAAAGCTGTAATTTTAATAGATATTTTGATACTATGTTGTTCAACAAATCTGTTATATTCTTGCTTGGAGACAACCTTTATGAAGTCTCCAGAGGAGGTTCTATGATAGATTTAGAAATCTTTGAATGTTGACTAAAATTGTTTTTATAGATTTTTTTCCACAACATCCTGTTCCAAAGATGTAATTTCCTAATAAATTTATGGAATAACCCTTCTCCGCAAAGATAGGAAATGAACTTCCTGTATTATGCTGTGTTTATTTCAAAACAAGGACTTCAGCTCCTATTCAACAGAAAGATTTCTTTGATATTACTTTATGTTTTCCATTTTGGTATGGGATATTTGATATTGGATACTCATCAGTGAGATTACTTAGGATTCCTTCTGTGGAAACAGCTCCAGGCCACTGGCAAGGTCTGCTCTTGGGTGGGTAGTTTTGGAGTAAATTTATGTAGTTGTTTAATATGTAAAGTGATAGAAAATCCAGCGGCCTTTCTTTATTTATAGCTTGAGGTGGAATGGGAGGAAGACAAGGCAGTGGTGCTAAGTGCAGGACACTGGATTTTGCAATAGGTTTAGGAAGACAGCCAACATAAAGAGGAAAAAAAATGTGAGCAGCAGCCAACACACAGGCTACTTTACACAAGTTAGATGAATGTTCATCTGTGTCTTCCATAAGGTCACGTAAAGCAAGAACGGGGTAACATTTCCAGCTAGACCCCGGTGTGAAATAATTGTGGTTTAACAATCCACACAACATATGTGACAATAATTAATTAACAGTTAGCTCTTTGTAGTGCCTGCAAACCCGTGCTTCTAAGTGTGGGCTTGGAGCCCTCTGTTCATTCATTTACCAAAGCCTCTGCACTTGAAATTCAAAATAATCAGTTTATCCTTTGATGAGTTAATCCTCCTGCTCCTTTCCACCTCCTCTCTCCCAGACCCCACAAAGCCTCAGAAATTTGGGTTATGGAAAATTGCCAAATTGAACCCATTTAGGCCTCAATTACCAAAGTGATTTTATCCTAGGATTATCCAGGAGTATGAGCTGCTCCCTTCTTCTCACACCACATTGCCACTACTGTGAATCTGTGGCTCCATTGGTCTAAGCTAAATTTCACTCACTGACATAGCCTAGTAGAAATGAGAGGAGATTCTGGCCCTGGTTTTAAATATTTGAACAGGGTAAAAGCCAAGAACGGTTGGAAATTATTTAGCCTGCTATTAGGGGATATAATTAGACATACTTGGGTATAACTAGACTTGGATTAAATAAAGGGGAAAAAAAAGGCAGTATGAAAAAACAGCCATGCTAACAGTAAGATCTCTTATACATGGGAATAGGGCAAAAATGCGTGAAAACCAGAGTGGAAATGAAGTAGGTGACAGCATAAGTCTTTTATCTCTAATATTATAGAGGGTCAGCTTATACCCTTTGTTTGCTGAGTAAGGAAGAAACAGTGAGCCTGGTAACCCACAAGCATAGGCCATATTTTGTGATCAGGGATGCCATCATACCTCAAGTATCCCCATCTGGCCAGGGGTTGTTGAACAGGATGTGTCATCTCTCTTCAGGCCCATGTGGGTTTCCTTGTGTAAGGCACAGTGTTATATTAGGTAAGATCTACAATGAGCCTTTTTTACTCCTTCAGCAAAGGTGAGGTTGTTTCTCAGAAGGAGAATGGCATAGGAAAGAATGATCCTGCTGCATCAAGCAATGACCCAGCAGAGAAAGAGTCCTGAGAGACAAAGAGTCCAGCAAAGAGTCCTGAGACTCTTATGGGGATATGCTGAGAATTAAGGCTTTTTAGCTCCACATAGCAAAACATTCACAAGTTAGGCCACAATTTTGCAATTCTAGTAACTGAGGTTTGTGAAGGTCCACTGCAGACATTTCCTCAGAAGTTTAGCAAAAATAAAACCAAAACTACATAAAGAAGATTGCTAAGGTGGAAAAATCAAGGATCAAATGTAGGAAATTCAACTAACTTAAATTCAACTGTGTGCTATCCTAATTCTACCCTTTTGTGTATTTTGATACAGTCTTTAATTGCATAATCACATACTATTTGGTGAATAATTCCAGACCCAGGGCTGATTTGGGATTGTGTGAACTAAATAAGGCATGAGACCACACACAGTGAATGAAGTGGATAAAAAGGAATATTGAACAGCTGCCTTGTTTACTGAGTACCACCCACTAAATGAGGCAGTGATTCTGCAGAATTAAAAAAATAAAATTGTACATGATCAATATAATTAAATGCTCAATCATAATGCTTAAGTACAAGGAAGAGCAGAGAGGCTGCATGGGCAAATCAAGCCTCCTTCCCTAAATCTGCCATTTAGTCAGACCACATTTATTTTGCTATTTTTCACAGGTGCCAAAAATGTCTTCTCTCACTCTTCCCTCCCAGTAACTCCAGTGCACTTCTGATTCAGTTAAACTTTATCCGACTTATCCTCATTATAAAAGCTGGAATTGCTTTCTCAGACTTTTTTCCTTTCATAGTGTTATAGCAAGGATGAAGTTCCATGACTGCCTAAGGCTATATAGATGACACATATAGAACAAAGTGCATTTGATCTTACATTCAGATAGTGAATGTCACTCAGAACAAGTAGCTTTTGTATTAGAATGTTGGCATGGCATTGATTGTCAAATTATTTCTTTTTCTACCCTCTAAAATAACAGAAATCTTATGATACATCACCTCCATAGATAATATGATACATCACTCAAACATATCATAGGAAACTTTCGTAATTCCATTTGGACAGGCATGTTTTGGGAGGATCTGGAAAAGGTAGCAAACTTCCTACCAAAGGTGTGGATTTTCTGAAAGCCTTCCATTTCAAAGGCACAGGAACATAAATACATACACACACAAATCACTGCTGAATAATCAAAATACGTTTGAATCTACATGTTTATACTTTTCAAAGTCTTTTTCTACTGCCCGAAGAATTTTTAAGAAATGAAGAAGAAATTCTAGATCAGAGTTTCCAACACTAAGATCAATGCATATCTTTGCCTAGATTCAAAAGAGAGCACGTAAGTCTCACTAAAAAGTATGTGAGAGGAAGTATGATCTGGTGTGAGAAGTAGGAGCCAGGAAGCCAGCAGGGTGTTCCCATTTATGCCAGGCCAGTTTTTTGTCAGCCTTTGGAAATCACATCATCTGTTTGTGCATAGCTTCCTCTTTTGTAAAACAGAGCTAATGTGCTTCATAACTTTTATAATGCAATTCAAACTCTGATGGAAGTCGTTGCAAAATTGCAAAGTATTCTTAAAATCTGTCCATTACTGAAAATCCATCCACATTGTCTGGTATTTTCTTCAGATCTCACTTGTACTTCAGAATCCATTGATCCTGAATTCCTAAAATATTTGGTGCTTTGAGGTATAGAAGTGTAACTTATAATTAGGTGCTATTTTAACAATATGTAGTTTTGACAAATCTACACATCTAATCTGAGTGCAAGTATTGAGACTCATTTTTCTTAACCAAGGAACAATCTGTCTTGCAGCACCTTTTTAGATCAATGTATTATGCTGTTTAAGAGTAATCTTGAGATGTATTGCTTCTCAGAAGAGTTACTACCCTCCGTTTCAGAGATACATACACCTTATAGTACATGAAAAAAATCTCTGGGTACCTATTGCCTTCCTCACAGAGGTGTTGTGAGTCTTAATGTGGTATTCTTTGAGCTGCTTGGATGAAAAGATGTTCAGTGAAGTAAGGGTATTTTTATGTCTAATTAAACATGAAAAGAAGGTTAAAGTGAGACTAGGAAACAAAGAAAAGAAGAAAAAATGTGGCTTTAAACAGTATATGAGTCAGGAGTGTCAGCCATGCCTGTTTTTTGGGGTAACTGAAGATCTCTTCACATTCTACAACTTTGCTATGCATTGAGGTACTTAAACAGATACTGTACCTACTGTAAGAGTACACATACATGGTGTTTGAAATCCCCTGTCTTTGCTCACTACCCACACATATAATACATCTTTGAACTGTTGCTGAGTGTGTTGCTGAGTGGATAATCTGTATTTCATAATTCAGACTGTCAGTATTTCTTTTGCATAATTATAACAGCAGAAAATATGTAAGACCTTTGTGGAACTTGAAAACTCTGTTGCCTTGGGCCATATTTAATGTGTAATAAATTATTCAGCAACAAAGCACTCTTCATTCTATTTACAGTATATTAGAGCTAAGCGTGTGAGGTGTACATAACTAACATGAAACAGTATTCACTATCGCTGCCAAGGCTAAAGTTTTTTCTGAAGCCATTAGTCTCATATTCAGTGATCCAAATCCCCATCAGGTGAAAAGTGACATAGCCTTATTGAATTTGCCTTGAAAGAAAGGGAAGCATGAAGGGTGACCTCTCTGACCTCCATCTGAGAATCAGAAAAGTCAAGGGATAGGTGTTGCAGAATCTCACATTTAAGTAGATTATAGGATATTCCTTGTGTTTACTTCTCTGTTCGTTTACATATAGTGATCTTGAATGGCAGTCTGTCAACAACAATGTAGTTGGAAAAGTAATACTAGTTTCTCTGACTGGATCCACCCGTCTTCTTTAGCATATGCCTCATTTCTCTCCACAGAGAGTAACCAGAACAGGCAATGCACCATGTTCTTAGCTCCTCATAAAAAGGTTTTTACATTACGTGGAATTTGTTCATCGATATCTAGATTATCTAGATTTTAGATGCCTGTTTGATCCACGCAGGTTTTCATATGCTCAAACTGGACCTGAAACAACTTAGATATATAGATATAGATATAATATTTTTGTATTGATGAACAAGCCATCCACCCCCACTACCTTAATGTTATTCTGGATACAGTTAGTGAGGTACATGTGCTACAAAATAGTCATGGAACAGGTGAAAGTTGGCTTTACCGAGTAACAAGAGTTCAAGGTAAAATCACAGAAGTCAGAATTAGATTAAGGTATGTGCATATTAGCAGTTTTAAGAAGGGCAAAGTTTTTGTGACAGATCAAAGGGAAAATAAGACTTTTTTTTGTCTTAAGTATACCAAATATTTGCTAATTGCTTTGTTCCCTGAATCTCATAAAACAAGAAAATCAAAGTCCTCTTTATATATGTCTCTAGATTCACTGTTCCAAGCAATTCTCTGCTGAGACCCAGCATTCTTCCTGTGTAAAAAGTTTTTGAATTTCTGCAGAAATAAAAAGGGTCTATTTCACTTCTGATTTCGTAGCAGCAATTACATTTCCTGTACAGTTTCAGTATATTATTGTATCTGACTCTCTTCATTACTGGGTAGGGGAAGCACTCAGCCTTGCCAGGAGAGCTCCTGCAGGCATTCCACCCAAACTCTCATGCTTTATGAGGCAATTTGATGTTCCTGCTCATTAAAAAGATTTGATTTATGAGCAAAACTGTTGGCTTGTGGAATGGGGAAGAGGCAAGTTTAATGTCTGAAATGGTCAATTCCTAGAGGTGTCAATGGACCATGAAGTAACTTGATCATTTGCCAGACCCTGAAAAAGAAACTGTGAAAGTCAGCTTAGGTGAGAAAAAAACCCATTATCTTCTCATGTTCAGTGGAGTCAGTTTTTCCAAGTGTATGGTCAATAGACTGGGTTCCTGAGAAGATGAAAGCAGCCGGGTTTGTACTTCTTGCTCGAAGAACAATCTCATATTTTTGTAATAAGAAAAAAAAGTTTTTCATACTAGCAAGTAACTTTACTCAATTGTCTTTAATTGATACAGGCCCACTGGAGTATCAAAGTGATGAGCAGAGAGGTGTCTGCTGTGCACCTACACTATGGCAGGCTGCAGTTGGGTGTTGAGTGTCCTTTCCTAGTAACCAATGGTGTGGATTTCATTTCCTTCTGTGAGCAAAGGAACTCTGCTTTTTCAGTTGAAGCCTGGCTCATACTTCATGGAGTACAGTCTGAGGTTTTCTGCTTAAGTTAAACTTTTGGATCTTTATCTCTGATCCAACCTAAAACAAATTTACAAAAGTAGTCTCATTAGCCCTTTTTTCAGACCATCTGCTTTCTCAGAGCTTATGTGGCATGAAGAGGCAGGTTTTAGGCCATGTTCACTCCTAAAAATTAATTTGTTAAACTCCAAATTAAACATTTTTTGGTTTCTGTGGAATTCTGATCGCATGTAACTTGACTGTCAGCAGAAAAGAACCATTCAGGATATATTTAATTTTGATTCTGTAGCTGAAACTCTTGAAAAACTTCTATTACTTATGAAGAATTTGCTAGTGTAATATGTGTTGGAGCAGATCCACTAAAATAATAATAATAAGTATGTATTTTGATTTTATTAGATCTTACAAATGTGTGTAATCTTCATGGAATCAGCTCAGCAAATTTTAAATGTACTTATGGAAAGAAAAGTCTCTGCCTACCAAGTTCATGGTGGAAAATGAGAATCCTTTGCAGCTGCTGCTGTGTTATTTACGATACAAGTTTGGATCAAAAGATGGGTTTTAAAGAATTCCTAATGCTTTAGTCTGCTGCCAAATATGTTCAGCTTTTAACAATGTTGAAACAGGCATTTCTACAGTGGCAGTTCCTCTAGGGTGAGAAATCCCGGTTTATGATCCACAGACGGAAGGCCTCCATGATCATTCTGCCTGTGTTCATAAGCCAGGATTCAAAAAATCACACAAAGGCAAAGTCTAAAGTCATGTGTAGTATTTGCCCTGATCCCCTTCCACTGTCTCTAATTAAAGAATAGGCATTCTGTCATTAAATATCTTCTATTATACATTTCATTTTCATTACTAAATGCTTCTTTCTGCTCACATGCCTGACATCACTGGTAGCTGTAGCCAGTCATTACGATCCATGTTTCTTGTGATTTATTATATACTGGATCCTTTATTGTACTTCTAAATTGCTCAGAGTTTGTTTCTGTCTGACTTTGACAGTGCTTTGCAAGAAGTTCAAGTGCTGGACAGTGTGATTGCTAAGCTGAGATTTTGTATGCAGCTCTCTGAGCTGTTAAAGTGCTACTTTCTAATTCAGATAGAAACACATCAAAGCGCTGTGTGTACTATTGTTTTTCTTCTCTACGGCTAATCCCTGTGTCTCAGCGGTGCCTTTCTATAACACTGATTACAAAACACAGTTTTAAGTCAAACAAGATTAAAAAACATAGTACTGTGACTTCCAACCTAATTCCTGACAAATCTATGATGCACCAGATGCTCCTTCCCTCAGGATGAAATGATACATGGCTCTCTTTGTATTATGACTGCACAGGCATGTTTGCTCCACCCAATTTGCTCACATGGGGTAGAAGAAAAGATTGTTTAAGTGAGGTGTGCTTTCAAACGCCTTTGGGAATGGAAAGGATAGCAGGCAAATATCTTACTTCTTCACCTCTGGGTGCCCTTGTTCACATCTATTTTATTTCAGGAGTAGTTTGGAGAAAGGAAGTAAGTGGTATGTTGAGCTTTAAGCTGTTAAATTGTGGGAGCTAATGCTCATTCCGTGAGACAGTCAGGAGATTCTGCCCTGTACATAAAAGAAGGCCAAGAACTGTCAAATATCATGATCTAAAAATACAATGAAAACTTCAGCTTTTGCACTGTGATCTTCTTAAACAAGCCAGGAAGAAAGCAAGCATAATTTCAAAACAAAAGTAAAATCCTTTCCAAGCCAGCTTTTCAACTCCAGGTGCAGGAAATGATAATTATTTATAGACTTCATTCAATTAAAGTCTGTGAAGTCCCTTAACCTCCGGTAAGCTACAGCAGATCAGGAGTGCCAAGGTGATTTGTTTTTCACATAAACAGCTCCTGAAGGGACAGGAACTGGCAGGGACACCGTGTGGCACTCTGCAATTCATGGTCTAGCTAATATTTCAGGAAACATGATACATGTGAACTACAGGCCCAGCCCTGCACCTATCAATGTTAGTGGCAACATTTCTAATGATTTCATTAGGAGCAGGACCAAGCCTGCCTTCAGTATTAGATACTTTCAGTGCTTCAAATGTGTGCCGAGGAATTGCAGGAAAGAGGCAAATTTTTGTCAACAGGAAGAGCAATCTCATTTGGGTGTCTGTCCCTATTTGTACCAGGGGGTTTTGGTAGGCACACAGACCAAGACTCAGCCATTGTGTACAAGCATTGATTTGCCCTTTCTGACTGCAGCCAGTGTGAGCTACCCTTGTTCACACTCCAGTTCCTGCCTGTTGAGCCTGAGGACAGCGTTGGTGCAGCAGCTCCATGGGACAGTTACCAATGACTGATAAAAGAATAAATCCCCACTGTAGGTATGGCCCAGGGCTGTTTGTGTGACCTGCCAGGATGATCTTTAATATTTATTGCTGCCTGTAAACTAAGTAGGCACCAGAAACCTAGCAGAGGTTTGCTCACCTAATCTACCTATTACAGCTCCACAGCCTGGGGCTTTTTCAGTAAAAGCCTGGACCTGAATATCACTAAGTGGAGTCATCATACAGATGAGCTCTCTTACCCCTCATTAGTTAGGAACAAAATAAGCTGCAGCAAAATTTTCCTCTGTGCAAGCTCCTCTACAACCTCAGGCTTTATTCAGTCAACACTGATCATAGGGAAAAATGTTTAATAACGGGAATAATTTTTTTAACACTTTAAGCTCTATCATGATTCCTCAGTAAAATAGTCTTTAACACAAAGTATTCAAAACATAGGAAAGGAACCTCTGTTGGGCTACTGTTGAAACCTAAGTGCTACCAATGTACATTCAATAGTGGTCAAAATGCCAGTGTTGAACCCTCCTCCTCCTTGGATAACCCTTCACCCATTCCCTTTTTTTGACTATATATGCTTGTTCTACCTGTTTTAAGTTACAGCTGAAAGAATTCCTTTGTTTAAAAGAAATATATATTGTATACTTTTAAGAAAAAAATCACTAACGTTATATATTTTTCTTTGTGCTGATGGCCATTTTTTATTTAATTTCAGGTCCTGACCTCATTCTAGAAACTGTTTCCTGGGTCTTTGCTGGCAAGTGGTTCAAAATTCAAGATCCTCTGAATAAGCAGCAGTAGAAGGTTCTTCAGTTAATTTAGCCAACATAATTGCCTCATCAAAAGTCATAAAAAGTTTGCCTCTGGAAGATTAAAGCAAGACCAAACCTAAATGTATTAATCTGTACAAATAAAATAAAATAAAATAATAAATAAAATAAATAAAAACCCCCAACAAACAAACAAACAAAAAACACAAAAACAAAGCTTGAAAAAAATGGAGAAAAAAAAAAGAAAAAACTTCATGTAGTAATGACATCTCCCAGGACTAAAGAGCAACTGGAGCATTCGGAATTATCAAAATAAAAGCAAGAGAGGAAAAAAGACTTGCTTGTGCCCCATAGAAAGAAAAGACAGAATTTAATATGAATTAGCGTAGTGTTGCACAGAATAATATGGTGACAGCAAGTTAGAAAGGGGGAGAAACTGAAAGAAAGCAATGCTTTTAAACTGCTGTTCTGTATTCCCAGTATATCCTTTCTTAACATAAGTGTTAACATTAAATAGAATGCAACATGGTGCCAAATGCTTCAGAGCTGATATGGACTGTGAGTAGGCTCTGTATGTAAATGTATCATTGCAAGGATATGTGAGAAGAAACCACTCCGCCTACACAGAGAGGTGTAAATAGATGCATATACTCCACATAGGACCTGAGGATAGCATGATTTTCATCTATAATCATTAAATGTTCTCAGTCCTGATCCCAAATGGATTTGTCCATTCTTTCTGAATTTTCAGTAAATATATTGAAAATGCTTGTATAGACTGCCTGAGATAACTGTGCAAAATGTGAGCACATACTTTAAAGCTTCCTGGTATTAAATGGTTGGGGGAGTACAGCACAGAGTTTGAATAAACCTTCAGATTCACTGATGACACATAATGGTAGGAAGGGATGGATTGCTCTATAGGTTAAACAAGTGTATTTCAGTTGGAAAAAAGCCAACAATTAGAAAACACTTTCCTTCACATTATTGAAAATGTGTGTCTGCCTGCCTTTTAATTACAGTGTGTGAAGACACTTCTGATTCACCCAACTTGGTATGTTCCAGAGAGCTTATTGTCATCATCTCCCTCCATGGACTCCATCTCTTTCCTGATAAGACAGAACAAAAACAAGAGCTATGATCTGGGACTTACTCATTAAAAATTTCAGACAGACTATGCATTATAGATTTTCAAACCATTAGCCTAAGCAAATATTAGTTTGCACACCAAAACAAATAACAAAATAGACCAACCATCAGGTGATTTGTCTCAACTTTAAGTCAATCCCTTGGAAATCATACTCAACCAAAACTGTTCCCTTTGTGGAAGAATCATATTTCTATTCCCTCATGTAAGAGGTTGAAACAGGATTTCATTGCTGAGAGCTTGTCCTTAATACCTACAAAACTAAGTGGATTTGGAATGTGACCTTCTGTGAACGAAGTCACAGACGAACTCTTCAATTCATGAAATATAGCAAGTGTGATGTTAAACTAGATTAACAGCATTGATTTGGAGACCACAATATGACAGTGTTGTATCTGTGCTGCAAGATGAATGATGCTTTACATGTGGAAAAATGGTTCTGGTATTTTTACCAAAAAGAGTAAGTGAGTAGCAATGATGGTGTTTGACTTTATCTTTAGGATTTTGTCTGTTCAAGATCTGTTTTCTATTTGTCTTTTAAGTCTCATCTTCCTATGTTCATGTTTTTGCTCATGGCCATCTCTAAAATTTCAATGGCAAATGAATGAGTTGTTACTAATATGTCTAGAACTGTAATTTCATAAATGTAGCCTCTCTAATCTGCGTCATTTCTTAATACTGCCAAACTTTGAAATGCAGAGACAATTTCCAGTGAACTCTAAGAAGCCTGAAAAGAATGTGCCAAAAATTAAAGTGAACTGAGGCAAAATTTGCAGATGACTAGAAGTGAACAGCAGAAGTTAAGTAGCAACATGTTATTTAAAACAATGGGCACCTCTTTTTCATAAACCAATGTATAATTTTGTGTGTGGAAATGCAAGTGATATGGGATTGATCCTTTTGATAAACTGGCAAAGTACCCATACCCTGATGCTTTTCCTTTCAGGTGAAGATTCTTAAATTCATACAGAGCATTGTGATTTGCAAATTTTCTTTTTGAGATTGTGCCATTTGCCTAGAGGATTTGACAGTTTCTTGTGCTCCTTGGGAGCTTCTTCACTGATTTTTCACTGTTATACTTCTTTAAAAATATATGGTTGGCTTTTTTGTAACAAATTAGGGTTTTTTGTACTTGAAGATGCTGGACCATAAACAGTGGAATTGGTCTCTATAACATATAGGAGGTCTATACTTGTGGTTTCTTGCTACTGTTACGTTAGTTTGGAAGTGATCCAGTAGTTCATTCAGATACATTTTTGAGGGCAGAAAGAGCATGATCATACCTGTTGACTCCATTGAATCTCCTAGCAACCATTGTTCCTTGTTTTTTCCCCTGTATTTTTTTACATACCCCATTTCCCCAGTTTCCAGTAAATTGAAAAACATTCCTTTCTGGGAACTAATGGCATCTCAAAGCATTAAATCTGAGTGGTGGCATAGATGCTTCTCTTCTGGCTTGTATCAATGAGATGCAAGTCACAGAACAGTTACAGACAGGATATGGGGAGGACCTAGTCAGCTGCAGAGCATATTAGTTGGTTACGTTGCCCCTTCACATGACATAATCCTGATTTTGATATTATGTTATACTGACTTTTAAGTTTACTGACTAAGGAGAACAGTTATGTAACTGGGATCAGCTAAACCAAACAGAACAAAAGTATGAAGAGATGGAATCCAGACCTAGAAAAGTACCAGTACAGAAATATAAACTGCTGCTCAAAAATTCTGCTGACAGACCAGTTTCATTACAGTGTTAAAAATGTTTTCCATTAAAAGAGATCCTCCTGGTATGATACAGTTCCTTTTAGTCTTCTGTATTAACAAGATAACTTCTTACTTCCTATGTTAGATGCTAAATTGTCCATGAGTCCATGTGGATGTGAGAACAGATGGGCAGAGGCATATATTAGTGCTTTGTTTCCTTTTTTAAATTTACTTTAAATACCAGCAGGTGTAATATGCTTTTAAGTAGAGCAGGCCCTGATTAGCTGTAAATAGCTAATGCTATTTAAAAACATGGCCCTGTTAAGAGCAGGTAGTTCTGGGAGGTCTCCCAGAGTAGAGTGAGAAGGAGAGTGAGGCACAGCTGAGTAGTTGGCTCTGAAACCAGAAAAGGTTAGTCTGGGTTGGGTCTGGGATTTCTTAGTAGTTAAGTATGTTCTTAAAAAGTTCTTTATGCAGTGACTGCAAGAGTAATAGGACCAAGGACAGGAAACAGGTATGGAGGTAGTTATAAGATCTACCTGAACACAGAAGCATATTCCTTTTAATAGGAGAAGTTGAGAGAGAGGATGGTGTGGCACCACAGCAAAGGTAGCTCATGTCACCTAAGAGCAGCATGGTCCTTCTCTCCTGATCGAGTTCTCTGGGAAGCTCCATGAGCACTGAACACTGTGAAGAACTCTTAGGCTTTTGTTTTGTTATTTGAGTTATAAAGGTCAGCCCACAGGAAGGATGAAAATCTGGAATGAATGCGCAGTGCATGTTCTATCCTGAGAAGAGTGGGAATATGCTTGTTTACATCTTCTCTCCCCAGCTTCCTTTTGAATAGTAAGCAGTGTGCCTCAGAGACCATGTCTTGGACTCCGTTGTTAGGAATTTTGCTCTCTGGCAAGAGGGCAGTCATTTAAAAGCCTTTTGTTTGTGTTTTTTTTAGTTATTTATGGAATTCAAATCTAATACTGGAATAATGCCCAAGAACTGGGAAAGGAAAAAGCCCTGAACTAGGCTTGAAAACCAGACAAAAATGGTAATAAATGTAATAGTTTTGTGTTGTACTATAGTAGCCAATTGTTGCTATTGAGCAGCAGTTCAAGTAGCGTGTGTTGCAGATACTGCTTTCACCCTCTACTCCAAAGTCTTTCCCAACTCCAGAATTGCTCTTCTCCCCAAGACCTCATTTCTAGTGCAGTTTGTGTTATTTAAATATGCTAGCACTTGGAGAAGAGACTGAAAAAAAACACCAGTCTCATGTAGTACCTACGCTATTTTGGCTGCATGTCCCTTCTGTGTGGTATTTTGAGCCACTTTCATTGTTCTGTATTTGCCATTCTCTTGATTGCCTTGACTTGCAGATATGCTTCACTAACCATTGATTGTATCTAATGTTTTCCCTGTTCTTTTCCAGTGTTTCTATTTTTCCACTTCATATGCCTCTCCTCCATTTACTTGATTCTTGTCTTCAGACTTTATGTCCTTCCTGATATCATCAGATTGCATTTCTACTGAAGGATAGGAGCTGTCAAGGCCTTGTAGATTAACTCACTACTTTAAGGAAAAAAAAAACAAGTTGGATTTGCTTGTAGTTTTAGCTCTGTTCTTTTGTCTACACCTCAGTCATGGATCAACAATCAACCACGAAGAGCTAGTAATTTTATTTTTTTTACTTTAAAATCAGACCTTCTTGTCTAGTTCCTCAGAGTTTCCATTTCTAACATTGTATCTAGTTCCCTTGCTTGTTATGACTCCCTTGTAGACATTTATAAGAGTTAAAACACACAATATTTTTTCTGAAACAAAAACTTCTTACATGCCAAGGAAAATAATCATTAAGACTACGTGTAACAATGCCATCTGGTGACTCCTGCCATAACAAGCTTTTTCCTCTGTCTGCTACTGCTTCCTCCTGCCCTTTACCATCCATGTCATCACTCATTTCCAAAACTCTTCTTTTCCTTGCCTTTCCTCCTCAGTCACAGTATTTGTGACATCTGTAACTACACTTTAATTGTAGAATCATAGAATGCTCTGGGTTGGAAGGACCTTAAAGATCATCTTATTTCAACCCTCCAGTCGTAATGTCTCCTTTTTAACTCACGGTATCTTTCTCTGATGATGCCCTTCCACCATCACCACAGTATATGCTCAGTGCTGGATCCTGCCTCTCATTTTACTCTGGATTGCTCTCTCAATTTGAAACTACTCCCCCCAGATTTTTTCTGTGTTCGTCTCTAATGTGGCTGTGCATATCACCTTTAAACTTGTCTACTGACAGAACAAACCTATCTATTGTCTCTTATTTAACAGCAACCACTTTCTACTGCCTCTCCTTTCCCATTACTCACATCCTTTGGAGTGCAATGGAGAAGATACCTCATTACCAGGGAGTAACAATAACAAGGAAATGGGATTGCTGCAATACTGCAGCTAGTGATTCATCAACTTCTCAAAACTTATGCTTAACCAGAAAGAGCTGAAAAGAGTTGTAATTTATATATATATGAAAGATGTTTACAGTGGAAAAGTTAGTTCTCTTGCCTTCCTTATTTAAAATATATATATTTTAAAAAAATCAATTGTTCAATCATGTCTTATGAGAAGAGATGGAAGAGATTTCTGACAATAGAAGACTAAGAAAAAAAGTTCAGACTACAACAGTACAGCAAAGTTTTATTCATGAGGAGAAGTATCCAATGGAATAACTTAAGTTAGGGACTTGAAGGCATTTATTATCACTTCTGAAAAAATGATGCAGTCAGACATGTAGTGCTGAGGATGTGTTGCTGACAGAAGTCAAACACAATGACCCACATGGTCCACTCTAGCCCGAACTTGTCCTGGAACTAGGTGGTCTTATTGTAATTGTGGCATGTGTAGACAGAAGCTGCAGATCAATAGAAATTTAATTGCAGAATTGGATCTTGCAAGCAAAAATGTAAGAAAAATCAAGTTGGATGTGAGAGAATCCTGGGATTCCTCTGTCCTCTGTGAAGTGCTTCCTACCTCAGTAACTGTTTTTTCCCCAATGATATCTTGAGTGAATCTGTTGCTGTCTTCAAAGGGTTGTGGTAAATACTGATTCTGCCTTAACATCTTTGTTTCTCTTATTCCAATCTTTCCTTTCCATGTGATTCAGTGATGCCTTTGAAACAGGATGTCTTCTGTTTTTCTTTTGATTTGACTCTTTACTCAACATACCACCTGTCACTTCTATCACTATAATGAGGTGAAATGGATGGGACCAAAACTTTGTCTCCTTCACATTTCCTTCCAAAGCTCTGTGGATCAGATCCACAGATAATGAAAGTCATTATAGTTTCAAAACTGCAAAATTCAAAATTGCAGATTTGTAATAAATGTTAGCACCGAAGATCTAATGATTTCTTCACTGTCCTCCTTTTCTCACCTGTTTCCCTCCATGCCTGAAAACACTGCCATTCTTTTCACTGCTCAGCACTGAACTTCCCTTTCCCTTGCTGGAAGTGAAATACAATGGAAACAGATTATTGCAATGTTAAAGAGGGGAAAGTGAATCTATGAAAGAAAGAAAAAAGAGATAAACATGCAAATTAACTCAAAAAAGATTTTAAAAAAAGAAGACCCAGTCAGCTATGTATGAAAGAAGTGTGGAGAAGTCAGATGAATGGGCAGCAACAAGTATTGGAAGGTGGTGTAAACTTGCATTCTAAAAACTTCTATCTCTTAAAAAAGCTTCCTGAAATCTGTGATTTATTTATTTTGTAGGTTAGACATAGGTTTCACAGTCATAACACCGTGGATAATATCAGTTCCCATGTTCCTGTGAACTCATAGCTTTTGTTCCATATAGCACTCTTTAGCATGTATAGTCCATTACCAAATACCTCTACAGCAGTTTCAAAAGTTCACAACTTCCTAGGAAAATCTCTTCTCTTTCTACCCAGAGTAGCTGAATGGCAGCAGATTTCCAATAAGATTAAATATTTTTGTGAAGTGCAGGGTAGACCACTTTTTCTTCAATTTGCATGAAGATTAATGTTTACACTTTAGATGGTATCCTATGATCACAGCTTGTTCATAATGAGCTCTGGGCATCCAAGTTTGGTTTTGTTTCTCAAACTGTTCCAAATCAGTACAATGGTGGTGAAATCCACTGACAAAAGTATTTCTATCAAGATTTCAGATTCTTGCTTTTTGTTTTTTGGCAGATCCCAAATCAACACTCCGAGGCATATGATGTGATTCTTGGGGCTCTCCTGTGCAGGGCCAAGAGTTGGACTTTGACGATCTTTGTGGGTCCCTTCCAACTCAGATGTTGTCTCTATGATTCTATGAAATAGAGCTTCTTATGAGGGATGACCAAATACCCACTTTGCAGATTTGTAACAATTTGGTGTGCTTGTCTTTGTATTGCAATTTGGCTTAACTGCTCTGTATCATAAGTGCTTAAAAAGCGTAAAAGACAAGAGCATATTACAAGTATCCAATGTTATACATTACATTTGTATGCATACCAGGGTATAAATATGCAAGGCATATGCCTGGACTATTAATCAAATTCTTTATTAAGCTTTTAAAACAGTATGCATCTATGAGTAATGCATTATTTCATAGCATATTGTTCACCTTATTTAAAAACATGGAGCTATCCTCCATATGTAGAATTTTATCCCCTGCATGTAGAATTTTGGGGGTGGTTTTCACAGGAGATTTATTAGAGCATCTGAAACAGTTCTAATAAACAGCAAGCCATTGAATCTGCCACTTCATGAATAGAACTGGTAGTAAAGCATCCGCACAGCTGCAGGATCTATCTACAGCAATAATTTTAGATCAAGTGTTTTGTGCTTGCTTACAAAGCACCCTCTGCTGTTTGAGACACTACATGCTTTGTAGATAAAGCTGCCTTTTAGAAAGATCAAAAACTTATTTGTGGGGCCCTATAAGAACCACAAAACTATCCAGAGAGAATCTTATCAATCTTGCACCTATAGTATATGTTGTGTAACTTGCCTTTAAAAGTGTCATGGGGTTAGGACACATGTTGTCGTATCAGTAGCATGTTTTCTTATCTAAGGAAGAACAAACTTGAAACACAACAAACAGTAGGGTTAACATTTTCATTAGGTGGGACAAAAGTTTCCATATGTGATTGAAGAAGGAATAGCAGAAGGACAGTGGAACCTCCCCCACTGCAAATGCTTTTCCTCTTTTGACCTTTTTATTTCACATGAGAGGACAATATTGAGTGGACATCAACCACTTATAATCATTATTTCATAGTTATGGGTCAAGGATTTCAGTTTTGCATGGATCTTGCATTGAAGTCTGGAGATGGACTAAAGGAGAGGTTTCTCTGTACCTTGTAAAAAGATGTAAATGCTGGTGTATGTAGCTTTTTTCAAAGCCCCTATGAAATACCATGCAGCACACCTTGCTTCATTTGTATAGCTGTTCCCATGACCAGGAGAAGTGGGACCCCACCCTAGAGCACATATTCCAAATGAGAACAAAATGAAGATTAGCCTGTTCACACTGACTGAAAATGCAGTGCAATGTCAAGCTCAAAATTAAAAGAATTAGCCTGAAGAAACTGGAAAGAGGAGATCTGCTATGGCTGGATAATGTGTAGGAAAGGAATTGTTTCTGCCCCTGAAGTTGACTATCTGGTATGCATTGAATGTCACTGGAATGAAAGGAACAAAACATTTATTTGATTTAAAAATAACTTACTCTCCATGTTGACTTCAAGGGCACTTGCAATGCATGCTGATATTCCTTAGTGTGATTGAGCATGTCTAATTAATAGAGTTGCTTGGGAATTTTGCTAAGAAAATCACTTCAAAAGAAAAAGCAATTTCTGCAGAAATTGTGATTTTCTGTGAAAGAAATGAAAGAATCAAAACAAAATACATTGTTGAAGGCTATTGAAAATCAAAGCACTTCAGTTCCTTGAACCCAACTCAAATATAATCTCAATTTCTCTCAGATACTGGGTGATACTGTAGTAAATAATTTGCTAAGGTTTAACTGTAAAAATTTGATTTGTGATTTTTGGCTATGAGACATACTGGTAGTCTTAATGCTAAACACCTCTCTCAGAAGGTGGACATTATTATGAAGCCTTATTTTAGACACCTGAAACCACAAATGTTTCTCACCAGTTTGGGTCAACACATATTAAAGACTGGCTTGTCAGAAACACTCAATACTGATCTAGCCCTGCTCCCACTGACGTCACTGGGAGCAAGTCAATTTAACTTCATTTGGAACAAAGTCAGGCTGATGTTGAGTTGTTTTGAGATCTCCACCCTATATCTTCCTCATTGCATTAATTAATTATTGCTCAAGTTGCAGCTTAATTTAATGTCTCCCAAAACATGATGAGCATTGCTTTATTTCCTTCTTTACCATCTCTATCAGTTTACCAGCAATGTGGAAACCTAATTGTGTCTCAGTAACATAATCTTCCATGTTTTTTGCCCTCGAATGTGCTTTTTTGCAAGACCATGTAAATGAGAAACACTGAAATATATATATCTTATATATATTTTATATATTAATATATATGATTTTATATATATCATTTAGTCTACAGGTGTCTCTCTGAAGGTCACTTTCTGTGTATTTTGAGCAACCTGAATAATCACATAATTTGGATGTTAACAATACCGTGTGCCTGATTCAAGCAGCGTTCTATATGTAGAATAAATCAGCGAGGGAGAACAATATAAATAAAACATCTGAAAGGACAATATTTACAGAGACTCTCTTACCAATGTGCATCTGTTTGCTTGAAAGAAACAAACACACACACACAAGCAGCTACCAGGGATAGCCAGGTCAGTTTTGTGCGGTGGGTGAGCTTGTTGGGGTTTTTTTGTTTGTGTCTTTATTGAGCATTGTTTACAGTAGATGTCTCTCTCTTTCAAGCACTAAAATGGAGATGTTATCCTCCTTTCCATACCAACCTAGAGAAGTCAAGTTTTTAAAAACTGATACGATTTACAACACTGATGATGGGAAATGGTAATTTCTATTATTATCTCAAGCCCTTGCACGATTTTAGCCAAGGCCAACTCACATTCAGCCCAATAACTCCCAGGCACAACTCAGGAGCCAGCACAGGCCAAAAGCAGACTGAGGGAAGTATAGGTGGCATCAGCCAGTTTTGGAGGCTGAGAGATCTTAGAGTCTTGCTGCTGAATATGGGAGCTGGGTTTGGGAACAGAGCATGGCCTGCAACTGCTTACTTAGCTGGTGCAGATGTGGACTAAGATATGCAAATTGCTGTAAGGATGAAAAGTATAATGCATGGAAGACAGTGTTACATAGCCTTGTGAAAGGCCCTGAGTTGTGAAAAAATTTTGTGATGAAAAAAGGACACATCATCAATGCAACAAAACAAATGAGGTATGTGACAATAGCAGCATTGCATAGGCTGGATGGAAGGGACCCTAGGGGGACACCCACTCTCACCCAGCTACCTATCTGGCGCTGCTGGCTACACCTTACACTAGTGCAGACCAGGATGTAGATGGCTGCCCTTGCTGCAAAGGCACCCTGCTGACTCCTGCACAGCTTGCTGATAACAAGGGCTCACAGGGCTTTTTCTGCAAAGACACTTTCCTCAGAAATCTTTCTTAAGAATCACAACTTCTAAGGGTAACACTGAAATCTGCATTTCCTACTAGTTTCCCAAAAAATATTTGGGTATTGGTGACCACATCCTGTTTTATGGGGATATCTAGTACACAGAAGCACCACACCTGGTGAGTCTGCAAATTACGATATGCAAAATTGCTCTGATATATGAGCAACCCTCTTACCATTGTTTCTCTTCACTCAAACAGTCCTTGAATGAATGAGGTGAATCATCCCTGTGCTACAACATATGGAGCAATTCTCAGAGTAAGTGTTCATTGATGTGGTCCATCATTCATAAAGCTTCCCAGTAGAGAAGACGCTTGGTCAGTGAAATCAAAATTGATGATCTGTGTTCTGCAGCAAAGTTTAGATTGATCTCAGCCTCAGTATAATCAAATTACAATTGCATTGGATTTAAAATGGGTAGAATAGAGACTAGTATAATAAGGCTTTTCTTGTACACTTCAGGCTATTGATCATGGTAGTGCAAGGTGAGGAGAAGATGGGTGTAAAATGGTAGTAAATCAGAACAGCAGTATTTTCTGTGAATTTTGTTCTGATGTAAGTGATAACACAGGATTCCCTACAATTAGGGTTGGACTTTTTGCATTTTGTTTAATAAGGTGGAAATAAATTTTCCAGTTTCCTACCAAAATAAAGAATTAAAGCCTCAAAAAAAAAAAGTTTCACTAAAAGATGGAGATTATATATGTGAGGAATGTCTAATCTTGAAATCACATGAATATGGGTATACGGTGGCCTAAATATCACCATTTGTTCCCTTACCCACAAAAATGGAACCCAAACTTCTACCACAAAGTATTTTACCTATGCATCTTGAAGATGCTTTGTTTGCTTCCTATCTCCCTGGGAACAGCTGGTTTCTCTGGGACACCCATCTAAAAATAACACTGAGACTTTATTTCTGAAATAAATGTGTAGGCTTCCTGAATTTTACATAGCTGTATTATGCAAGGATGAATCAAATTCTTTAGGACTGTGGATGTTTGGACTATGGGAAATGTTGGTGAGCCTAGCTGAAAAATAATACTATCTAATCACAACCCACAGCCCTAACCACAATCCACAGACAACAGCTTCTCTGCTATAAGGTCAAATTTTGAGGACCTTATTTAGATAATTGTTGGAGTAAGTCCTATTTTCTTCCCTAAAACTTACCAGTTTAAGGGCATCAGGATTTATATCCTCAATTCAAAGGAGATACTGTCAATGAAACAGACAAGAAAAATCCTTGCAAGTTTCTCTCCAGGCCATATGACCCTCAATTGACAAAATGAATCATATATTCACACCTGCATACCCTAAGCATGCAGCAAAGTTTTCATCTGTCTCTATAAGCAATCCCATTTGATTCCTAAGATAAAGGGATGGGTAGTGCATAGGTTGGATGCAAAGGAAATCTTTTTGCTCTTGGACAGAAGTCAGAAATAACCTCAGGCTGGATCAGCAGGTAATGGTATGGTTACAGTTTCTAAATGAGTGCAGATATGCCTAAAATTGCTGATTGTTGCTGCTCTGAGAAAAGAGTCTTTAGGTCTTCAATGTGACTTGTAAGGCTCTTTTACAGAGGGAAGGTTCTGGAGGGACAGAAATGTCTTTTTGCAGTTCTAAGACACCTTCAGAGAAGAGAAGATGGAGGGCTCTTCCTGGGGAGGGTCAGCACCAGCTGGCACAGCTGCCCAGAGATGGAGGGACAGCATGGTGCTCCTGTCCACAGGACAGTGTTCTGCCCAGTTGTCGTACTCTTGCTGTTAACTAGTGATGTAAAAAGAAAGCCATTTTGGTATTTCTACTTTCATTTCCTTTACTGGATATCTACCAGCTGAGAGAGGGAGAGATGCTGGTTTTAAGCATGCTATGGTATAAAAAGCTGCCAAAAGACATCATGGTTACACTGAGTTTGATTGAACAATCCAAAATATTTGCAGTTCAGTATTGCCAATTAAAAATACTTGCCAATTATCAAATGCTTGTAGCAGGAAAAATGTTCATTAGCTTGCACATGAAATTGTGTGTTATATAGAAATAAGTTTGCATTAACAGATTACAAACAAGTGGTTATTTTCCCTACCTTTGGGATAGTTTGCTAAAAATACTATTTATAACAATAAGAAATCATGATCTGCAAATAATGGACATGAAGTAAGTAGAAATCATGATGTGCTCCCCCACTTTCTTACACTTGCCAAAACCTCCAGGGTGAGTGCTTACTAGCAAACAATAAAAGGATACATTTATAGACAAGGTGGAAGGATTTAATTTCATTACTTTAGGCTCAGGGGGGTTTGTTACAGCGATAAAATCTGCAATGAGATGATGTTGTATTTCTGTTACTTCATATTTGCACAAACACTAAGAGTGAAATTTTGTTCACTGTTCTGTTTTTCAAAATGAATTTTTAAATCTATAGATTCCTATTGCAATTGAAACAGGAAGGAATACAGCAAAACTATCAAACAGAACAACAAGCTATTATCACCGCAAATAGATCATTTTAGTTGCCATGGGTAACCAGTGCCAATAAGGTATTCAGGCACTGCAGCCGCCAGCACTGATACCCTGCTCTGAAAGTGCTGACTGTGCGTCACATTGCAAACTTCAATAATTATTATGTGTAGGAGGGTGGTGGCACCAACAGGATATATATTTGTAATGAGTCATTCTTTAAATAGCTTAATTTATCATCCTCAAATAAAGGGGGAGGTATTTATCCCATACAATGCAGTTCAAAAAGCCTGAATTATTAATAAACTGAAATAACAGCAAGGCAGGAAAAACTGGACAAATACACACACATAAATAAAAGCTTAATGACAATAAGACTGTAGGAAAGTCCTGCAAAATATAAAGCATTAACCAAGTCTCATACAGAAGTATCATCACAAGTCTGCAGCCATAATCCATTTATTCATTAATGTGTAAATGTAAATAGCCAGCAGATAAGGTGTCGGTAACTGTGGCTCAAGGACATTCAGGCTTTCACAGACCACTGACACTGGATGTGCTTGGCCCAGTAGTTTCAATTAGGCAGTGTTTTTTTTCTTTCATGGAAAGAAACACAAGATCACAAAGACTAGGGAGGATCATAGCTTGAAGAGAAAACATTCTGAGGAAACTTTGATCTTCTGGCGGGAAAAGTTGATAACTCAATATATAACGCTCCTTCTGAGGCAAAATTGAATAATGCACATTGTTCTCCCCACCAGACACACAGACACACAGGAGCATGATGTGCACTGTGGGGCATGGTCAATCATTCATTGACGGGATTGTACAGTTCTTGTTGATTTGATTTCAAAACAGATTTATAGCAGGAACCATAGAGTTTCAGGATGAAAGGCTCCTTCCAAGCCAAGGACCTTAAACATCTAACAAGGGCAGAAAGCAGGTGACCAACAGACCCCCTCCCATCTCCTGCTGAGGTGCAGAGGAGGAGAATCAGAGACACAAAGAGAAGGGAACGGCCAAGACCTTGTTCCAGATTCCAGCTGAAGTTCTAAAAGACTGAAGGCCTTGGGGTGCAGTGTGTTTCATATGCACATCTATGATTAGATGTAAATATCTATACCTATAAAAAACACAAAACAAAACACAAAATACTACACAAAATACTTCAAGTTCCACATTGAGGCAGATCAACATGGGAGGGCAAGAAAACACAAATAATTTTCAACTGATGTCTGTCTCCAGCAATGAAGAGTCTATAGATCATTTGGTTATCAGGGCCTCTCAAAAGAACCAAGAACCAATTACCAAGAACAGATGTGTTTTACTTCAGAATACTTCCTTTATCTTCTCTGCTGAACATAACTCCTCAGGCGTTCCATAAGGCTGTGCAAAACAAGGGATTGCTATCCCCTTGCCAACCCTCTTTATGTCCTTCTTTCCATGTTGCTCATCAGACTTTTCTAGAGACTCAGCTCCCTCTCTCACCAGCCTTACACTGTGTGTGTTTTCTAAGCTTTTGTTTGCTGCTGGTTCTTTCAGACATCTCTACCCTGCATTACAACTGTCCAATGCTGGATGTGCTGTTTAAGCACCTGCATCACTGGCTGCATCAAATAGAACAGCTCTCTCATATCTGTCATTCAACATTCTTAATGCATTCAAGGAGAAGATTCACCTTTTTTACCATGATACTGTGTTGACTTACGTTTCGTTTGTGAGCTGTTACAAGTCTCAGATCCTCCTGTTACACTGCTAATAGGACAAAGTTGTAAGTACACATTCTTCGTGCTTGCCTTAATTTCAAATTGTTATATGCTGAGGCAATTTTTTTTTTATTATTTTGTCTTCTGAAAGCTTCTGTTCTTTCACTAGATTCTTCTTGTAGTCCTTAAATTTTATATGTGAATTCTTTTTTCCAAAATCTATCTGACAGCATTGACTGGGACTTGTGTACTATAGATTATCCAATGACCTCCCCCTGTGACACACAAACTCAAGCTGTTTTATGGCAAATTATAAATGCACCTGAGAGATGTGCTGTGGCAACACAATAATTTGTTCTCACTGGCCTCAGTTTTATCTGTGTTCAAAATTACCATAGAAGAAATGTTTTGTAGTCAACAATTTTTCCACAAGCTATAGAGGGGAAAGCAATTATTTAATCTTTTCTTTTTGAACTCTTGACTCACTCCTTTCTTCTGAAATGACAGTAAGAGTGTAACTTATCTAATTAAGATTTAACCTGATTTTTAGTTTCTGTTGTTATTTTTTTAAAAATGATACATTTAAGGAGCGGAGTGCTGTAGCTTTCTCTGTGTCACCCAGTTTTATCATCTTCTATCTAGAACTACTTACTTCCTTTTGGTTTTCCTCTTAGTTCTGGGACAGTTTTACTCTTAAAACAATTTTGTGCCTTCTCCTTTTCTTCTCTCTGTTTTCTTTTTTTTTTTTAACTTCACATTTTCCCCATTTTACACTTGTCTTCTATTGTATTTGTTTCTACTTTCTAAATGAATCTTTAAAAAACATTTGTATAACTGAAGAGTAGCTAATGGAGCGATATGTCTGCTTGTATGATTACTCTCTCTTACTTGTTTATTTTGTACAGCAATAGCCTGATCTCATAACGTGTACTAATTTTCCCATTACCCTATTAAGAAGCCCTATCTACAAGTCCTGTTGTTTTAGTTTTTTATTATTATATCATTCATTTTCTGTCTTACAACACTTAATTTTTCTAAGAATAAATATTTTATTTCTTCAGGATAACTTTTAGCAACTGCTTTTCCTCATTTTATATTTCTGACTAATCATCTCATCATGAGCCAGTATCTAGACTTTTGTAGCTAAGTGAAGGAGAATTCTGCAGACTCCCAAGTATGTCTGAGGGGTGAACCTTACAGGTGACAAGATAGTTTTTGAATTAAGACCCAATCATTTAAAATAGTCACATTCTCCAGACATCCTTTTTCCTGAATAAAATTCTTGAACTGAAATTGTGTATACCCACATATATACACACATATATACTTCCATTCTCAGTGGGGACCATAGAGTATAAAAATACCTCGAAAGTTTTCTGGTTTAAACACAGCAATTACTTTAATGAGGCTATTGATTGACTCGTCTGTTGCTTTATTTACCTTTGATACCTACAGATGCTTTTGAGATGCAAACTATGCAGAGACAGACATTGAAGTTCAATATATTTTCTTTTCAATGTAATTTGAGAACCATGCACTGTAAGCACATATAAGCAAGAAAAATGCAGCTTATTTCTAGTTGGAGACATATCAAATGGGAATGCAGCCCAACGTGCACTGGGGCAGTTGCAAGTCCTGCAAGTCAGTACCTCCATTATTTTTTCTGCCTAAGGAGGAGATTCCTCCCTATTTTTCAGGTTGTAACAGGGACCCTAATAAGATATTACAACTTTGAAAGAGAATTTGTTTCTTTTTTTCCAAAGACTTTGAAGGATGGTTTATCTTCTTCTATACTTCCTTTCCTACTAACCAATGTTCACACAACTTCCCCTTTCTTCCAGGTACTACCTTTAATATGCCTGAAAGAGATTTTTGATTAGGTAATCTATTGTGAACTTTTACTTTGCTAACTTTCCTCTTGTAAACATTTGTCTTTACTATTTTCAGCAAATCTGCTTTTCGTATCTTCTTGAGCTTCATAATGACTATATATAATGATAATTAATGAGGTGACGTGGTTTTTCATCCCATTTCTTCTATCTGTATTTATTATGTAAGCCATGCTTTCCTGTAACATTTCTAGTGTTCTGTATCACCAAATCTTGGTGTCATGTATATCATAGCTTTACAGGCACTCTGAAGCTTGTAGTTCTTCCTGTTAACTTTCATACTTAGGACATTTTTGCATAAACATATTAGTTTTCCCAATTATTCTTCCCCTTAATTATGACTACTGTAATCTCCTACTTCCTCTCTTTCCCACTCCATGTCTGTGTGTACCTTCTAATTCTTCATGGATATTTATCCCTAGTCCTCTCCAAATCAAATTTATAACTTTCTTCCATTTTATTAGAATTCCTGTCTAAACAATTCCTGTCTTCCCTCCATACCAGGTGGATTCACCTCTCTCCATCCTTCTGAACCTTTGAACTTGCAGTTTAAGTTACAGCATCATAAGAAATGCTTACTGCCTAGAGGAGCCTGCAGTCTCAGTCCTCAGCAGGCAGAGGTTCCTGCTGGGAAATCCTGAGCTTACCAATGCTTATTGTATAGGAGCTTTGAACTGACTCATAGAAATGCCAAGGCTTTTTGACTTCAGGATGTTCAACCATAAATGACTCTGACTATTGCTTTTACAAAACAAGACTTTCAAAGGCATTCACCTGTACTAGTAAGTGGAAAGCTTAGAAAGATTTGGTCTAGGTTTACTAGCATTAAAGATCAGGCTAGGTGATCAACAGAAAGGTTTGAGTCCTACCTCATCTTTCATAAGACTGATAACTGTTTTAAGGCTCTTAAGCAACGAGATGATTTGGGTCAAGTACCCAGAAACTGTAGTTCTGTGTTGATCTTATACCTGTTTTCTTTCTTTATGCTCATATTTTACTCCCTTTATGCCCATATTCAGGTCAAATCAATCAGTGTTTCCTTGATTGTCTTTATAATTAAGAAAGACTATTTGGAAACTTGTTATAGAGTCTGCATGGGAAAGCAGTCTTTAAAGGCCAAAGAAAAATAGGATTGTAATATAGAATGACAGTTGCCATTTAACATACAAAAGAACAAATGCACAATATCAAGGAAGAAAGAAATATATATTAGAGTCACAGCTGACAAGTGAAACAAAAAATTATTGTTTCAATGTATTTAATGAATGAAAGAACTGCAAGGCTCTGGACTGGTAAATTGTGGCAGCTAGTTGTTGAGGCAAAATGGTAAACAGCTTCATAGACTCTTGGGAAATAATTTGTTTTAATTGTGTGCAGTCATATTCAAATCAATATTTGAAAAATCCATTGGGATGCAGAGAACTGGAGTAAATCAGAATTTCAGAGCAACTCAGATAATAGATTATTGTTTAAGGCTGACAGGAGATAAGACTTTCACATTTACATACATTTTTTGTTCTTCTATTATGAAATTTGCTCATAATAAATCTTTTTGGTTTACTACAAAGATGAAAAGACACAACATTTAAAATAGGTACAAGGAAAGACTGCTATTCTTGATGCTTGATGCTTTGTCCAATTAATCTTTACTATTGCCATAGGTAATGGTCCATCAGAATTTCATCATATCCCACTCTTTTACCTCAGTCATTGAAATTCCTTGGAAAAAAAGTATTGGTCAGGCAATTGTGGGCCTAGGGTAGAATACCATTTACTCATATAGTGAATCTGCAGAAGAGCAGTGAGGACACTGTAAAAATCTTTGATAGATGTACCATTTAGATAGAGATTTGCTAAACATACCCTGAATCATTTCTTGAAGAATAAATGTGTGTGCATCTCACTGGCAGCACCAGGAGGAAGAAGTTTAGGAGTATATTGACATTTAACCTCAGGCATGTAGCAGCCAGAAAGATCCAACTAAGCACCCTTGGCTTTGTATTGGTGTTTGTATGTGTAGTATAGTTTTGATGTGTTTTATAAACATGATATCTGAGGAAGAGATGGTTAAACTTTCGTTTCATGGCTAATCAACTTATAGAGCATACTCATGAAATATGCTAGTCAAGCTTCTTATTAAGGAATCTATTAAGGAAATGGTAAAATATTCTGCATGGGCCACTCGACTTATTCAGTAAAAGGTTTTACAAAACTGAAACTATTATTTGTGAAATATTTTTCGGAGATTTATTTTTCAGTATTTTACACATTTCATATAGGCATGCCTGCGAATCAAATTTGTCATGAAAGATATGCTTGGCAATCAGAATCGTGTGCCCTCATTTCATAGATAAGTTGCTTGTCCTATCTGCCCTTCAGATACCTATCTCCCAGATAGGGATAAGGAAATATGTTCTGCCATGTAGGACTATCTCCAGGCTTAATTAAATGTTTATAAAGTAACCTATAATTAGCCGGTATCATTAAAGCCAGTCAAAAGATGGGGGAACAAAACACGGTCCACTGGGTTTTTAACCAGGAGGAATAAGGTCCTAACTCAATAAAATGCCTCAATAAATATTAGGAAAAAGAGGATCTGTTTGTAAACAGACAAATATTGTCAGACGTTCTATCTAACTTCAGCCACCATTATAATTTAATTCACAAATATTTGATTCAGGTACTCTTATGTATACAACACTGACTTGGTTAAGAAGCAAAAATATCAGGGACAAGTAAAGTGCTTTTATCCTGTTCTGCAAAGTTTCACCAATCATGAGGCTGCTTTTGCCTTGACAGAGCAATATAGAGGGAGCATGGTGTAGTATTAGGAACTATTAAGACCTTAGTGAATAAAAATCAACAGAGAGCTATTTAAGTGTGAATGCTTTGCCTAGAAAGAGAAAGATTGAAGCGAGTAAGGTTGTTTGCCCCAGACTGGCTTGCCAGACCTTTCTGGTATCACATCTATGAAGAACTTCCCATTCCATTAATATGTTGCCCAGAACCCGCTGACTACTTATGTTAGGGCGTCAGGCTAATGAAAGCCTCATCATAATGACTGGCAAACAGATGGAAAAGACTGTGAATGCTAAAACAGGTTCTAGTACTCTTAAATTATGGAGGGAGGCTGATGTGTTTATTTACCTTTTAAAGTTTATTTTTATTGTGGCTACCATTAGAGAAACTGAGCGTGTAACTTAGCAAAGCCATGCCCCAGTTTTCTGTCTGTAGTTTATCAGAGATGAGCTATTTTCTCAAGTTTCTACCAACCAAATCAGTGTAGTATCAATTAAAAAATCCACAGAAATTATATCTATGAATTCCAGGCACACCATTTGCCATTCAATTGGAACAGAAACAATGGCATGATAATAAAAGGACATTTCATTATAAACTGAGAAGCATTTGAAGTCTCCCTGGGCTGTCAAGTGATGAGTGCAGTATCATGAATGCCAACGCTTTTCTGCTGCTGATTTCATTACTTGTCTTCACTTGGGGATTATCAGGCCCTAAATTCACAAAATCCCCAAAGCCCCTTCAAAATATTTTCTGTCTGACTGAAGCAAAGCAACCTTCTACAAGACTGGTGCAAGGCGTTTACGGTAACTGCATGTCAAAATACCCTTTAAATATCTTTCTGTTATTGTTTCCTTATTTTTATTTAGTAAATACCTTTTAATCTATTTTTGTGGTGCTACTAGTTAAGAATTTTGTTTTCTTTTTCTTTTTCCCTTTTTTAATTATTTTTAAGTAGCAGTGACAAATCACAAGTAGAACTATGTATCCAAGAGATAGCTGAATATTCCATTAGTCTCAAGAGATTAATTATAAACTCTTTATACTAGTTGCATGTTAATGAAAGTGTGCTAATTTGCATATCAGTACCTTGTGTTTTCAGAGTTATTTTCCTAATTTTTTCCCAATTATAATATGACTATATTTTCTTTTATATATATATATATTTAGTTACTTTTAGTATTTTAATAAAATAAACATAGGTGTCATATTCCCCTTTTTTTCAGTGTGAGTCCCTCATCTGGGCAGGTATTAGTCAGCTTGTACTGAAGTCATTAAGTTTTATCATTATTCATTGGACAGATTGTTTGTAGAAGGGTCTTTTGACCTCCCTCATTTGTACAGTTCAAGATCAACTGCAAGCACAGCCAGCTTTCCAGAGTATCCAAATTCATGCACATCTCTTCATCACCATTTAACATAGCATAGATCTCTCATTTTATGTCTAAATGTATCTTTTTTGGCATGTATATTTAACAATGTGCTTACATTTATTTTTTAAATTGTTCACATTGCCACTGTGGCAAATTGAAACTTTGGCTATCAATTAGTCCCTGGTCTTTCACAGCTTCTTGCACTGCTAGTTTTCTTAAGCATTCATTTTGTCTCTGGGTTCCCTATTGTGAGTATTTATCTAGAGGGGTATTTACACCATGGCTGTCATTATTATGGTATCTCAGCACCTGCATCCCACACTGGGCTCCAAACCATAGGTCAAACATTGTAACTCATCCTTTAAAAGACCATGAAGGAGTAATGTTTTCATATGAAAGGAGGAGCAAAATATACATTCCTTTTAGATGATTTGTATTTTGATTATGGAAACTAACCAGCAAGGAGAGAAGACAAAACATGTAGAATTTGATCTGTGAATTAATGAGTACCACCTGTCTCTTGTGCTCTAATTTCAGCACCTTTCAAGAACTCTAGATTCTATCTATGGCTCATGTTCTCTACCCTTAATTTTGTTAACATGCAGCACTTTTTCTTAGAGATAGATAGACTTTTTGGATCATGGGTGCATTATTATGATTTAAGAAAACTTAGAAATCATGAGAAGTTCAAAAAGGTCACAGGATTATACTCTGTGTCATTATCACTTGTTTAATCTTGTTAATTGACAATGCTATTAAAAAAATTACTGGGAGAAAATTACTTGTGCAAGTCGAGTCCTATGGTGTTGTTTTTGGTGACCTGTGCCATACCCAGTGATTGCACTGCTGGACCCCAGGTGCTTTAGGGGTGCTAACTGCTGCCTTGCATTTCCCTGCTGGCAATTGATGCTCTCCATGCAGTATCATGGCTCTTCTTGTGCACCTCTGCACCATTTCTCAGGCACACATAGCCCTTTTGGATCCCATTGGCTGCTCTCTGTGAGCAACAATGAACACAGCTCTGCAAAAATGGCTTGGGAATTGTTATCTGCTAAAGACTGGACTGATCAGCCCTCTTGCATGCACTAAAGATCATGTAACTCTTACAGTTGATGTCAACCAAAACACCACAACATAGCAAGGTTGGGTAAATGCCTAACCAGGTGGACCAAGCAGTTTCTGTGACAGGCAAGAAAACATGTCTGAGAAGTGTAAATACAAGATAGAGATGCACACTGAAGACTCTCAGAGCAATTAGCAAAGCAAGTGTACTCCCTTGGTCTGCCTGTATCCAGAGGTGGGGAGCTTTGTACAGCAGAGATGTCAGTCTTCCTGACCTGTTCCTCTAAGAAAGAGAAGACTACTGACCCCAGATTCTCATTAACCAAATGGTTCAAGAAAGGGTAGTAGTGTTTTAGCAGCTATTTAGAAAGGAGCAAGTTAGCACTCTGTTGCCTCACTTGAATAGCTACACTATATCCATTGTGAAACGAAAACTAACATATAAATCCCTTTAGAATATGTTTGTTTGCTTTTTCCACGAACAAACAGTGGAGGATCAGGAACAAGTTCCTTTATGGAGATTTGACAAACAAAATTGTTGAAGTTAAATGGAGAGAAAAAACCCCAGCTTTTCAAAAGAACACCATATTCTTTCTTATTCATGTAGGATCAGTCATGTTTTTTCTGACTTGTCTAATAAATGCATAAAAATAAATAAGTCCTTTACTGTTCAGGTTTGCTACAGATTTGTTCAAATGTTGCTTTCAACTCATGAGCAATTTCAAGTCTCTAATGGAAAAGCTGAATCAGCTGTGAAATGTAACTTTTGACTTAATTATATTAATTGAAATGCCTATGTATAATTTTTTTGAGTATTTGGTATAATTGCTTCAAATGACATTTAATTTGTCACTTGCAGTACAATAATTAGAAACAGTTCATGAAAGAAAGTCATTGCAACTTCAAATGAAGTATTTCAAAGGTATAATTATTTTGAAAGTTATAATACTGAATAGCTACGATCACAGGGCTGGGGAGCTGACATTGTCAATGTTAAAGTCTCTGGAGCAGTGGGTCTCCTTTGCTGCTCAGGCCACATACTCACTTATTTGCAAGATTTGGGAGAATAGCACTATGTGAAAAGGAGAAACCCCATGTTAGCTTCTCCTCCTCGTAGACCAGAGACAGGCCCTCTGTGTGTAAATGTTTGTCATCCAAATCTCATTAAAAATCAATGGAAAACATTCCATCAAACTCAGTGGGAAATTAATTGATCCACAAGTTTACTTTTGGCTCTGCTGGAGATGTTCAAGAGGTGAGTATCTGGCTGATGGAGCAGCTTCTTGATGTGAATAGTTCCCTCTGAAATACTCCAGTGCAGTGCTAGGGTGGCTCCCTCTGCTCTGCACAGCACCAGCTTCTGTTCCTTGGGGGAAGCCTCCACCCCCACCTCACCTCACAAAGGGACAGAAATGCAAGACAGAGGGAAGAAATTAGCAGCAGCCTTAATAATGTCAACTGGCAAGAACAGTGACATAGCTAAGGAAGGTATTGCTCAACATTGCACAATGTCTCTCACATAAAAATAAATAAATTGAAATGACAGAAAATTAAAGCAAGAAAAAGGAAGGTGAATTTCCCCTACTGCTCCAGCCAAAAGATCACACAGCCATTCCAAAGCTGACCCCACTCATTCACAGGAAAAGTGACTGTAGCCCGTGTCATGCCAGTTGGGGACAAGTTTGCTGGGCACTGGCAGGGAACTATCTTTCTGAAACACTTGGTCCAGACCTCTGGATGGAGCCTGCTCCTTGGAAATCTGAGCAAGGAGTGTCTTAGCTTCTCAGGCTCAAGTGCCAAGAAGATCAGGTGCTGAAATGCAATAAGGCGGTGCCATGGGTCCACTGCCTGAGCTCTGCAAGCTCCTGAAGAACCTAACCCATACGAACCCCAGTGAGTGTCACAAACATGACTGGAGGAAGTGATGGATTTCAACATTGGGAACAGACAAACAATTTAAAGTTTATTGAATTGCTCTGCACAGCATTTTTGTGAAGTTTGTGTTTTAGCCAGAGATGCAAAAAAGAGCTGTTAAAAAACATAAATCAGGTATAGCTATGTTTTAATGCTGTCAATCTGATTATTGGTCTAAAAACTGTAAGGAAACTCCTAGCATTGAAATCATACCTAGAGACTTAAAAAAAATGAGTATACCCAGGATGAATTTTAAAACTATGCCCACCTTCTGAGAGGGATTTTTCTTTGGACATAAGTCTAGTTAGAAGTTGTGTTACAGAGAAGAGAGTTAGGTTTCAGGAGCTAGAAAACTAGTTCACGGTCTTCTCCTATCAGTCCCATTTAAATTTACCCCTTTTCTCTCTCACTTAGCCATTGCCTTCAGTTCTTTATGATATAAGCTATTTGCACAGGGAAGGAGGAGTGAAGGGATCTCTGGAGCTCCTTTGTCTAATGGTCCACTCTAAAGAAGTGTGTTAGTTCCCTCACCTCTTGTCAGCTCTGCCTAAGGCCACTGACATCCCATTAGGTGCCTAACAGCTCCAGACCAACATGTAAATACAGTTCTGTTCTCATACACACCTATAATATGTCTTGTTTCCTTCAATGAATTTGTAATAAGAATGAAGGCTAATGCTATATGCCATGTGCAGTCTCCTACATACCTCTTGCATAGCAAATATTTGACAATAATATTTTGGTTTTGGCATCCACATGAAACTTTTCCTAATAATCTTGGTTTCAGAGAAGCAGGCTACTGCTGGGTGAGGAAGGGGGGAGAGCAACAGCAAATTCGGGGAGCTTTTTCTTCTGAATAGCTTAGTAATCTCTGAAAAGCTTAGTAATTGAGCCTTCATCAGAAGTGTTCATGTAAAAGCCAGAAATGGTCTGGAGAAGCAAAGTGCAGTTCAGTTGTAGCTAAGGGCCAAAGTAGCCAGGCAAGCTCAGATTTACATCACTGCATTCCAACAGCACAGCTGCATCAAATTACTCTCTTCAGAACAGGAAGGACTGGAAGCTTGATTACAAGCGCTAGAGGGATGGGGAAAAACAATCTCATCTGTACATTGTATATGAGATCTCTTTTTCCTCTAGGAGGAATTATTGTTGGAAAGAACTACTCCACATAGGAGAGGTCCTAGTCCTCTGCAAACACGTCTGGCTGTTTATTTTTTAATATGATTGTGCAAAACAAACTGGGTGGGGGTTTTTCAGAAAATGGTGAACTGGAGGCAAACAGTTTTATTTTTGTCCATGACGGTTGAAGTGTGTCACTTAGCTTTCAGACAACAAATGGTAATATCCTATACATAGTGCTTCAGGATTTTGTCCCTCCAGCCTCTGACCTCATGAGCTGATTCCTGTGTTTGCATGTTGATGAGATAACTCTAATTGGTCCTTGTGCAGGTGGATGTCCTGGCCTGTAACACAGCATGTTCAGAGCCTTTGTGTTTTTGTTTTCTAATAAATTAAACATCTACCTGAGCCCCCACATACAATTTTCTTTAGTATTTTTTCATTCATTCTTTCTATTTTCTTTAATTTTCCATTTTAAGAATGCATCCCAAAAGACCTGAGTTAAATATTACTTAACTGTGTTAGCTTAAATGCAAAATATTATTTGGGAGGAGGGGAGCGCGGCGGGGTTTTTGTGTCGTAGCGCTCCCCCTCGCGCTCCCCATCCCGTTTCCCGAGTTCGGCTTTCGCTGCCGTCTGGGAGATTGCCTTGGTGACAGCGGCCTCCCATCCGCATCAAAGGCTGCGTGACAGTGCGCAGCCCAATGTGCCCCTTTCCTACACCTGGGGCACACTCCAGGCTGCTTAAGGACCCTGTTCGGGCAACGGTTTGCCCAATGTCCAATGCTGCCGCAATTAAGGCAGCGTCCTGTGGCGTTTTTAAGAATTTCTGTAGCCAATTCAGTGGCATTTACCGTAGCAACTTCTTGTTTATGCGCCACTGTCCCCACGTTTTTGCAGGCCTTAATCATGTCCGTCACCGAAGGATCCTTAAGAGCTCGGAGTATCCGTTGGCAGTCGATATTGGCATTCTCGACTGCTAGGCGTAGGAAAAGGTCGTCCTGCGAGGACGGGTTAGCCACCTGCCGAACAATAGATTCTC
>VWZF01005097.1:2354-33104 GCA_013396755.1 Sclerurus mexicanus
ATGCTGCTGAAAATGCAGCTGTGCTGGGCAGGGCACGTCTCCAGGGTGGAGGATCACCATCTCCCTAAGATTGTGCTCTATGGGGAACTCGCCACCGGCTGCTACAAGAGAGGAGCCCCGAAGAGGAGATACAAGGACTCCCTGAAACAACACTTCAGCCTTGGCCATACTGACCACCATCAATGGTCCACTCTGGCCTCCAGTTCGGAGAAATGGAGACACACCATCCATAACGCTGCTGCTTCCTTTGAGAATACAGGCAGAATCAGTCTTGAGGAAAAAAGACAACACAGGAAGAACTGTGCCTCACCAGTAGTGCCAAGGGAGACTTTCCACTGTGCCCTTTGCAATCAGACTTGCCTATCTCGCATTGGCCTTTTTAGCCATCAGTGTGCTTGTAGCAAGCATGGGTAGAGCCCTTGCAAATCTTCGTTCACAAAGTCTAGCCATGAGATCTGGAATCCAGGGTGATTAATTAACAGTGTCAAGTCTTCTCTCTCTGGAACCCAGAGAGAATATAGTGTACCAGCTGCTATTAAGAACGAGTTGCAGAAGAAGAGCAAATGCCTAGTTTGTCAATATTCACTGGAGCAGAAGCTTTCAGTAGCCTGTTTATCTAGCAGGATTTATCCAGGTATGCTCCAGTAAGGGCTGCTTATGAGTAGCACAAGATGTTAATTCTAGTATTTTTCATGCAAGTTAGTATTAACAACCATCTGATGATTTAACGTGGAGAAGCCCTGTTACCACCAGATAAGACGGCCTCACAAATATCTCATTGGCAGTCATACATACATATACATATGAGATCATCCTTATTCTCTCTGTTAAATAGAATAAAATGGTTTTAAGCCTCCAGCTTTTTCTTCAAGTTGGACTCCAGACTTCCTGAACTAGACAAGAGCTTCTGCTTTAAGTTGAAGAATAAGCCAAGATGTGAACTCTCTTTGAAAAACAAGTAGTTAGTCTTCAATAAAACAGGTGTAAGGACAGTAAAGAAAAATAGCTGCTGTAACAAGTCTGTAATATTATGTAATTCCGACCAAATATGTCTTCAGCAGATGCCAGCAAGTCCCTATCTCTTTGTCTCCCACTTGAATTCTATGGTGCCTGTTATGAGAAATATTTTTAGGAAGACAATTCAGAGGTGAGATTAGATTTGTTGCTGCTTCTGAAGGTATTCAAAATGGGGACTGAAAAACTTGAACTGTAAAAAGTTGAACTAGCTACTGCTTAGAGACTGTTCTGTTCTGCTTAATATCTGAAATGGCAGCAAACAAATTCCTCTCTACGTTAACTCTGATGATGAGGTCTCCTATGATTATGAAATCCAAGGAATGCTTTCACTACCCAATTGTCAGACTTAATTTAGTGTGGCTCACTCTTAAAAAAGGCTCTCTTTTCTTCAGCTCTCTGGATATTCGTTGATGAAATTAGTACATTTCAAATGTACTTACACTCCTGTAAATCATCTTCTGCCATTTTTTGTTGTTGTTAGGAACATCAAGAGCTCATAAATCAGTGGATTTTTCACATTTTTAGGATTATCTCTAGAAAAATCTTAATAACCCCTAAACTGACTCCCACAGGAGTGTTTACAACACTTAAATGTCTTATGGGATAGTCTGCCTTCACACTTTTAGATCTCATGGCCAACCACTTCAAATGTACATTAGAAAAATTCCTGATGCATTTGCTTTTATGAAGACTTCAGTGTCTGGTACCTCCTGCCATCAGACAATTTCTAAGGTCTTTGAGGCAACTTAAGGAGAAGTGAGAGTTTCTTAATGTGGCTGTGTAACAGCGCACTGGAGATGTTACAACACTGCCTTGCAGGACTTAAGTTTTGTTCTCAGTTTGGTGCCTTGTCTCTTCACAGTCTCATCCCAAGCCTTCTAAAATCCCTAAAGCCTTTGATAATCTGTGGTTTATTTCATCATGTGGGCGTGCATCTTATAAATGGTGCTTCTTAGTGAATGACTTCAGTGCAGAGAGCAAGTGCTTAATAGTGATGTTAGCTAGCATTAAGGGGAGCTGGTTGATAAGTGATTTTTATCTTTCTTTTTAAATGAGAGTAGAAACAAAGTTATCAAAAATTCTGTGGACTTTACAGCTACCAACAACACTTTTCTTTTCACAAGTGTGTTAGGATCACCTGGACCATTGTTATATGTAACCAATGGAACAGAAAAGAAGGAACCTAACAGTAAACTCATGAGCATTGTTAGCAAACCAAAAAAGGTCTTCAGAGAAACAGAGGACTTAATTAAAAATCCTGGGCTGAAAAAGCTTTCTGGAAAAGCATGCTGGAAATGAAGACTAGGTGAAGACAAAGTGAAATTATTTCCCCATTTTGAAGAAGCAACTGGATAAATGAAAGGAAATTCATAACGTAAGAAAGGTAAGATAAAGAGTTAAATAAAAATGAAAAATTGCCCTCCTTAAACATTTATGACTTCAATTAGTGGGATTCTTACTCCTGATGGACAACTTGCAGACTAACAAGTTTTTAATTGCTGTTATGCAATTAAGGGTGATGGTCTTTTGCTAAATCTTGAGTTTCAGCCATAGTTTATGTAAGTTGCTCACATTACTCAGCCTATAATGATGTACTTGGCTTCATTGTTTGTGGTCTGGTTCTCATTTGTCTGGCATTACATTCTAAGATTGCAGTGACTCAGATTTCCTTTAGTTTTACAATAAAATGCACTAGCACGTATTGCATGAGACATCTCAAATTTATTCACTTGTTTGTGGTCATTTTAGTGCAGGTTTCTCAAGCAGGTGTATCCAGACACATATCTTTGCATTCATAGGATAAATGGGAACCTGCTGTGGTGTCACTATAGTGACTTCTTCACTATATAAAGACTGATTTATATTTGAAGTTTTTTATGTTATTTGAAATTTTTTAGCCTGGGATGTTCCTGAGAATTGATTTAATCATAGTGCTTTATTTTTAATAAAGGTTGAGATCTACGTCTTTCTTCTTAGACTTTTTTTTTTTTTTTTTTTTTAGGCATGGAGAGAAAGCTATACTCAATCTATACTAGGTAGGAGAAAACAAAAATTGCACATAATCTACTTGGCAGTACATCCAGAAAAACTTGACTAACCTTTATTAAGATAAAGCACTGCTGAACTTGATGATAAGTCTTTTCACTGAAGCAGGAAGGCAGGAGTTGTCCACTGTGGTGTTACACTATCTTTTTGCTTATAAAAAAAGAACTGCTATACATTTTAATCAGCTTTAACTCAATTAATTTTTTTTTCCTTTAAGCAATAAAAAGGGCTATACAAAAGTTCATACTGATAAAGTGAAATGGACTCCAGAATTTTAATAGACTTTGGGATTTAACTTTTATGTATATTCAGACTGCAGAAACAATGGTATAAAGTTCAGCACAGGCTGCCGAAAGCATGTACTCGGTTTTCCTTGACAGTTTATACTTCAACTGTTTATGCACGCACATGGCTTCATTCTCACCGGGTCCAGCTAGAATTAGAAAAATTCAAATTATTATAGTTAAACCAGAGAATCAAGTGTATGCTATGGTCATACCTTTACTTTTTCATCCCTATACACAACTAGAATACAGTATGTGTAGAGGGGGAAAAAAACCTGAAAAAAAGAAAGGGTGAACTGTAAGACCAATTTTTAAAAATTGAGATTTTTGAAAAACAGAATGATCTGTTTATCTGGTGGGCCTGGAAGTAATATAGAATTCAAAGAGATCTTGAATCCTATTCTTCAGCTCTAGATTCTTGTGGATACTTCTTTGGGCCTATCACTCCAAAATGGTAGCTAGTAGGGAAGGGGGCAGAAGACAACTTTCAAAAGCCTTAGCAGAGACACATGATTTTTCTATGCTGAGCTCAGAGGCACTGTATAATGATTACAGAGCAGTCTAGAATTGATTGACACTGTGAATAGCAACCCAGTGAAGACTGAGAAGCCACATTTTGACAACACATATCTTCAGAGTTCCAAAGACTAAGTCTCAGAATCATAGAATGGTTTGGGTTGGAAGCAATCTCTAAAGATCATCTACTCTCAAACAAGCTGCCAAGGGCAGGTGCACCTTCCACTAGACCAAGTTGTTCAAAGCCCCATTCAACCTGGCTTTAGAATGGTTTCAGGAATAGGGCATCCACAGCTTCTCTGAGCAACCTGTTCCAACACTTCACCATCCTCACTGTAAAGAATTACTTCCAAGTATCTGATCTAAACCTATTTTCTTTCAGAAGTCATTCCTTGTTGTCCTGACACTGCATGTCCCTGCAGAGTCCCTCTGCAGCTCTCTTGTAACCCCCTCTAAGTACTGGAAGGCTGCTCTAAGGTTTCCCCAGAGCCTTCTTTTTTTCCAGGCTGAACAACCTCAACTCTTTCAGCCTGTCTTTTCATAAGAGAGGTGCTCCAGTTCCCTGATGATCTTCATGGTCCTTCTCTGGAGTCACACCAGCAGGTTCATGTCATTCTTTTGCTGAGAGTCCCAGTACTCGACACAGTACTCCAAGTTGGGTCTTATAAGACTGGAATATAGGAGCAAAATCCCTTTCCTCAACCTGCTGGTCATGCTACTTTGCATGTAGCCCAGGATGCATTTTGTTTTCTGGGCTGTGAGTGCACATGGCCAGCTCATGTTGAGCTTCTTGTCCAGCAGCATCTGCAAGTCTCTTAGGGCTGCTCTCAATTCATTCTCCACCCAACCTGTACCTGTGTTTGGGATTGCCCTGATCAAGATGTAGGACCTTATACTTGGCTCTGTTGAGCTCTGTGAGATTAGCAGGGGCCCACCTCTTAACTCTGGTTAGCATCCCTTCCCTCCAGGGTATTGATCACATCACACAAACTTACTCATCCCATTGTCCATGTCACTGATGAAGATGTTCAACAGCATTGGTTTTAGTACCGACCCCTGAGAAACACTGCTTGTCACCAGTCTCCCCTTGAACATCAGGCACAATTCTTTGAGTGTGAGCATCCATCCATTTCCTTATCCACAAAGTAGTTTTTGTTCTGCACATAAGATAGAATATTTAATAATCTCTATTGTGTTCAGTTATAGTCTCTAAGTCAAAAGAAGTAGGGAAAAATAACAACAACAACAAAAAAATAAACCCAAAGAGATAGTCTTGAAACCCCAAACTACCAACTGCAGCAACTGGATGTGGAGAACCACAGTTTTGTGGTCAGGGTCTGTAACACTCATCCTGTAGATAAATAAAGGGACAACCTACACAAAATACTCACCATGAGTGTTTGAATAAAGTAAGGTAGCTCTATCTTAGTTTTAACTGGACAGATTTATCATCAACAACAGGAAATAAATTTAAAAAATCTATAGTATGATCTAATGATCATTTTGCCAACAAAAGACAGACATTTTTGTGTTCTCTGACTATTCTAATTGTTCTAATAGAAGTTGTATATTTATTGAAGTATCAAGACCTGATTCTGCTTTCTGGCAGTGGCCAAAAAATTAACTAGAAAATCATTAAGTCCTCCTGACCATGGATAAAGCCTGTTTGTATGCCTGCAAGATGTTGGCTTATTTTGTTCTTTTTCATTTTCTTTTTCCATTGTAGCTTCAGCAATGACCCCTAAAAAACAGAACAAAAACCCAATTTATTTTTTCTTTTCTATAAAATGGCCAATAAAAAAGACAAATATAGAAGACTGGATGGCCATTGCACTGATTCATTTTGGCAATTCACAACAATCTTATGCAAAATTCAGTTGGTTCCTGGAGTTTGACTCTTATGTCATTATTGATGTAGTTCCTGGAGTACTAACTCAAATACATTCAATCAAATCCCTAAGCAACTCCAATGATTTCAGATCTCTTTCTCCAGGACACACTGTTCCAAAAACAGAATGTGTTTTCTCAGAAATTTCTTTAATGGCATACTAAAAGAAACTTTACATTCCCACATGTGACCTGAGGTTTCAATAAGCAATTTGAAGTGATGCTGATGAAAGCAGTCAGCTTTCAAACTGTTAAACTATAGAACACAATGGATCTGTTGCCAAGGGAAAGGCTTCCCTTTCTCTTTCCAAGATCATTTCAGTTGGCTTCAGGTTAGGCATCATGATTATTTTCTTCCCATGAGAACAATGAGGAAGGTCTGCATTCCTCATTCTATTATGCAATTCACCTTGACATACTTTTTACATTTGAGACTGTCCCAAAAATGTAAAATATGATAGTCTTGTTACATAGATGTTTTATTTTCAGAACAGCAATAACAGGATCATTAGAGTTTCAGGAAGAGCAATAAAAGTAAAAACACACATTACATAACATAGTTTAAAGAACCTGCAAAGCATTAGTTGGAACTGTAAATACACTCAGATAGACTGTAATAATTTTGAATCAGAAGGAGATCACTAAGACTCAAATTCCATATGTGCAAAACTACTTTTCTAAATCAAATGAGTAGCCCCACAGGAGCAAATGAACCAAAGGAGGAGCAGGGCTTAAAGTGAAGAAAAACATCACCTATGTGCATATACCATGCTCTTTCTTAGGACAGACATGAAATATATCTTTTCAACAGCAATTATTTGGAATCTCATCTTATCCTGCCTTCTTCTTGAGTTGACTGATTTGCAGCAGCAGGGGCCAAGAATGGTGAAAACTGAATGGATGGAACCATCAGTCATCCCATGTGGAACTGCAGGGTTAGGAAAGTAAGGCAGCTTGATCCTGGGGGATACAGCACTTTCAAAGCAGAAAAGATGTGTGCAAAGACCAGTCCCACAGGCAACATCACTAGATTGTCATAAAATCCTTCTAGTTTTCTGCAGCTGTGTACTGTAATACACGTGAAGTCAAGACTGAAATTCAAATGACACAATGCTGCCTTACAGGTACCATTGCAGTCAGAAGAGTATCAGGGCTTCAGTGGGTTTAACTGTGTCAAAACTTCACCACATGTTAGGTCTCCAAACATGCTACTGTGGCCCAGTGGAAAGGAAGCCATTGTAAAATTCAGAAGTGGACCCCACTTTTCATCTTAAATTATGGAATTTCAAAAAAAAATAAAGACAAAACAAATTTAGTAACTGAGATGTTTTATGTTCCTTTCCCACAACTTTAAGGGCTTTTTATATTATACAAAATTCTAACCAGTGACAAAAATTCAAACTGGTAGAAAATTTTTTTCAAACTAGCATTTTTCAAGTTTTTCTTTCCTCTATGTAACAGCAGATAAACACATGCATAACTCTACGGCTTTTTCAGCTAGTTCCACATAGAATCATTTGTAAGATTAAAAATTGGTATAAATTCTGAGTCTAGCAAGATCATTTAAAAGAAATTATCCTACTTACCT
Source organism: Sclerurus mexicanus (assembly GCA_013396755.1). Lineage (NCBI taxonomy): Eukaryota > Metazoa > Chordata > Aves > Passeriformes > Furnariidae > Sclerurus > Sclerurus mexicanus. The sequence goes on from VWZF01005097.1 coordinate 9,693, forward strand.
TATCCTTTACCAAATGGTCAAAGTAATTATTGAAATTAAATTCTTATTAAAATTTATCATTTTAGTTATGTAAGACACAAATACCAACACCAAAATTATAGAATGCCTCTAAAACAAAGTAGCACTCTTCATGTTGAAACTTAGAAGACTAAAGAAGAACTATCAAAATAACCTGTTATAGTCAGTAATATAAACCTGACCTGCTCTTCAAAGAGAAGGAAGCACTGAGGCACTCTAGGGGAGTACAATTTCATGTGTCTATCCTCATGAGCAGACAGCAAAACTCATCTCTCAGTCCTCCAGATTTTGAAGCATTAGTGAAAGGGCCAAGGTTACCCTTACAGCACTTGCTCCTTGGCTGCAGCTCTCTAATTGTTCTCCACAGCATATTCATACTTGAAAATCTTTCTTTAACAGGAGCATCTAATGCAACACAGAGGAGACACAGGATCGTATTATCCCTTTGTCTAGTCAAGGATGCTGAAAAAAATGGCATACTTTGTTCACTTCAGACACTCCATAATGGTCTAAGCAGGAAAAAGCAACAAGAAGAAAAAGAACACTGACATGAAAAAAAAGCGCCTCTTGTATCATGCGTCTTCCACAACAAAGCTTCAAAGTTGTGACCAATGACAAAATAAAGGTGAAAAAGATCATCTTTGAAGACCACGCACCCATGTCAGAAAGGGGTACAGAAGTAGCAAACACATAGATTTCCCAAAAAGCCGTGAATCAAAAGTGAGCTTTGTCTTTCTGACTATATAGAGTTTGTAGAGAAAGGCTAAAATATTCTAATGCAGACAACTTTTCAGGAGACATACTGGTCTCCTCTTTCCCCTGTAATTTTCTCAAAAGACAGATTCTTAGCAATATGAAGTAGTGCGTCATGAAAAACAAAACTACAAGGAGAGGGGAATATAAAGTAGCCAATATAAAGTAGCAACACAAAGCTGAGCACTCATAGTCATGAACACTAACAAGGCTGTTTAACCTTTCCAAAGCTAAGATATGAAAGCCCTATTTTAAATAAATTATTTTTTCTTTAAGTAGCATCAAAAGCAGACTTGTTCAGATTTGTTCACAAAGTTCTTGGAATAATTCTAGCTGGAATACAAATCTCTACAATTATCCAATCTCTCCAAAAGAGAGAACACCAATAAACCCCTCCCAGCTTTTGCAGTATTTTGCTTGCAATGTATGATCAGAGTTTGTCTTGTAAGATCCAAACACAGTTGAGCAACATTTGATTATGATTATTTTATTTGATTTTCTGAAGTATTTGCACAATATTCTTGTTACTTTGAAGATATCTCACTTCAAGCTCTTCGGCTTTTATTCCACAAAGCCAAACACAGTTTCTTTTTATGAAATACTGTAAATATAGAAAGCTGTAAATTAAGTTGCTGTGGAACAGAGAAAGCAATTTTAAGAAATGTCAAGTGATATATCTGGCTTTGAAATCACTCTCCATGGGAAGAAACAGGACTTTTCCTATTTTCTTCCACAATGGGAAGCCAAAAGGCTAATTTAATTTCAGGGTAGAAAAAAAGAAAACAACTAAGTGTATATATTATAACAGTAGGTAGAACTGATACTTAGGAAAGAGAGAACTATGCTTAAAAGTTATGTTTTAGCATAAGTATTAGCAATACACTCCAAATTTTAAAAGTTATTAAGCAAGGACTGCAGTATTTATTAGAATATATGCTTTAACTACTCCTTTACCTAAGATAATGACTTAGAAGCTCATACTATTAGTGATACATCACAGTGCTTTGGGAATTATCTTAAAAAAACCCAAAAACCTAAATAAATACTTATTCAAGAAAGCACATGTAGTACAGTACTGATGTGAATGGGTCTGTTAATAATATAACCTTTTTTGTTTTTAATATGCCTTTCAGTCATTGAACCATCCAACCTAAGTAGGACTGAAAGGTATTGTTCTGTATGGGCTGGTAACTATTAAAAGCTTACCACAAGCAAAGATTTTGGAGCAGACGTTTTCAAACTGGTTTGCTGAGCTCGAAGAATTTCCCAAATAGTGGTGATGGATTACCTGAGTTGAAGCACTTCTACAACAGCATTGCCAGCTCACACCTGCTAGGTTGCTGCTGTGTGGCCTCAGAGGTCACCTCTTGGCAGACTGTGATTTGCAGCTTTTGCTGCAAGAATACAACCAGCACTGGAACCTGCTCTTCAGGTTCAGCACGTGGGATCAGGGCCAAGGCAAGGCAGCTTACTTGGAGGAGGGAGGGGTTGAGATGCTCTCTATAGGCTTAAGGGTACAATAGCATTGGCCAGGCAGCTGTGTCTGAACAGGAATGCACACTGAGAAGGCAGAATCTTTGCGGTGGTGTTTGGGCTACAGGGGGTTGGAGGAGAACAGTGTCAAGAAGTGAAGAGTGGTGTTAGACTTCCATTTCACACACAGACCTTCCATAAAACTGGAACAACCAGATTTAGAAATTAAGAGCCACCTGGTAAAATAAAAAATGGAAGGCAAATTTAGGGATATAAGTAAAAGGCTATTTGTTGAAAACAAGTCATAAAACACTCCTATGTTGCGCTGCTCAAGTGGATAAACTGCTGGAAGAAAGGAGTTCTAGAAAACCTCCAGTCATATCACCACTTTGATTCTAAGTTTGTCAATACAGGCTATGTAAGTGCAAGTCCTTGCATAGATAATTAGTATCTAAAGAATTCAGGAAGTAATTTTACCCAGAAGCTGAAAGTTATTTCTGAAAATGCAACACTGTTGGCTCTATTGTGCATGATTCCACCATCTACTTATTGTAAAAGTTCCTGTATGTTTATACTCACTTCTAATTATCACTGGTATTAACCATTATGCTTTCAATCCTTTCTAGATGCATTTTGGGGGACCAAATATAAAACAACCAGTGATACTTTTTAAATTAACATATCTGAAAAACATACACATATACCTCTATTAATCCAGTGCTCAAAAGAGTATTGGTGTTCAATTTTAAAACTCTTGAGTGCAAATCAGTGATGACAGTGCTAGCATATTATATTGTTCTAGCAGTATATGATGTCAGAAGTTATCTTGTTCTACATTTATAAGCCCTGATGATGGATACACTTACAAAATCACACCTGAAATCTCCACCTGCTGTACTGTTACAGGTCCATATTGAGTTCTTACTTATTGAAATGAAATTATTAATTAGGAGAAGTAAAGCATCCCACTAGCACAAGCAGACCTTAACCTCCTTTTATCCAAATTGAACAGAAAAAATATAAAATATGAAACACAATGGTGTAAAAACTGGTAGATTTTGATATCAAGACTTCTAACTACAGCCCATTTTCTCCCACTCTTCCCTTTAATTTAAAGAAAATTTTCTACAGAAGTTATATCTTTTTCCAAACTTCTGAAATCCAAATAGCATGTCTCCTGAATACGTTTTGCTAGTTTCCTGCTAAATCTCTGCCAGAGAGCATTGTTTGTTCTTTGACTGAAATTATCAACAACTTTTAGCCAGATCTATCAGCTGCAATGAAATCTCTCAAGTTCTGAGTAATTTCGCCTCCACAAGCCATCTTCTATTAAGCAAAAAACTTGCTGGGATACTTCCAAATTTCCTCTTCACCCCTCTGGGATGTTTCTTTAATTTCTGCACCAGGTCCACAACAAAGAAATGAGCTCTTTCTTTTGGACTTAACAAGGATAAAATGTTTAGTTTCTTAATTACTGGGCTAGGCTCTCTCCAAAAGGGTCTAAGTTTGGAATTCTTTTTCTGGCTACTTTTTCTAATCAAGAGCCAAGCATTTTTTGCTTCCTGGTTGGGTACATAATTATTTTCATTTCTTTTGGGTTTCTACTGTCTTTACTTGCAGCTCAGAACTGTATTACATTCAGGAATACTGTGCTGAAGGCAGAGATGTAACAACACTGCAATGACAGCTATCTAGAGAGGACTCTGATAATTATCTGTTTTTTGTTTTTTTTTTGTTAAGGCATAAGAAAGGAAAAGTACAAAATAAATTCTGTGAAATTAATGGATAATAGAACACTAGGAACATAAAAAACCGTTATTTCCATGTTCTAGCATTTATAGTCTTCACCAAGACTTTAAGCATTTAATTTGCAGCCTTCAAACTCTACACCAATCAAGCTCAATTTATTCAAGTGCAAATCCCACAGCAACTTTCAGCATTGCATAAAAGTAATTTCCCATACAGAAGCCGCAAGTGACTAAGATCATTCTGGAAATTTAAATACAATCTAGTTCATAAAAATCCTTTCTTCACCAATTCAAATCCTTTTTGCTGTTCCTCTGTCAAAAGTCACTCAATTAGTTGGTATTACAACAGCATTGCCCAGTCATCCCGACTGTACACAAGTCTTCTCTGCCCTCAAAATGATGAATTTCCTCCAGCCTTGAAGAAATTTCCTTACCCTTTCTAATAGTCTGTTCTGTGATTGGAGGTGCAGGAGCACAGATGACATTACTTTAAACTTGCTTCCTCTTATTGAGGTGTGTGAACTCTAAACTTGAAAACACTTTTTCGGATACCTTTAGAATTCTTCCAGTTCCTAACAAATAGCTATCCTCTTCCATATAAAGAGTTGAAATAATTTAAGTACTTGAAAATATCTTATGTTCAAAAAAACTTGGGTTATATCACTTAACTGGTCACTGGAGAATCCAAAGAGCTTTCCACAGTGAGTTTTTTCTCACTCTAATTATAGTCAGAACAATGTATTTTATGTATTTTGTTTCCAGTGTTTTACATGGTCTGCTACAGAAAAAAGCTGTGAAGTGTCTTGGAAAACCTGTGGGATCACAGTCAACACATGTCCTCCAGTTTAAGTCATACTTTAAAAAAATTATTACTGTAAAGGTTGTATAATCAGCTCATTATTTAGTTTATTTTACCTTTAGGTGATATGCCATAAAAACCTACAGGCTGAATTTCTGTCAATAACATGCTGTGGCTTGCCCTAGTGATGAACTAAACCAAATCTCCCAAGCTTTCAGTTAATCACAATTGCTGCTTCCTGCTTTTTCAGCTTCCAAGGCACCCTCCAGATCTTTGACTCACATCAGCTTCACAGCTCTTGTTCTGTGATTAACTTTGCAAAATAAACCGCAATGAACCCAGGATCTTTGGTCTGGTTTCTGACTAACTCTTGGTCAGCCTCAGTATTCTAAACCATACATTCCCCAGGAGAACAGGTCTCCTCCACAGAGTAAAGACTTTAATTTCATGTCAGTGCATTCAGTGCCACAATCCAACACTAGCTTTATGCTTGCATTTTTACTTCATTTCATTTAGAGATGGCCTTTTCCATATGCTGTCCCACTGACTTTAGAGGATCATTTTGCCATAATTAAGTATTCTATATGTGTAAATGTGCAGAATTCACCCTTGACATGTCCACCATGTCCTTCCTCCATTGCCCCATGTTTTCTTTTATTCCTCACGCCCTGTAAGTGGCTGAGCTGCCAGCTGGGGCACAGAGAGACTCAGCGCAAGTATTTTTATATATAATTAGAGCTTATAAAAGGCTACATCATGAAACAGTATCCCAAATTATAAGATATTTGGACACCATTGATGAATTTAGAACTAGACAGGACAGACAAATTGCAACTACATGAAAGCAACCATTAGATAAATCTGAAGCTAAGTGCCTTAACTAGGCAATTTCACATCATTGCTTTTACTTGGTTTAATGAAATCTGAAACAATATCAACCAAAAGTCAAAAGACAGTAAGACACTTTGATTCCATTCTCAAAAACTATTTTGCTAATTTGCTAATTTCTCTTCTAGAAAGCTTTTATGCTTAGAGAAATAAGATTCTTAGAAATGGGGNCATTCCAATACTTCATCAGTGTATTGTTTTTATAAAGATCTTGGTGGAACAGGCCAAGCACTTGGTTTAGGTGAGTTAGAGCCAGTAAGACTGTGCTCTGTCAAAGGAAGATATTTTGACTATCAAAAGCAGAAACATTTCCAAATCCTAAGAGACTTTTAGAAAGTAAAGTTTTTTTCCTAGAAAAATGAAATGCACTTCAAAAACATACTGTGATTGAAAACATAATTTTCTATGAAAAACAAATATGATCAAAACTACTTGATCACTTTTGGCTCAACACATGGTGACAAGTAATGAATCCATTCCTGAAGACTTTTGACTTACTGTGTTGCTGCCTTGATCATCAAAACTTTGGAGATATCCACCAGCTAATAAACCTAGGTAAAATTTTTAAATACATTAACTTTAAAAAGTAATTTAAGTTCTAGTGTGCTTGTTGCTGCACAAACTTTAACAAAAAATACAGTTCCCTTCATAGTCCTATCCTAATTTGGATAAAATCCTAAGAATACAATTCCCATTTAATTCAATGGTAAGCACATAACTAAAACCCTGTGCAAGGCATTGAACATTTAGCACAGTATTCACTAAGTAGATCCAGATGATGGGCCAAATCCAGCTCTGATGTAGGTGGGCAAAATGCCATTTAAATCATTTGAGTTGCAACACTAGAGCTGAATTTGACCTTATATTTTTTGAACACGATGCCAAATAACTGCAAAAACAATGTAGTTTTTACTCAAGTGCAAATAAATGCGGTGGTTTCATCCTAGACCCTGGAGGACATGTATTCAGAGCACAAAAGCATCACACAGTTTGGCACAGCTTGTAACTGCTTCTCCACAAAGATCCAGGGCTAGAGTGTTTAGGGCGTTGCAGGTCATGAGCAAAGGAGGAAAAGCAGGATAGCTGCATGGACATGGCTGCATATGGTTTGCCTCTTGCTAACCTCTGGCCAGTGCTCATTTCCTCATTTTCATCATTCACTTTAATGTTTCAAGAACAACAACATCAATTTGAATCATTTTGAAGTCTCAAAGGATGTGCATTGTTCCTCCCCAGGGCCTACTGAAAGGCAGCTCTATAACTTTGCATTTATGCTGATAGAACTACAAGCTAAATTTGTCTTAGTGTGACTATTAACACCTGGCCTGTGTAATGTTTTACTTTCAAAGATGTCAAGAGTCTTTCCAAAGGCAAATATAGAGAAGGCAGTGATAAATGGGGCCAGTATTTATAATACATGTACTTGCTAGCTATTAATATTTTCATATTTAGGGTTTGGCTTCCAGAATTAGTAAGCATAAGGAAAACTTATTAGCTTCCTTCAGAGCTATACGCACCATATGCTTCCAAGGAATTCATTTAGAATATATATCCAAACCTTTATTTTTTCCTCCAAGTCAGTGGCAACACCTTTATTTAGCACAAATAAACACACAGCAGGTAACAACTGGGAAAAAAAAAAATCTAGATAGCCCTCAAAAAGTCTGCCTAAATCATGAGATTCAACAACTAAATAATGGCGATGTAGTCATAAATTCTGATTTAAACCTCTGTCATCTCATCTCTTTGTGAGGATATTGAGTCAATTTAGCACCAACATCCTCTTACTGCTCCTTTTCCTATCTACCTTTTCTGTCTTGAGCATAATAAGAAAAAGGAGAAAACTTTCCATAGAAAAAAGAGGAAAAAAAGGCACAAAAAGCACATTCTGGTGAAAAAATCCTCATTTCAAATGTTCAGTTTCCATGTGTGTGAGGCTGGTGTCTAACAAGCTGAATATTCAATAGAGGAAGAAGCCAGCCTTCTGATTTTGATGATATTTTATAAGAAAAACTTTTGTTCTCTTCTTTGTTCATCTCATTTATACTCTTTCAAACTGTATTGTCACCAAAGAAACTTTCCTGAAAGAAATCACAAGGATAACACCCCAGGGCCACAGAATAGCTGAAGAAACAATCTGCAGTAGTACTTGCTCTCTTCTCACATGTAAAATTAGAAAGATAATTTGTTTCTGACAAGCTTCTCCTTCACTTTTTTAGCAGTTTTTATCACCAGTTTAATTCTTCCTTCCAGCATTCTCTGATTTATTCAAATGAGATATTATAACTGTGTTCATTTTGCAGCTGAGTGGATCCCACACCACCCAACTCTGCAAACCAAATCTACAAACCAAGGTAGCAAACTGAAGTAAACTCAAAGCAGGCAAAGCCAATGTGAAATGGGCAGAAGCAACCTTTTCATCATCCAGCCAGACAGGTAAGAAACAATTATGAAAACCCCAAAGGAAGGCTGAGAATTTATCAGGAACTTTCCTGAAACCAAGCAAAAGCCTAAATTCATTAACCTGGTTTTGACAAACTTACTGCTCTTCAGGCTTTACAACTGGTATCTGTAATTCTAACTGGAAGTACTGTTCAGTGTTTTCCAAGATATTCTGGAAGACAATGGTTCAAATCTTCAAAAAGGTTCAAATTCATTCACACATCTTTCAAAGTTTCTACCCAACTACAACATATTGTTATATCTACATAAACTTCACCTGGCTGCAATGACATCAGAATTAGATTCGTCACAAGAACTTAACTGCTGATGAGGAAACATTTTAAATTTATCTTCTGGTATGTGACAGATACACTTTTTCTTGCCCTTTCACTCCAACAGGTACCAGGAAACAAACAAAAAAAAGCCCCATAATTAAAAAAAAAAAAAGAAAAAATTAATTTCTCAAACCCTAGATTTTTAAAATAAAAAGATGTGTAATGTAGTTCTTTTAAAACTGTGGTTTACAATCTTTTTTTTGCTCTCACACACTTTTTTTTTAAGATGTGATGTCTGGAAAACTGTAGTAAACCGGCTTTCAATTCCAGTAAGCCCCCCTAGGAAAGCAGCTTTCAGTTCCAGGAGAAAATTTTTACTTAGTGGCTAAAAGACTTCCAAGTTCATGATCCAGAATAGGCCAAGAGCACTTAAAAGTCAACAACATCATAAATTAACTAAGTAAAACTAAAGTACTGAAGTATCTGAGGTTGATTTCTGGGATATCAAATCAGAACTTAACTCGGACTTCCAAACCCTGTTCAATTTTCATAGAGAAATTCTGTCTCAAAAAACAGTCTGTACCAAAATACTACATCCCACAAAACCTACCACTGAAACCTTGAACAGGCTTTTGCCTTACAAACACCAGACTTATTTTTTTCCCCTTGACCACCTTTTTGCAATATCAGACTTAAAATAGAGAGCTTTTCTGGGAGAAATTAAAAGACACTCACAAACTACCCCCATCTTAGATTGACTTTGGCATTTTACAAGGACGTTAGAGCTAAGTCTGGCCAACTCTTGGGTGGAAGACTTCCAACCCAGGATTCTGCGGCAAGTAGGGCTGGTGAATAGGTCACATTCTTTCTTTCAGCCATACAAACTAATGTCCTAATATGGTGCTAGGTGGCACTATTCTGTGAACAGAGTATTTTTCAAATAAAATAACTCTTCATCAGTAAATGCCACTGTACTGTTTGACAAAAGTGTGGCATTAACCCACTATTTAGCAAATCCAGGGCATGAGCTATTTTAGTAATTCCAGCTTTTCTGTTTTGATTCATTAAACTTGTACAGTTGCTGTTAGAGAGGATATAAGTCTTCATGTGTATTTTAAAGGCACTTTTGCTTTCAAACTAGGGTTACATTAAAGTTAATGAAACTTTTGAAAACATTCAATAGAGAATTCATTTGAAAAAGCTCTGTGAGATCCTTTAGAAAGACTCCAAATCTATATGAAGAATTGTTTAATGAGAAAAAATTTAAAATCTTTGCCCTGTGCCCCGTAGGTAATTTAGACTCATGCTGTCCTACTCCCTAATAGGCTAATTGCTGTAAAAATATGTGGATGATTCTTTCTTTGCAGTGTACCCTTCACACCATCCTTCTTCCCCTTTGTTTTCAGGCATCACTGTTGTACAAGGATCCATGAGACAGGGTGCCTATTTCTTTAGAGAACTGAAATACAGAAACTACAGTACAAGTGTATACCATTAACATGCTTTTACATTTTTAATCTGTGTGCCTCAGTTTCATCTCAAAGACATTACATCTTGACATAACTAAACTGTGGCATCCAAGTGTCTCTTGCTATTCTTACCCTGCTTCACAGCTAAACAAGCAGATGTGCTTTCCAAAAAATGTAAAGCAGCACTGAGGAAAAAAAATCCAGTCCCTTATCATGTGATCTTCTGAAATTTCTTTTAGCATCTTGGTGTTGCTGTTTCTAAATGTAGTATCACTTTCAGATGACACCTGTAATCACTTGCAATTCCTGGGTCACCCCAGAATACCCCTAGGGTTACTAATCTCCAGTATTTAGCTCAACTTGTCAACTGAAGTCTGACATTTTACACTTAATTCTTGCCATCCATTCTTACTGGCAATTGGATGATATTCTGAAAACACATGGCATGAGGCGTGCAATGTGATTGGGCTAATTAACAACCATTAAATAATTAAAGTTCTTAAATACTGCATGTTATTGAAAAAATCCTCTAATAATAGACAGCCAGCTTTCATGACATGGAAATCCACGGAAATCTGTGGATACTAGAGCTATATTTTCCCAAGCATTTCAGGTTTGGCTTATTATAATAGGATATGTGTTTAAACTGCATTCACAGGTTACAACTGCCGTTATAAAAAGTATAATACACTACAATAGAAAGGTATCAAATTCATCATGAACATATTTCATAAAAATAAGCTCCCTCTTTATTAAGCACCAAATGAAACAAAGAAATAGTTCAAAATTGAGGGGAGGAGGGGAAGTGGTGAGGTTGGAGTGAATTTTGTTTTGTCCTTTTCCCACACCTCCCCCACTCTCCCTTTCTACTCTGGCTGTTCACTTATATATTCTACCCTGCATAAGGGCATTTTACATTCCTGTTGCCTGGTCTCCAACCTGTCCATCTCACATGGAAGGTAACAAGAATGAGCTTGCCGTGGCTTAGACAGCAGAAGAATTAGCCATGCCATCCCTCCATAGTACTGCAGCCTGTGCAAGTTTGCCTCCCTTTTAGAGGGGCAGGTTATGGGCGGGAGGAGGGGCAGCCCCCAAGAGATACACGTTCACAGTTCAGTCAATTTGCAGACATCAAACAGCTCCACGGGGTTGTTGTACTAACAAATGTATCCCATTTGTTGTTGTCTTCGGCTCTAGAGAAAACTTTTCAGTAATGCTGATTTTGCTTAGCTGCAGAAAGTTTGATGAACTTCAGTTCATTCTGAGGCCTGTTAACAGCAGGAAAAGTCCAGTCTACACTTAAAGATTCACTGCTTGATGACATTAAAAAGATCCAGATCCAAGAGGTATAGACAGCTGTGATCTTCCATATCCTCTGTCCTGCAGGGTGAGTATGCTGAAGCTTTTCAACGTCTTATAATGCTCCCTCTGCCCATTCAAGTGCTCAGGGTGCATGGAAAACAGGAGAAATTAGTGTCCTATTTTTGCATTAATAAGAATTTGTAAACATCCACTGCGCAGATAAAGCTTTGAGAGGCTACTGCAAAGGTGCTCCAGACTCACCAACTTTTTAAACAGATATGCTTATTAAGACCAGAGAATGAGAAGCTATTTACAAATAGCAAAAGCTGGAAAGATAAACATATGCATAAGGAGGCTGACACAGGGGTTTCTTTGATAAAGATACGGAAAATACAAACCACAGGAAAAAACCCTGAGGGTACATTAAGCACAAAACATGCTTCATGAAAGTGATTTCTATGTCTACATTGTGCATTACACTAAAAATAAGTTTTTCATTAAAAAACATAGATATTACACAATGTTTAATGAAATGCCTTGCTATTTTTACAAAATACCCGCATAACAACTGAAAAATACAACAAAAGTCTGATGCAGAAAGAGCAAGTGCCTCTTTTTTACCTTTGTCTTTACAAAAAATTCTTCCATTTCTAATGTGAGCAGTTACATTAAGAGTAACAGTTTGTTCAGTGTCAAATATCATTTATGAGTTATATATGAAGTGACTGCAAGCCATAAGCTGTTCAGACTCAACAATTTAGCTTCTCCACTCAGAAAACAGAGATGGTCCTATTCTGAAAATCATGGCTTGTGGGTAAGCACCTTTCACTGATGCTATTTCTTTGTGCAGAGTTTAGCAGGATCAAGTCCTAATCTGTGCACTTGACATCATCACCATCGAGAAAAATCTGCAAATTTTTAGTGCAAATTTAACAACATATACAAACCCCATGACAGAAAACACAAAACCCCTTTCAAACTGTATTTATTATTGTCAGGAAATATATACCTTTAATCTCATGTAATATATTGGGATATTTTGGTTTATTAAATTTAACTTGAACAGGTGAAACAGTAAGAAATAGTTCACCTAGTAGCTTATCTTTTAAATTCAGATGGCATTACTATAGTTAAAGGGAATATCAATAGAAGGTGCCAAAGATAGAGCGAACTAAATTTGTAAGAGACTGAAAGATATAGTTGTTACTGCTTTAGACCAGTAGCTTCCAGGAAGATGTTTGTTTGCTTATTGACAGTTGAAAACCTATTATCACTAGAACCTTTCTAGTCATGGGTTGCTTCACTGTCCTTATAAAAAGTAATAGTTATCTAATTCAAAATAACTTTCATGTAATACAGACATTTTACTGTCTAAAACTTGAGTTCAGGAGGAACCATTATCTCTAAATCAGTATATTGCCTGTGTAATTTTTGTCTCCCTTCTACAGTTCTTGCATTTCCAAAATGTGTGTGAGAGTTTTAGTAGGTTTTAGTTATTAGTTTAGCAGTTATTAGCTATTAGTTTTAGCAACTAATTCAAAGTTGCTATCCATGCTTCGCCTTGACTTTAATCATCTCAGTTGTGTGCCTGTATCATGCCATAAAGGAGGGATCTTGTTTAGGTGCCACATTGCTAACACTGTTTAAAAAAAAAAAAGGCATTATTTTCACAATGCAAATGAATAAAAAAGCATTTCAACAAGCAGAAAGTTCAAACGTTGCAGATGGTTCCTATCAAAAAACTGATATCTGGATATAGCTTTATTGGAAAGCTAAATATTTATAAAATAATTTGGGCTTGGATTTAAAGGTCATCTAATTAAATAAGTAACATTAAATTAGTCACAAATGTTCTTAAAATACAGTTTGTGCCATTTCAATTAGCTAGTAGAAAGCTGACTCATACTTCTCACATATGACAAAGTGTTACTTTTGATTGTTGAAGCAATATAAGATTTTAAGCTGTATCAGGCTAGTAATATTTAAATATAAATTGAAAATTGGCTTTGAGTCACAATTTGCTTGATCTCCTACTTTTCTTCCCAATAATAAAAATTACTGCTGAGTTTCCCAGTAACTCTCATAGCAATGGTCTTTGGACACAATCAGACAAATTCTACACAGATTCATACTCTGGAATCCCAAACAGAGACAGTAGGGTTGCAAGTTGTAGTCTAGTAGCTATCTAGGTAAAGGTGATATGCTGTGGGGTCTGTTTGCCATCAGGATACTACTGTGGTAAAAACTAATATTACAGTTATACCAAACACCTTTTCAAAGCCACTGCTCTTACTTTGAACATTTAGGGTGTATTACTTCAGAGAAACACTGATCTAAATGCATGGAGAGTTAATTTGATCCCTGCAATTTAGCACCTTTTTTGGTAGAACATTTATAAAGGAACAGATAACTACATGATTTCAGAAGAAAGATTTTCAGGAGACAAGGACATTTTTTTTTTTTTTTAAGGGGTGGAACCAGTTTTATCTCATCATTGTACTACCCGCTGTTCTTCAGTTGGTGTTGACAATGGCTGTTTCAGCTTTATTTAATACCTTCTTGATTTTTGACTATGGAAAGGGTGATTACATGCAGTCCTGCACTTAAATGTTTACCCATTTGACAAATGATGTCAAATTAATTGACAAATATATATTAACAAAAGTTTTCCCATAACTGTAACAAGCCAAGAAGTTCTTAGCCTGATAAAGCAACATTTTACAAAGCCTTAATAGCATGGTCCTGGAAGGACTAAACACACAAGTTTCAATTGCTGTAGAATTATTTTCTCTTCAAAATAGTTTAAGCTAAGGGTCCATTCAGCTTTAGTTTGCAATGAACAAATCTACGATTGACAACAAGGTTTGTTTTGATTTAAACTTCCTTCAGTTGTACTTGATTCCCCTGTTCCATCTTGGACATAGCTCTGCTCCTGAAAAAAACTAAATTATGCAGATGTACAGCATATGCCCAAATCTTTTTCTGTAGCCTACACCAAATAGTAATATTAGGGTTCCAGTTTCTGCTCCAGTGATAGTCTGCAGCAAAATTCCCAGGGGGAGAAAACCACATTTTGCAGTGTCCTCTTGACACAATGTATAACAATATCCAGCAAGTTTAATACTCTCCACAATATATTTCAACAGCAGAGCCACAATTATTTTTAGACATCTAATTCTTTAAGTCTTTCTATGTTAGGGTAGTGAATTTTGACCATCCTCTGCACCGCCAAAGTAAGCTTGAATAAATTCTGTCAAGAGTTCAGAACTAATTACAGAGCAGGTTGGAAGTCTACAGGACTCCCAACAGTCCATAAAATTCCTCCCACTAGTGACACAGAAAGAGGCTGAGATTTTCAGTCTGATACAAACAAACTTAATAGTCTTAAAATATTTGCAAAGGCTGTAATTCACCTATTTAATACAAACTTAAATCCATGTGAAACAGCAAAACACACCTATTAAGGCTGTGTCCTTCTTTCAAGGATTTCAGTCCTTCCCTAATTAAAGTAAATTGCCAAATTCCTGCCCATTTCCCTGGGAAAAGAATCAGATCTTTTCTTATCTTTACTAGGAACTACACCCTGCGATGCATGTTTTAACATGAGAATCAACCATATCCAAAAGTGTTTTTGCAATGGAATTAACACAAAATTTAGGCCTATAACACAGAATCCAGAGCAGACTGTTTGCTCAATCCCTAGCATTTGACCATTTTACTTAGTCCCAACAGGCTAGTTATAATCCATTTCACAGGCTTCAGGAAGTAGGAACGATCCAACAACAGCTAGCTGAAAAAAAATAACAAATGTTCAAGTGAAGCAGGGGATCCCACTTGTTTCATTAGCAAGCCCTAAGCATACACATGCTTGGCTGTCAAGCTCCATCATACTGGAGGACAACACAGTAAACAAAGCAGTTGTCACTGCAGTTGCTTTGTCTCTTATCAGACTGTGCTGTCCCTTCTTACCAGCAAAAATAGTCACATCCTCTGCTTCGACACACTTTATAAAACACTAAAATCTTGGTATACAACCACTTCTAACACTTGCATAATTAGCTGGAGCTCTGACTTGGAGGGTGCTGGGGAAGGAGCAGGAGGCAAGAAAAAGCTGTGTGTTAAATATTGTTAAGACTTCCGCTCTTTTATATGTAACATCAGAAAGAGAGAACTTAAGGTCGTTCTCATGGTTTTCATTATCACATATAGTTAATCAAAAACATTTCAACCCCAGGCAACCAACACACTGCAAAGAGAATATTAAGAGGGTATAAAAGCATCCTACTCACTTGGAAACTAATTAACTTGGTTAAAAATGAAACAGTTTTTAAAAAGTACTGTAGTGTCAGGAAGGGCTTGTTGATACCTCAGATTTACAATGTGTGCACACAAATGAAAGCCAATTTTACTTCTATTGAAGGTAATGGCAAATGTCCATCTCCAGGGCAGGCAGATCGGGCCTTCAGCATTAGACTTAAACCTTGAAATAAATAGAATAACCATATCGTGTTAAAAATAGGCTTAAGGTGCCTGATGCTAGTTTAGTAGCAATTTAGACACTTAGTTCCAAAATAATAGCCCTGAAAATCTTTCTTCAACAACTTCCTAAATTTTTAAATGCCTCTGTTATCATTAATATCTCTTTCCAGTTTGGAGCAGACTAAACAGCTTCTTTTTTGAAGTGTTAATTACTGCTTCCTATTTAACTTACCCATGGCCAGATATAAACTGAACACTCTGCAGCCAAGGTCCTTCCATTGAGCTGTGGGGGTCTACAATGCAGATGCCCCATTCTGACATTGTCATCAAGAATCTTTCTATGGTGAATGGAGATCATGTCACTGTAGTTAAACAAGCTCAGGCTCAACTTCCCTTCTCCCAAGATTTGCTCAGAAGAATTATGGTATAGATTCAACCTACTCTGTTGTCAACAGGACAATTACCTCAGACACTCAGACGTCGGTAAGAAGAACTCTGTGTTTATTGTCACTCTTGCCATTTCTGTTAACAATCATTCATTCTCTGAACATGTCTACTGAACAGCAGTGGAAGCAGGAGCTTCATAAAATGCAGTAACAAGTCCTTTCATTCTAAAGATGTCTGGTATAACTGCCTTCCCTATTACTCTAAGTGATCAGAGCACACATGCAGATTATGAAAAAATAATTTTCTATCTCAGGACATTTGAATTCATGTCCCCAGAAGTGCCAAAGCGCTCCAGGTATTGGCCAGTCTGATGATTATGCCAGATAAGAAATTGATGGTTTCAGACCCTCTTAATAACAAACAAACAAACAAACCAAAACTAGGATTTTATTGAGGTGGATGAAGACAGCAAGATCAGCAAGACTTTTTGCAGTGTGGTGTGCAAAACCCCAGTCTCCTGAAGCAAGAAAATTCATCCTTTCTTTTCTGCAGGAAAATTGCCTCTCAGCATAAGCCCATGTTCCCAGCCCTCATGAGATGGCTGCTTGAGCGTCCCATCCACAAGTTTTTCAAATCAAGATCTCTTTTTGAAATCCTGACTGAAATACATAACACGTCCAAGAGCAGTGCAAAGATACAGCAGTCAACAACACTTTGTTCATCACACTTCACCTAGACTAGCTTGGGTGATTCTAATCAGCTGATTTGGATTCTATCTTGAGTTTTTCTCTCCATGGAACCAATATTAATTCTGGGTTATTTTCCAGGCACCTGTTGGATAAGAGGAATGCAGTTTCCTTAAGATGTGCTCAGCCTCTGCTAGTTTTAGACCTGACCTTGCACTGGAAGTCTCCTGTTCAGACCCCATTTATATGAGAAGCCAATGAAATTCTCAGCAAGTGCTTTAATATATTATGGGGGTTTCTGAATAATGGAGTCCATAATTTGAAATTCTCCCATGCAGAAATAGATTAAAATTAGAATAGGCAAACTGAATAAATATTTATATTTTTAAAAATCACATCAAATCCTACACAACAGGATTTTTAGACATAGCATCACAATTATTTAAACAGGGATCACAAATTGTACAGAATAGGTCACAAGTCTAAAATTGTTAGTGATGCCAGTTGCGTACTGGGATACTTTAAGAGTTATTCTGTTGCACTGATTAATAATAGATAGAGCACATTATAGTGGTTTTATTTACTCAGCTTTCTCTCACATGAAACTAATCCACACATACATTATTGATAAATAATGCACACCTCTCCTGTTCACAGTATCTAAATTATGCAGAATTAGGAACAGCTGACAAAGTAATACATATAACTGTTTATCCTAGTAGACATCACTGTATTTGTAGCCAGCAGACTTGGTGAACTGCAATTTTGAGTAAAACCCCAATATTAATAAATAAATGGAGTTTTTCCATAGATGCCACAACATTTGACTTTCACAGTGATACCTGTCTCATTCATTTTTTTCAGATAAAATATATTAGAATTAACTTAAATATATAAAGAAGAATCTTTTGAAATATTGCACCCTGATAAAAACAAAAATCAAAAAGATCACAGTATTTTAAAGTAAATTAACTTGCAAATGTTTCAGTACTGCAGTACACAAAATAGTTGTTCCATCAATAAGAAATAACCTTCTACCAATGTTCACTCTTGCCTTGTTTTTACAAAGCAGTGTTTATTTTCATCTAGGAACTAAACACATCATTGTCAACCAACATCTCTCAACAGTCATGAAATATTTAGCACAATATTCACCTGAGAGCATCACCTAGTACAGATTTTCAAAGCAATACTCTTAGGTTGCATTTGCATTGGGTTTCCAAAAGGAAGTATGAGTTTTCCTATGCAGATACACAAGGCCAAATGCACCTCAACAGTTCACTTAATTCATGACTGGAATGAATTTGGGCTACCTGGAATCACCTGGAAATGGTGACAGAAATTAGGGTCTACAACCTCCAAAAGATAGTGGGATCAATAGCCCACAGAAGTGCAGCTACACCAATGCACATGGCATGGACAACAAAGAGGAGACATTGTGCAGGAAAAAAACTATTACACAGTTGCCATGATGGAAAAGTGGTAGGAAGACTTGCACAATTGGAGTGCCCTAATTTAGAGCTATAATTCAACTGTGTTCAATTATATTTACATCTTCATCTTAGTCTTGCAGAAAATAATTACCTGAGAAAAGCCTCACAGAATATTCATTGTTTAATAACACAGTATTAGAGAGAAATCTATTTGTTATATACTATATGTTCTGCCATTTATGACTGGACAGCTTAGGCGAGCAATTCATAGGGCCAATGACATATATTGTGGGGTTTGGGGCTTTTTTGATCACTGGGGCAATACAAGTATGAGACAAAAGCATAAAACCCTAAAAGCAAGCCATTCTTCAAATACTGAAATCCAAATCCCATTTTATTATGCTGTCAATGAACTGCTGAGATTCTCCTTTGCTTGTTAACATGATAGCAGACAGATGAGAAGAAATAAAAAGTACTGGCGTGTGAAAGACAAATCAAAAGGGGAGATTGAAGGGATTTCTCGAGTTACTCAGGTGAGTCTTTAAGCCCCAGCCAGTGACCCAGCCAGTGGTCAGAATGGAGCAGGTTCCGTTTGGTTGCTCCGAACGCTTAGACACGGTATCCAACTGTCTGCCCAAAAGGCTGAGAATTTGCAGTTTCTTTGTAAGCTTACTGCACAATTAACAAAAGAAGGGAATTTGATACTAACTAAACAGAGAATGAATAGTCAATAACATTGTATAAACTTTTTCAAGTCACAAATCTTTATGCAGCAGGAACGACTTTGCATGTTACTGGACTCTTTTACTGCAAAGATTGCTTCTTTGTTCCCCCCACTCATTTTTTAGTTATAAAATGTATTTTTCTAAAATGAAACCCTCACCTGTTGTCAGATAAAGACATCAGATCCCTAAGTTATAAAAAAATAAAAAAGAAACAAACCATAGACTAGAATTTACAGTAAATTAATAAAATGAAAAAAAAAATATGGTTAGAGAGATCTTTAAATATTCTGAAGAACTGCAAAATAATTATTTTATGACTTTCAGCATGGGTGGCATAATATTTATGAGAGAAATTATTCCAGTGGAAAAAAAATAAGTACACTTTTTCATTACTGTATCTCTAGTTTTTAAATTTAAAAAAGAATTTAAATGCCACAATCAACAATTTGAATAGAAAATTAAAATATCTAATTCCATGCTATCACAACTAAACAACTATGAAATGAGGTGATGTGAAGAAGAAACACAGTGGACAAAATGCAAACACAAGGATGTTTGTAAAACAAGTTTGAGTGCAGCTAACTAGAGTTTATAGACCTAAACCTGAATACACTTACAGTGGAAACATTATTGTTTGCATGATGGTGTATATTTCTCAGAATGCACTAGCTGTCAAGTTTAAGTAATACTTTACATACCCTTTTTGTAACTGCAGAATTAGCTTTATGAAACCCATCTGTTCAAAATAAAGCCCAGACTAGCAGTGCCATCTAGCATCTTTTAAAAAAAAAAACAAACCAAAACCAAAAAAATTTCTGTGCACTTACAGAATTGGTAAATTAGCATTTATTAGGACTATCAATCTTTGCAATAGATCCATGCATCAAGTTGTAACCCTGAAGTGAGCAACAAGACATGTTTTGATAATCAGTGTATTACCAAATATAACATCTGTACATGTCAGAAACCATCTGGACAATAAAAGTGCCAGACAAAACTCTTTAACCTCTGAAAGTGCTCAACATAGACTGGGAAGAAGAAGGCTGAATTTACTCATGCATTGTTGGGTTATAACACATGGATAGTGTGAAGCTGTGATAAAATGGGAAGAAGGAACAGCAAAAGGTTTTCTTCTGGGAACAGAGGCCAAATATGCAAACTGGATCCACTTCTTAGGGAAGACTGCTGACTGCCTGAGGCTTGGGTTAAAGAAATCTTCCTACTCTGGTACTGCTTTCAGATTATTTTCTATTTCTGGTAAGCAGTGATGAAGTTGCAACAGAAAATCTGAGGGCAATCAGGATAGACGTCAGGGCACTGGAATGACTGGCTAAGAAAAAGTGGTTTATTCCTCTATCCTTCCATTTTCAAGGAATGATGAGGGAATAATCAGGGACACCCAGCAGTTCTCCGACCGTGGTGTCACCAGTAGAATTTTGGGGGTTTCGGTTCATGCTTCAGTCTATATGATGCCAGGTCTGCTGGATACAGGTGGGGTACACCTGTCTGAAAGGGGAAAAGGATCTTTGCATGGGAGTTGTCAGGACTCATTGAAAAAGCTTCAGAACTTGTTCAGAGGGCTTTAGAGTAGATTTCAACAGTAAAAGGGATGAAACCAGCCCACTAGGGATAAGCCTGGGAGTGGAATGCCAATGTTAGAGGGATGGTGTGCTAGCAGAGTCCTTCAGTCTGCAGTCTCAGTATAGTTAGGGGGTGGAGATCCACGTGACAGCAAAGATGCAAGGATCATTGAAGTGTCAGAAACCACAGAACCACCTAAATATAGTGACATAGGAATTAGGGCTTATAACTTCCAAAAGGGCAGTGGGGCCAATAGCCCAACAGAAGTCCAGCTACACCAATGCACATGGCATGGACAACAAAGAGGAGCCACTGTGCAGCAGGAAAACTATTACACAGTTGCCATGTGGAAAAGGGGTAGGAAGACTCGCAAAACTGGAGTGCCCTAATAGAGGGCTATAAATTCTTAGAAAGAGATAGGCAAGGAGGGAGAGGCAGTGGGGTAGCCCTGTGTGTTATGGACTGTTTGATGGTCTACAGGTTAATGACAGTGACAATAGGGTTGAATGTTTATGAGTAAGGACTCGGGAAAGGCCGACAAGGCAGATATCCTGGTAGGAATCTGTTACAGAGCACCCAACCAAGATGCAGGAAAGGCTGAAATATTCTTTAAGCAGCTGGGAGAAGTCTCACAATCACTAGCCCTTTTCCTCACGGGGGACTTCAACTTGACAATTCTGCTAGTATACAATACAAAGTACATTCTAGGAGGTTGCTAGAGCATGTGAGAGAGAAGTTCCTGCAATAGTTTAACCCAGTTGACTGGTTTAGGCTAGGATATAACTTTATCAAGGATTTAAATGAGGAGATCAAGTGCACCCTTAGTAAGTTTACCAACATCCAAATTGGGCAGGAGTGTTGATCAGCTGGAGGCTAGGTAGGCTCTGGAGAGGGATCTGGACAGGCTGATTCAATGGGCCAAGGCCAGTGGTATGAGGTTCAACAAGGCCAAATGCTGGGTCCTGCCCTTGAGTCACAACAATGCCCAGACAATGCTGCAGCCTTGGAGAAGAGTGGCTGGAAAGCTGCCCAGTGGAAAAGGACCTGGGGATGCTGGTCGACAGTGTCTGAACATGAGCCAGCAGTGTGCCCAGGTGGCCAAGAAGGCCAGTGACATCCTGGCCTGTATCAGCAGTAGTGTGGCCAACAGGACTAGGGAAGTGAGTCCTGTGTTCAGTCTTGGGCCCCTCACTACAAGAAAGACATTTAGATGCTGGAGCGTGTACAGAAAAAGGCAACAGAGCTCGTGAAGGGTCTGGAGCACAAGTCTAATGAGAAGCAGCTGAGGGAGCTGGCGGTGTTTAGCCTGGAGAAGAGAAGCCTTAGGGGAAACCTTAATGCTCTATACGACTAACTGAAAGGAGGTTGTNCCTCACGGGGGACTTCAACTTGACAATTCTGCTAGTATACAATACAAAGTACATTCTAGGAGGTTGCTAGAGCATGTGAGAGAGAAGTTCCTGCAATAGTTTAACCCAGTTGACTGGTTTAGGCTAGGATATAACTTTATCAAGGATTTAAATGAGGAGATCAAGTGCACCCTTAGTAAGTTTACCAACATCCAAATTGGGCAGGAGTGTTGATCAGCTGGAGGCTAGGTAGGCTCTGGAGAGGGATCTGGACAGGCTGATTCAATGGGCCAAGGCCAGTGGTATGAGGTTCAACAAGGCCAAATGCTGGGTCCTGCCCTTGAGTCACAACAATGCCCAGACAATGCTGCAGCCTTGGAGAAGAGTGGCTGGAAAGCTGCCCAGTGGAAAAGGACCTGGGGATGCTGGTCGACAGTGTCTGAACATGAGCCAGCAGTGTGCCCAGGTGGCCAAGAAGGCCAGTGACATCCTGGCCTGTATCAGCAGTAGTGTGGCCAACAGGACTAGGGAAGTGAGTCCTGTGTTCAGTCTTGGGCCCCTCACTACAAGAAAGACATTTAGATGCTGGAGCGTGTACAGAAAAAGGCAACAGAGCTCGTGAAGGGTCTGGAGCACAAGTCTAATGAGAAGCAGCTGAGGGAGCTGGCGGTGTTTAGCCTGGAGAAGAGAAGCCTTAGGGGAAACCTTAATGCTCTATACGACTAACTGAAAGGAGGTTGTAGCCAGGTGGGGATTGGCCTCTTCTTCCAAGTAACAAGTGACTGGACAAGAAGAAGCAACCTCAAGTTGCACCTGGGAAGGTTTGATTGGACATTAGGAAAAATTGCTTCATGCCAAGTACTGGAACAGGCTGCCTAGAGACATGATAGTGTTACCATCCCAGGAGGTCTTTAAAAGATGTGTAGAAGTGGTGGGTTCAGCAGCGTTAGGTTTAGAGTTACACTAGGTGATCTTAAAGGTCTTTTCTAACCTAAAATATTTAATGACTCTGTAACTCTATTATTTCTTAAGCAGTATAAAATACATAGAATGCTTCAAATAACAAAACAAAATAAACTATTTGCTTATGCCAGTAAAGAGAAATATCTGCTTTAAATGGCTTAATAAATAAATTCCTTCTGCACACATATATATATGGACATGGAACAATATATATGAAATATATTAATTTGCTCCTTTCTATGTGGAGTTAAAAGACTTTAGATTTGCAAAGTGTGAGAGTGAGCAAAATTTCACCCACTTTTATTGTTTGTTGAACAGAATGAATTGCTTGGCATTGCATAAGACAAAACATGAAAACAAATACTGCCTCTCAGAGCCTACAGTGTAGAAGACAGGCTCTGAAATGACAGCATGTACTGGGAAGCCTTGAAACACATTCATTAGTTATTGTCATTGTTAGAAACAAGCCTTTAGAAAGAACTTGAGTGCAAACAAGGATGGGAACACACTAGCATAAGAAGCTCAGCGACAGAGAAGTAAGATGAGTTATTATTACAAGTCCAGCCATAGTATCCCCTTGGAACAATAGTAAATATATATATATATATATATATAGAGAGAGAGAGAGAGAGAGAGAGAGAT
>VWZF01005097.1:33261-43362 GCA_013396755.1 Sclerurus mexicanus
TAGATAGATAGATAGATAGATAGATAGATAGATAGATAGATAGATAGATAGATAGATAGATAGATAGATAGATAGATAGATAGAAGCATAGACCTTAGCCCCACAGCTAAGAATAATTTCTATATTGCATAAAACAGATGGATTAGTTGTATCACAGGCATAACAATGAGATTATGACTCTTTCAGTTAAAGCCTCTGAAGAATCATTACACTGTGAAAAAATAATTACAGCCTCAGTGAGTTTTAAACAGATTTCACTTGCCACTGTTTTCACCTGTTCTGTGCATTTTTGTGTGGACATTCCCTCAAAAAAGCTTCATTTATCTAGAACTCTAAATTTAAGATAAAGCTTGCAATACCCTATGTCATTCTGTTCACAAAGGAAAATTCTTTCCCCACACCAGCCAAGTTTTGTTAGGATAGAAACATAAATAAAATGGGAAGAATAAAATAAATACCTTTGGAGCAAAACTAGCCCCACCAAGTATAGATACCAAGTAACCCAGTTAAAATAGCCAATGTGACCAGTCTATGACACACCACCAGCAAACTTTGTTTCCACAGAAAAACATACTAAACAGACCAATCAAGACAGATTAATATACATTCTGCATCCAGCTCACATCTCAAAAATAAAGTTATGTCAATGTAACTGTTTAGCAGTCACTGTAACATCTCCTCCAACTATCTCAAAATCATTGACCTGTTAGAAGGCTTAGTAGAAAAATGCTTTGTCTAGGTATATATATATGACACTTATTTTCTTTCAAGGAACACATGCCTTTTGTCAGTCAAAAGTCACACTTTACTACTATCTACTTATTACAACTGATATTACTTAAGGTTTTGTGAGCTTCAGCTACGGCTCAGCATTCAGCTGGGGTAAGATTAAAGTACTAAATACGTATCTATGATATTTTCATTTTCCATATCAGGACTTGGACTTTTTATTTATTTTCCAAAACACATTTTTTTCCTAAAGTGAAATCTAATCTGTAAGAATAGTTACTTATACAATATAATGTATTTGCAGTACTTATAAGAACCAGCATGTCCTGTGTAGAGAAGTGAAGCAGTAAACTGTCAACATATTAGTCTGATGTTTTTACCTTTGTAGAAAAAAACCAAACAAATGGTGGCAGGATGCTATGTGTTTTCCAGTACAATCACTCTGATATTAGACCTACCAATAGAAAGGAACAGCATACACTTTGAAAGAGTTTAAAGAAAATATGGAGATAGAGACATGGCAGATGTTTCACAAAGTTCCTTTCTGTCCTCAGTTGCTTATTTCAAGCATGCTGGAAAGGAAACACTATGAGGTGGCAACCCAAATAATGTTTTCTTTTTACACACACTTCAATTTAAATGTAAGTTAATATCTTCATTTTTGCTGTGCTCTAACCACGAAACTTTTATTTTCCCTTTTTATTTTATTTCTGTTACAGCATACTGGTGTGACTGGGAATTCATACCCACTGTGTGAGTGTCTGTTTATAGGCCTAGGGAGGCAAGGTCCCTAGTATATACTACTACAGTAATTTATGCAGATCAGTTTATTCAAAAGACTCATCATATGTCTGCAGAGGTCAGGGCTTGATATGAGTGTGCTCCTATTTGTCAAGCATCATCCCCTTAATGATTAAATAGCAAGAATGTTTGCAAAGGAAACAACTAATAGAGATTAAAATGGTGGGGGAAGGGGGTGTAATGCATTCAAACTAGACACACACACAACTAACCCACTGGCGCAAAACTGATTAGCTGCCTAAGGCCACTGAGAGCATAGGCACAGGATGTTTTCTTAAAGGGAGGAGGGGTGAGCGTGACCTTTTAATTTATAAAGGGAAACCACACACCCAGGTGTTGCAGCTCTGCTCACAGAGAGCAATTAAGACATAATCTGGATTGTTTATTTCGTTGGGTTCAGAGGTCCATGCTGAAAGATCAAAAAAGCCTTATAGTCCTTCAGTAAGCTCCATATACATGATGTTTTTCAACTGCTTTTTGCATCGATACTGTTTAGTTATTTGTTTGTTTGGAAAGAAAAAACTGTCTCTTTGAGTAAGAAATACCACTTCAGCTATAAGGCAAAGTGCCCCATTCATATTAAAGTTGGATTTTAAAGGAAAAGAACAGGTTCCTCATGAGGGGAAGTGGAAGGGCAGGCACTAATCCCAGTGACAGAACCTGAGGGAGAAGTGTGAAATGTCAAGTGAAGTTTAGGCTCAATATTAGGAAAAGGTTCTTCGAGCATAGAGGTGAGCACTGGAACAGGCTCCCCAGGGAAGTGGTCACAGCACCAAGCCTGTTTGACTTCATGAAGGATTTGGGCAGTTTGGACTCAGGCACGTGGTGTGGCTCTTGGGGATGGTCCTGCGCAAGGCCTGGACTTGGACTTGATGATCTTGATGGTTCCCTTCCAATACACTCTGTTGTGTGAATCTATGATTCTATGATAAATGAAAACATCTAGCCATCAATTACAACAGTTACATTAAGGGATTGTTCTGGGCAACAACACCAATGTCACATCCGAAGTTGCACAATTTCCTCTGCAACTTTTCCAGAATGAAAGAGTCAAGCTTGCATGGCTATTTTGACCCAAACTGCACCAGTGTGGCAAAGAAAGTTGGTCAGTGTTTTAAAAAATCAATAAAAAACTGTTTCTAAGGCTGCCAGCACAGAATGTATAGTGAGAGAAATAACATATACTGTGGTGTGACCAACCTCCAGTACCTTGACTCTTTCCAAATATCTATAGATACTGTCCTGAAAATGCTGCCTACTAGTATGATCTCAGGTTTCTTTAAAACAGTCCTGCATTGAAGATATTCACATTAGACCCTCTGGCTGTGATACTGGTTCAAGGATAAATCAGACTGTAACAGCTTATGTAACTTTTTTCCCTCTCTCTCCTTTTTTTTTCTTTTTCTTTTTTTTTTTAAATGAAGGTGTAATAGCATACTTATAGAACAATTGCCTGTGTCTTTGACTCAGGAAATCTAAGTCCCTCAGTAGGACATAAACCTGCCATTTATTATAGGGGCATACAACTTTAAGTATATTGTAACGTGTTGGACCATCTTCAAGCAAGAAAGAGATTCTTCCCCTCTACTAAAGTGCTTGGTAGTTGATCTGTCATCAACTACCCACAAGAGAGTAGGAGGGTAAAAATAGACATTCTTCACAACAAATGTCTTTCCAAATCTTTCAGATTCTCTGTCAATGCCTTTTCTGTGGCTGGTGTTCTTGCAGCTACAGTGGACCTTGGCCAACAGGATAGCAGGCAAGCCACACACTGGAAACTCTCTGAAATCTTGAGATTGGCACATAGAGATGTCAAAACTCATCACAGATCAGTTACTTTACTGCAATAACTAACAACAGGCTGGGATACTATAATCTGGTCACTTCACTTGCAAAGACTTGTACAGAACCTCAAATTAATACACCGTTAGCCTGATCCAGAAAACACAGATAATAATGGAGACCTTTTTCAATCTCACGTGACAGGCTGTTGGCTCAGGAATTGTAAACAGCCTTGTTTGTATGAGTACCATTTCTTTCACTATGGGAACTTAAATCATGAAGGTTGTGACAACAGCACCTTCTTGAGACATCCTGCTATATGGCAGCCAAAAGCATTAGAAAGGAATTAATACAAGGTGCTTTTTTTGCTTGAAATATCCGGATTATTTCTAATGTTTGCAGAGATTTAAATTTACAACAAGAAGAAATTTTAAATGAAGACAAGCTGGCTGTTTGGTCTAGTCTTCACTATTTAAAAATTTCTTCTCTAAGGTTTTCATAGGAAGAAAATAAAACCCAAGTCTAACATTTCAAACTTCTAGAACAACCCATAAGCCTGGACATGTCCATTTATTTAATTTTTTTTTTTTTATTTTCCCACAAAATTTAAGAAGTGAGATCTGATCCACTGCAACATTTTGACTAACACAAAGACCAGTGACTTAGAGATGTAAGCCCTCACTTTATATGACATTAATATTGTCAATAGGTTTGATACTCTAAGACGAAAATTACAAAGGAATCACTTCTGCCATCTTTAGCTTCCATTAAGAAAAACTACAGTATTCTGTAGGATTAAAACTAATTTTTCTTTCATCAGAGTTAAAAACTAATTTTCTAGGGCACAAACACCAAAGAGAGGTAATATCTGTTTCTGAATGCATCTGTTGGCTATGAACACAAGTTCAGGGAAGTTTTTATTCTTTTTAACTGATGGAAAAGATTAAAATCTCAAACATACAGCAAGGGCTGAAAATAAAATATAGACGTTTCAACATTTTATTCAAAAATAAATGTCCTGAGCTTAGATACCAATTGCTTCATTTTTGAATAACTGGAACATGTTTTCATTGTACAAATGTTCATTTGGAGGGTGGAGGGAGGGGGGTAAGGCTATTGTACAAATTCATGAATTTGTAGTCCAGAAGCCAATGGATGTCATACCCAAAGCATGTATTGACTTGAATCTACAGTTAGGGGCTTCTGTAAAGTTACATTTAACCACAAATTACTAGATGCAGGAATTATGTGGAAGATAGATAAAGAAAAGAGGAACTTCTTGTGGCATATGTTAGAGTGATGGATGGATTTGATAGCCATGATAGTGACTCCTGGCTCTAGTGTTTATGAAAAACCTGGAATCTTTATACATGAGGGATGTAAATATGTTTTCATATTTTAAAGAAAGCCTACTATGTACAAAGCTAAAGAGCTACAAAGCTAAAGAGCTAAAAAGCTGGTAATAATTTTAAAAGAAATATGTAATGGAGAAATAGAGAAGCAAATTCAGTGCCTTATTTCTTAACATTTTAAACTACATCAGATGAGCAAAAGAGCAAATGAATAAATATGCAGAAGGGAAAATTTTGTCAGCTATTTTACAATCCAAAGCAAGTGTACGCTGTATAAGCAGAAAGCATTTGTTGCACAGATAAAGCAGCAGACTTGGATTCTGGAGATTTTGCTCTTACGTCTCCTACTGGCTTTCTGAGTTGTCTTCAGTAAGCCACTTCCACAGCTTGTACCTCAGTTTCATAGCATGTAACACAGATTTCCACTGAAAAGCAATTTGTGATGTTTAGGTAATGCTCTCATAGTTAAATTGCATTGTTTACATCTTTTACTGCGATCTTACCCTTTGTGAAGGCAAAATGTATTTTGGGCACATGGGATAAAATTTATCCCCATGATGCTGCCCTTGACAAAAGAATGTTAACCCAGGGTCATTTGCAGCATACAAAATGAAATTTAAGGCAGACAAGCATCTACTCAACTGAACTTTTGAAAGCTTTTGCTCAGACATTGTTTAAAGTACACAGATTGTTTAAGGTTCACAGCAATCTCAGGCTTCCACAGAGGTGTGCTGCCTCTACAGATCAGCTTTCAGTGTGTTAAAAAGCACCTAAGCGCTTAAAACTGGACTAGACCAAGCAACTCTACACATTAGTACATACTTAGTATCATAGTGTAAGCAAGTGTCCTGCTGGAATCCTGAAACTAAAACTGCTTATTTCCATGAGGGATTTAATCCACTGGGTGTTAACAGTCATTAACATTAGGTAGTCATAAAATGCATAAACATGCCATGGTGCAATAACTGGAACTCTGATCTTCTAGAGGAAAAGCTTTAGCCTCAGGCCACAGCTGGGGGATTTTTTTTGGCCACAAGTGAATGCAAAGTAAAAATTACATTAGAACTGATGAAGGAAGTGAGATTATTTCACCTAACACGGCTTTACTGGACTATAGATGCAGGCCTAAATCCTCTTCAGGAAGAAGTATTTGAAACAAAAAGCCCCATAACATTAGTAAGAACTGTGGATGAAAAGCAATCACCACTTGTGCTTTCAGATTTGTTCCAAAGTTCCGCTTCCTACTTCTTTAGGACAAAGATTTACCTGAAGTGTCTGTAAACTCAAATCAGAAGGTGACACCTTCCCCTGTTAAGGAAACAGCACTTAGGCCTCCAATGGAGTGGAGTCAGAATGCTTTCTCTTAGATACACAGACAATAAATTAGATGCATTAGGCTGTAGATTTCTCTACAGGACCCAAGCAACTGATACTTAGAGACTGTGTGGATGAGTATCACAGTGCTGAAATCCTTTATTATGAGCAGACTCTCACGACAGTTGCACTGCACACTAAACAGAGCTCACTTGCAGATGTAATGATGCCTCCAGATTCCCAGCGATTTTTGGCAGTTCTTACAGTGTTTCAGCTCAGATTTTAACTTTGTAACTCGTACATTTTCTCATTAAAATGTATGTTTTAGGTATCTTACACTTACCAGTAAGAAATGACATTCTGATCGTCAAGTTATAATCAGTAACTAATCTGAGTCAAACACTGTACATGTCTAGTTCAGGTCCTTTAGTACCATAATCTGTGGTCATATTTATTAAATCTAATTCCTAAAATGTTGCAAAAAACTGTTGGTAGAAGGCATGGGGAAGTGAGGTTTTGTGTATATACACACATTTCTGAAGAGTTCAATTAGGTATAACTTACAGCTTTCTGAGTTTTTATTATTGAATTATTTGTTTCAATGCTGAATATCTGATGATATGATTCTTGATGTAATTCCCTGTTTTTCATATCTATTATCTAGACAGAAAATAGCACAAAATCTGATCCAATACAATTAACACAATTAAGTTTTTGACACAAGTTAAAACTGGCAGAAGCTTTATGAATAAACAGACTGCAGAACTGGTCTAGAACCATTTACAGGACCTGGATTGTTACTGTAGCCTTGAATAAGAGTGACAAATAAACAGCATTGTGACAGAAGCAGCCCCTCTGAGTAACACAGCATCTCATGACTCATCCGTTTTCTATGAAGGATTATAATATCACCACCAAAAGATTCCTTCGTCTAGCTCACCACAGAGTAAAAGGAACTTAGTCTACCTATTATTATCTGTTACCATCATCCCCACATAAATACCTTGGTCCATCACACACATCTCCTACTTATGCTGCCGTAGCAGACCAATGCCCAAGACAGCAGAACATGGGTAGTTGATGAGGTCCTCTTTTTCTCAGCTGTAAGGATGCATTCTTCAGACTAATTGGTTACAAATGTTCACTTAACTTGCAAAGTTATTCATATGCTAGAGTAATGCAATAGTGAGTCTTGAAGACTTTAAATGTTGTTCACTTGTCTTTCTAAATCAAAATCACACAGCAATTATTATGGAAAAAAAAATCAGTATTTAAAGCAAATGTCATTTTTAATCTAGGGGAAATTTGTATCCCAGAATTTAATGGATTGTTAGCATTCTTTTCTCTTTTTCTTTTTTTTTTTTTAACCAGAGAGCCAACCCTTGCATAGCTAAAAAAAAAAAACAAAACACCCAAGGATTAGAAATAAAAGTATAAGCCTTTTGCTATTATGTTCTTGATTTTTTTCACTATGGTGTGATCAAATACTTATACTGTCTCACAGGTGTTCATTGCACTGTGTAAAACAAAATGTTAAATTCCTAGTGGATGCACAAGCATGACACAATTATACTACACTGGAAAAAATACAGGAAGAATGAAAAGAAAAAAAATCAGCATACATTGAATGAGCAATAATTACTGTCTTCCTTAGTCTACACTGGGAATTTCCAGGGAATTTCTAGAATTGCCACACACTGATGTACTTACTGCAGTTTGGTCAGTGCAGGAAAACCGCACAGAATCTGTTGAAGTCAGCTGCCTAGAATCAACTGAAATCTGAGTCCTGTTTATTCTCTGAGTTTTGCAGAATTAGAGTTTTAGGGAGAGGATCCTCATAAAAAGAAATGGAAAATAAATTATTGTGAAAGGATGAGAAAGCTTGCTCTGTTCTTGCTTGTGCTGTAGTTTGCAGAAGCTGTCACTTAGTAATGCAAGTATTTTGTTAAACTTTCAACTGAAACCTGTTTTCTTCAAAATCACGAAAGCTAGAGAAAAAGAATCCAGCAAACATGTAAACTGATCCATGCACTAGATCAGGTTCACCTAGAACAAACCAACAAATTTATTTCTACCTTCTTTTTGAAACTTTCTATGAAAAAGATCATACAACCTATCAGTTCTTTGCAATGCTTACCAAAAGCAATGAACTCTGTGTCCATAGTCTTCATAGAAAGTCCATAGACTTTCTCCTGAGAGGATATGTAATGGCTACTTTGGTACCATTTTTTCCAGTTATGAAAATGTTAGTATCTTGCAGACTTGAAAAAGTGCCTTGCAAAAATAATATTTTTTCAAGTTCACATTTTGGGTAATTTTTATGACCTTAAAAGTCTTGGTAACCTAAGTCCTGATACCCAGATTTCTACAAAAAGAATTCAGCATTGAGAAACTTTTGAGAGGCTAGCTGAAAGTCTGAGTAGGAAATGCTCAATAAAGCTGCCCTAAGAGTACTCAAATGCACATGTAACTTTGAACATACATGCTGTTATGTTCAAATTTTTTGAAATATGCAGCTACTTAAGCACAGACATAAGAATCACACAGAATCACAGAATGGGTAAGGCTGGAAGGTCCCACAGTGGGTCATCTTGTCCAACTTCCTTGCTCCACCTAGAACATGTTACTCAGGATTGTGTCCAGGCAGTTTTTGAATATCTCCAGTGAGGGAAACTCCACAACCCTTCTGGGGAATCAGTTTCAGTCTGCAGTCACCCACATAGTAAAGAAGTTCTTCCTCATGTTTAGATGGAACTTCCTGTGGATCAGTTTCTGCCCTTTGCCTCTTGTCATAATGCTTGGCACCACCCAAAAGAGCCTGATCCACCCTCTTGGCACTCTTCCTCTCAGTCCCCTCTCAGTCATTCTTCTCGAGGCTGAATGGGCCCAGCTCCCTCAGCCTTTCCTCGTCAGAGAGATGCTCCAGTCCCTTACGTTCATAGCACTCTAATGAACCTGCTCCAGGAGATCCATGCCCCTCTTGTACTGAGGACCCCAGAACTGGACAACCCCAGATGTGGCCACATTCAAGCAGAGCAGAGGGGCAGGATCTGCTGGCAGTGCTCCTCCTAATGCACCCCAGGACAGCATCAGCCTTCTTGGCCACAAGGCCTCACTGCTGAGTCATGGACAGCTTGTTGCCCACCAGGACCCTCAGGTCCTTCTCTGCAGAGCTGCTTTCCAGCAGGTTGGCCCCCAGCCTGTACCAGTGCTTAGGGTTACTCCTTCCCAGGTGCAGGACTCTGTGTTGGCCCTTGCTGAATTTCAGATAATTCTTCTCTGCCCATCTCCCCAACCTTCTGAGGGTTCTTCTGAAGGGCTGCACAGAACCCTGCGGTATTGGCCACTCCTCCCAGTTTGTATTGTCTGAGAAATTTTATAGATGACTGGGAAAAGGCTCAATGTTCTGCAGGGTCAAGCCCAGTTTTACTTAAAGATTTCTAATGGATTAGAGGGTCTTATTTACCGGTTTTTATGTCATGTTTTCGTGTGTTGACTTGTATTTACTTCTCTGATATTAATCTCAGTAATGACATCTTCATAGATATGACTTGCACATTTGCTCCTGTCATAGAGTTCAACACTTCTTACCTATTAGCTGATGTTGATTCATTTGCTTTTGTCAAAACTCCAGGCTGGACATAGCCATTCTTGGTGACTGACCACTGCCTACTCCCAATTCTATCCAGTGTTTAGAAATGACATCTATGGGTGTCAGTCATCAATCAAAATATTAGGGAGATGATGCCTTAGGGTTTCCATGAATTTGTGGATTTTTATACTTCTATGTAGTTCCTTACATTTAGAGTAGCTAGCAACCTCTAACCCTGTGCTAGCTGTCTTAAGAGTTAGATAACAGCTGGAACACCATGTCTGGGAAACATGTCCCAGAGCTAAGACAATTAGATACCATGTTAGTCAAAACACAAAAGCAAAGCCCAGCAACCTTGGAAAAGCTCCAATAAGGGAAAGTGGTGTGAAGATGATGATAAAGGATGAAGTAAGGGTCTTAAGACCTCCAACTCAGTTCTAGGAGATGCGTGCCATGGGGTGGTCCCAAGGGAAGTTCTGGGTATGGACATTTCTTAGATTGGATGCAACCTTTAGATATGATAATTGAGTA
>VWZF01005097.1:53217-67129 GCA_013396755.1 Sclerurus mexicanus
AAAAAAAACTTCCCCCTTGGGGGTGTTCAGTGAGAAAAGGACGAGTTGTGAAACTGTTTTGAGTTTTGCAAAAAGGCAAGAGGGTGGGGATCAGAAGAAGGTGCAAAGTCACAAAGTGTGAGTGCGTGTGTATGTAAAGGTGTACGTGTGAAAAATCCATTCCAGCACCCCTCTCCGCTGTTATTATTTATTTTTGGTATTGTTGTTGTTGTTGATTTTGATGTCATCTATTTTTCAGACCTTTCTGCATCTAAGATGGTGAAGAAATGAGTGAGGAAGAGACCAAAATAACAACTGGGAAGTCTCAAACCAGGTTGGGGAGTGTGTGTGTANCTCAGCCTGGCAGAAGAGCAAATTATAAAGATTTGCAAGGAAGTGGTGCGGAGTGTGGAGGGGGGCGGTGGACATTGTCTCTTGAATCTGAAAATCATTATCCCCTGTCATTAGAGTGCCTTGACGAGGATGCTGTATTGGAACAATTAACCGATTGCCCCCACGCACACACGCGCGCACTCCTCTCCCCGAGCCGCACAAGATCCGCCTGCCCCGCGCTCCTTCCTCCCCGCGCTCTTTCCTCCCCGAGCCCCGGGCAGNACAGCTCTTTTTTCTGAGGGAGGACTCGAAGGATTAAAAGGCAGCAACTTCTGAGGCGATTTGTCCCCTGAGTTATGGATGTTGGTGCACTTACTTCAGGCCAGATCAGAGCTCAGAGGGATCTAACCAGAAGCAGCAACCACCGTCTCTCCACTTGCCTTTTACCAGGTTTTACCCTTCCAGTATGTTTCATTTGATAAGACATTTTCCAGCGCCCAGAGTTTCAGTACAATGTGCAAATGGATACTGACAAATGGTGCCTCAGCCTTTTCCCACCTGCCTTGTTGCTGCTTGCTGCTGCTCTTCTTGGTGTCTTCTGTGCCTGTCACCTGCCATGACCTCGGCCAGGACATGCTGTCCCTGGAGGCCACCAACTCTTCTTCATCATCATCCTCCTTCCCCTCGTCCTTCTCCTCTCCTTCCAGTGCGGGGAGACACGTGCGGAGCTACAATCACCTCCAAGGAGACGTGCGCAAGAGGAAGCTCTACTCTTACAACAAGTACTTTCTCAAGATCGAGAAGAACGGCAAGGTCAGCGGCACCAAGAAGGAGAACTGCCCCTTCAGTAAGTACGGCTCCGCTGCCGCGCTCCGGGGCAGCGGCTGCTGCGCCCCCGGGCGCGGCTAACCCGGCCCCGAGCGCCAGAGCCCCCGGCTGGAAGGGAAGGGANCCCTGCTGGCCGAGGTCTTTCCCGGATGCCCGGTGGCGCTGAGACCGGTGCGCGTCCGCGCTGCCGCCCGCGGTGATGCGGAGGCGGTGCCGCACTGCGCCCCGCGGCTCCCGGGTTGCAGCGCCGCTATACCGCTACTCGCTCCATTGTAAACATCTGGGGCTGCCTTCCCACAGACCTCACACGCGTTTCATTGTCCTTTACTTTCTTTCTTTTTTTTTTTTAAGAAATTATTTTAGAGCAAAAGTCATAACTATCTGCATAGCTGAAGTTTGGAGCTTTTCTGTAGTACTAATTAGGCGTTTAGTGATAGCATGCTTCTGGTAATGTATTTTTGGCTGTTAGTGTTAGAATGTAAACTTTATTTGGTTTTCCTGCCTGTGCAATCTCAGATTGAAGTAACTGTAGTAAATCACAATATATTGCACTGTAGCTCGTAAGTGAATATGTCTCACTATAGGAGCACGCTGAGAAAGTAAGTTCTGTTATGCAGCTCTTAGAGAAAACTCAGACTTTCTCCACTGGTGAAGAACCACATCTTGGTTCTTGGGTTGTTTTACATAAATCCGGGTAAACTTGGGAATAAATCTTCTGTTAAATTAAAACAACTGAAAGAGATTTAAGTAGATCCCTCATTAGCTACAGTGTAAAATAGGTGTAAAATGCAGGTTGCCATGCTGTATGATAGACACTGCCATTAACTCAGCTGTATTTCCAGTAAATATTCATAATATAGGCTTGCAAGCAATGAGAAAAGGGCTGCAGTGTCATATGTCTCTGCTTCTCTTGCTCCACCTTGCAACTTCATTCTTTATCATGAACTGTAATGTTTATAAAAGCTTTGGATGTCAAAGCAGGTGACTCTTACTGACTCATTTTCTGCATTTCATAGAAAGACAAATTCTCAAAAAACAGAGCTATGAGGAAGGCTTGACTTTGATGAATTTGCATGGAATGAGGTCCTAGCACTGTTTTTCCTAGATTTCTTTTGGGTTTGGAAAATCATTCCCCTAAAATGGGATTCTGAAAGCTTTGTGTGCATCTCCAAGAACACAAAACCCCTTCTGTGTAAAGCACTGCTGCCAAAAAGGCTATAAGGTACCCAATCTGACAGCAATGTAGTCAGAGAAGTAACTGCACATCTGAACAGTCCCACTTAGGCAGCAGAACTGTTCAGTGAGTAAACTTGTACACATGCATGAAATTATGTGAGATCTCACCAAGAAGAGGTAGAATACACTGAAATGCATGCATGTATCTTCCTACCTTTTCTGTCTACATGTAAGAACAACCCCCTGCAACTATGGGAGGGGGCATGTGTGTTGTGCCCTCATTTTGCAGTCAGTATATCAGAAAGAGAATTGGCCTTCTAAGTGATGTCATGGTTATTGTCACATCTGCAGAGTATCTGCTGAAAGAGAGGAACGTCTAATTTGTTAGACGTTCATATAATAAATGCCTTTATTATATGTAATTGTATCCTATCACTGAGGATTATGTGCAATAGAGAAAGGACTTCCATGATCTTAAAACTTGCAACTTGCCTACTGCACTAATATCACAATGTCAGACATGGTGTACAATATCTTTCAGTACAAAACAACTACAGTCTGCTTGGCAGAAGTCAGAGTTCTATGTTCTTCATTAATAGTCATTGTAATATGCAGTGTGAAATTGTGTTTTCTGTAAAAGTTCATAGTCTGAGACCATTTAAAAATATATTTACTGTGCATTTATAAGAGAATGTGTAGGAAAATGTTGCAAGTGAATCACTAAATCTATCCTTTTCATAACTTCATGTGTAGTGATGCCATCATAATATTGCTATAACCCCCAGCTGGACTGATTCCATGAAAATATATGGTCTATCTTTCATATGGTCTAAAATAAGTAATGACATGTGAATAGATTTCTGCCATGAGTAAGGTTAGCCAGACAGGCCACTAAATTGTAGCCTGTTTAACACTACAGGCTATTTAATTTCTATTATGAGTTTCTCTCTTCAAAACCATGCTTTTCTGAACAAATAAAAGTGACTATTGACAACAAGACTGAAATATTCTAATTTGGAGGTTAATTTTCTCATATGCTAATGTTCAAAATCTGCTTATGTGGCAGTAAACCTCTATCAGTAGGTCTGTTAAGATCGTGATATGTTGTGTAATTAGACAACAGCTTTCATGGCTCATTGCCAATTAAGCACTGTCAAGTAAGAACAGTTGGAGAAAGTCAGAATAAACATTCAGAGAACAGAATTTAGTCTTCAGTTTTTAAATGGCTCAAGCAACATTTGTAATTTGCTGTATAAATATTGTGTAGGGTGCACTAAATTAGAGTTTACTCTGGCAGATGGATTTCAACTTGATTGCTTGGAATTATTCTGTCACCCTTTCTCTACCTTTAGGGTAGCAGGAACAGAGGTTGCTCCTGATTGTTCTGTCAGAAGGGTGGGGGAACTTGCAGCATTTGGCATAGCTGGAAGTTGTCTATCACTAGATAGGACACTTTTTAGGTTTTGTTTTATTGTTCTTTACATCTGGAAATTGGTCCTCAAAATGCAACTACTATTTTGCACTACAGCACCACAGCTGTGAAGTAAGTCCCTTATCCCTATTCTTGACAGATCCATTTGCATGCACAAATTAAGAGAGCTGTAGTGCTTTCTGGAGACTTATATCCTAGTTGGGGGAAAAACAAATCCAAAAATCCTCCAATGAGTAATTACAAAAGTTTTCACTGTAACTTTAGACCTGGGATCACCAAACGAAGTTTATGCCATATATTAAAATTGAGAGGGAACTTCTTGTGTGCAGATTCTGATTTCACTTGCACCCAGACAGCTTTCTTGATTGAAAATAGTGAGACCCTTGGGAATTAATGG
The DNA here is from genome assembly GCA_013396755.1 of Sclerurus mexicanus. NCBI lineage: Eukaryota > Metazoa > Chordata > Aves > Passeriformes > Furnariidae > Sclerurus > Sclerurus mexicanus. The sequence goes on from VWZF01005097.1 coordinate 57,363, forward strand.
ATGGCTTGCATTAAGGCTACATGATCTATGACAAGCTCGTTCAAGAAAACTTAAACGTATTTCTAAGTGCTCTACTATTTTCAATTGACTTTTAATGCAATAGTAGTACTATGTGGCACACAGACTTCAAATTTACAGGACAGACATTAGCTGAAGAATGGTAACAAAATACATACTGCTTGATTAGCAGCAGCTAACCTGTCATCTGTGGAGGGAGTTCTACCTGAGCAAACTCAGGATCAGGCCATTACTTAGTGTTTAGGGAGGGAAGTCTATGGCACTGGACCTGGATATTAGTGCAAAGAATTGCGGGAGCAATTCCTGCGAGCTTTGAACAAGCAGCGCTATGCAAAACCTACGGTAGATGGCGGCACAGCCACTGCCTGGTGTCACCTCTGCTCGAAGGAGGTGGAAAAGAAGGGTCTGAATCCTCAAGTGTATAAGCTAATTTAGCTCAAGCAAAGCCAAAAGGACTTAAACCAGCAGATATTCTATTAATTTGCGTTCTGAGCATCCCAAGTGGACTAATCCAAACAGTACAAAGGCACAGCAATTGCAGAGTATGAGTGTTTACCAGGGGAGCTAGCAAGAAATAATTAGCTACTTCCCACAAGCTTACCTATTCCAGGCTTTTCTTCTGAGTATGCAATTATCTTTTATACTACGCTTTATAGACTGCTGAAGTCCCTGATAGTCTTTGGTCTTGCTTTAGTTAGCGTGGGATCAGCTTAACAACACAGTAAGTAAAAGCAGGAAAGTTCTGAGCCTCATTCTGTAGCCCAAGACTGTAAACAACCACTCTAATTGCTAGAAGTGCTGAACATTACTAATTAGGATTTTAATTGTCTGCATATATACATGATAGATAAATAGAAATTTGTGCTATGTATTGGGATATATACAGAAAAATAGCAATAAATGTGTTTTGGCTAAGTATACTCAGTTTGATACTCAGTTTTTTGATCATACCTCAGATGCAACAAAATAATAAAGTGTGATAGGTGCCTTAACTGCTACTAAAAGGCTCCAAGCAGATTAGAATAATTGGTAAAATATGTTCTTTTGCTACTGAACATTTTGTAAGCTAACTGTTTGTGATTATTGACTCCTCATCATATGGTGTTTGTAAATTAATGTGAGAACTTTTCACTGTTTTTCTGAAGACTGATTAGCAGGCATCTGTGTTTTGTTGTTTTACTCTCTGCAGAGTTCTGTTTTATTGTTTACCAATCAAAATACTGAAAATATGAAATAATACTGTTTTAGTGAAGTAATTTGAAACTTAGGCTCTTTACTGTGAAATGTATAGGTTCTTATGGAGATGATTTCTCACTTTGTCTTCTTTTTTTTTTTTTTTCCCCAGAGCTCATATAATTTATAACCAGCAGTATAAAACCATAGACACTTAGGATTTATGAATGTGGAAAGAATTGTACTATTTAATGTCTACATGACACTCTCCTGTTACCCTTGCTACATTCCTGCGTTGTGGACCCTCCATGCTGATACTGTAGACCTGTCATAAATCTGGTCAGAATACACAGTTGTAAGAAGTCTTTTTGTCTTCATAAATCTAACTTATAGCCACTTAGGGAAAAAAAAAAAAAGGCAATTAGGAAGAGTTAGGGCCACGGGAAGTTTGTTCTTAAAACCTCAGAAGAGAGAAAACAAGGGGCATACAGGCTTATAGATGCCATGCTTCTGTGTTAATGACAGGGTTTGCAGGTAGCAGCTCAGTCTAAACTTCTCTTGAAGATGGCATTAGCTGAGTGAGCACTATAGAATGTGCTTACACTTCTGAAACATCTTGGATGCATTCACTCATAGGTTAAAATCCTCTGTTTTGAAATAAAGCATTTTAAGATGACTTTCAGATGTCTTTGAGCTCTGTGTGTGAATAGGGGCCTTTTCACTTCAAATGAGAGTCAGATCAGATCCTGCAATAGGGGAGTTCTCATTTATTCCACAGAGTTTTTCATTTTGGAAAAAGAAAAACCCTTCTAAGAGCAAATCTTGTTAACCTGTGTGTCTTAAGTTAAAAATAGCAGGTACCTGTATGAACATAGAACAACAACTCATGTCATGTGTATTACTACTTTTCCTCTGAGAAAGTAATAAAATTACACAAGGAAGATTCTAAATTGGAAAAAAAAAAGCATTTGTAAATAATATTCCATCTCTATTCTTAGACTTAATATTTGGGATAATAGAAATAGTGTCAGCAATCCAGAGACATTAGACGGTCACCTTGGGATTTCTTATAATGCTCCCTTCTCGTCATTGACATGACATAACTAAACATTATTTTCTCAGTTTTCCAGACAGCTTTCTGAATCAAGATCTTACAGACTCTTCTTCTCCAAAGTAGCACCATGTTGAAATTTCTGTTTGCTCCTTTTGAACACTTACTACTGTTTTCAGTTGCCATAAGACACTGAACTACCTTATCCTAATGTTCTGGGGTTTGTCATCTAAAGACCTCTTTGTCGCTTTGAACAGCACAGTTTGAGTGTTTGTCAGCATTGCCAGCCAGTGTCAGCTTGAATAAAGCTGCATGGAAAACAACCTTTGCTTGCTTTGGGGTATGAATACCAAATTATCAGATCGGAAATGAAAGACACATTTAGTTAAGCTTAGCACGTGTTTGTTCCTCAGTTGCTAGGTATACTAGTGCTGCTACTCTGTGTGTACTTGTCAAACGAATTCTCCTTCCTTTGTTTTGACAGCTTCCTTTGATGCAATATTTTACTGTCTTGCAGCTTTTCATTGCTCAGATGCTTTAACACAGAGAAGTAGTCAATGGTACTTACAACCATTGGTTCTGTTAAGTAGAAGGATCCTTTCCTAGCTCTGTTAATTGCTTGTTTCTTGTGCCAATTTGTTGTAAAACATCTCTGTTGGTTACAACATAGTAAAAAGGAGATAGGAAACACTGTTTCATGAAGTTTTGAAAAGTCAGCCTGGGAAAGCTCTCTGTGGTTATGAAGAGAATTAAAATCTTCAAGGGTAGGAGTCAGGAGGAAGTGGCTTAATCTTTAATCACTGAATGTATATTGAAACTTAATTCATTAGCTGAGCAGATTATTAAAACTTTTTCATGAGTACAGTGCAACAAATGGAAGTTTGAGGGGAAAGAAATGGTTACAAGTGAGCCAAGTCACACATCAAATAGTGGCTTTAAAGGCACTCTTTTTAAATTAGGTCACTTGTGTTCTTTCTTTGAACATTCAGTTCTAATTACAACAGTAAATCAAAGAATACACTCAAAGTAGATTCCCATGTAAGGTGGACAACTGGACAGTGCCTTTTTACTGCTACTAACACGTGCATCCAATTACTGGGTTGATATACTCACAATGTCAGCTATAAAGCATTTGCCTATTTTATAGTTAGCCTAAAGAATTATTAGCCTGTCCCCTTTCACATTTACCTCTAAATAATCTGTCAGTAGTGTATATCTTCTGCAGTTAAAGAGGAATTTTCATGCACATAGATGCTGACTTTCAAGAAGAAAGGAAATGTTGAAACTAAACCAAATGGTTTTATTCCTTTTCTCTTTCCTCTCTTCCATAATTTTTGGTGTTGTGCAAAAGAGGTAAAGGTTCAGGTACTAGAAACATGAATGATCTACTACTAGATACTAAAATGATCATGAATGTTACATAAAAGTAAAGATCAGATCTTTCATAAACCTTGATTTAGGAAAGCAATATGATGCCTGCTCCTTTCATATGTGGAAAACATATGTGAAGAACAATAAGCCTAGTCCATTTTTGCAATTCTTGACTCCCCTTCCTACATGGGGACCAGAAGTGAAAATGGGGGGCAGGGAGGATGGTTAAGGAACCTCATTGCTTTTCTTTTTTCTGCCACTGGTAGAAGTTCAAACATTGCATAGAAATAAATGAAATATAAGTTTTCTTTTAGGTTACTGTTGCACAGCTGTGCAGCTGTAGTCAGCATGTGCGGGAGTTGGGAAGGGAATGGTGAAGCATTTTGGAAGCATTCAGGATGTTATTTAATTGGAATTAAGGCATAGTGCTAAGTGGTGACTGGGTATAAATCAATGATATTGTGCCCGCATTAGAGGAAGTGGGTGGGAAGTGTGACAAGTACCAGAGCAGCACTAGGAAGGATGACAAGAAAGAAATAGAGGCAGCATGTGTCATGAGTGGGAGAGAAGCAACGAGAGGGAGAGCATGTCTTACCCATTCTGGCAGCTGTGAACTGCCACTGATGTTGAATTGTCCTGTCTGATCTCACTACATCATCTATTTACTCACAGGTTGAAACTGAGAAGCCATGAAGGTGCCTTTTTAATTTGTATTAAAGTGTGTGTTCAGTGGTGGGATATAAACTTCCCACTCTCAATTTTATTGTGTCATCTCTGACTCTATTCTGTAGATACTATTTGGTACATGCTCTGAGGTTCTCTTCTTCACATTATCCTCTTCCAGAAGATTAATAGCCTGCTTTATTCTTGATATCAAAATCAGTGTGGACTACTTGCAAGCAAAGGGTGGGCAGACTTCCTGTTGAAAGTAAGCTGATATTTGAAAGAGCCACAAGCTCTTGGGGTTTTATGTGGTTGTTTTTCCTTAAATTTTTCACTATGCTAATGCTATGCACTGTATTTATTATGAGAAACGTGTACCTGAAGGACATCAAGACACTCTAAAATTCTAAGTGATTTAGTCTTTAGAGGATGAAATAGGATGGAATAGAGTACTTTCATGACTGGCATGTTTAGTGTTAAAAAGTATGTCATATTTTGTAAACTTATCTTAAAGATTTTAAGTAATTACAGAGTTATGAGTTTGTCAGTACAAAATATATGTGTATATATAGTCTATAATGGAATAGGGAGTGACTGCATTTAATATGAAGGGGATTTTCTAAGACTGCAGTTTTAGATTCTTCTTTTCATAAATTTCTATGACATTTTAGGAGATGTTAAAGCTTGTGATCTTCCCTGAAAAAGTCTTTTAACTTTAACAGAACAAAGTTTTTTCTCTGTGTTTCCCAGACACTTACTTTCTCCCTATGGTTTTCCCTGGATCTAAGCATTAAAAGTATGAACCATGCCATATAATCATGGAACCATATAATATCCTGATTTGGAAGGTTCTCACAAGGATTGTTCTGTTGAGCTCCTGATCCTGCACAGGATAATCTAGAAGTCAATCTGGAAGTACCTTTCTTGTCCACATGAATTACCTTAGTACCTGAGGCACATGTCCCTTGGAGGCAAGCTAATGAAAACCTCCCCCTGAACTGTAACCTTGGCTCATGGCTTGACTCTTCCCTTCTGCCCTGTCTCAGGGGAAGCAGAGTGGTGCATGCGGCTCACATTCTGATGACAGCACACCTCTTCTTTGTCAAAACACTGTGCTAATACCTGTGACACAGAAGTTCTGTCCTCACTGAGAATCTGTAACTGCAAAAATAATGGTAACATGGAAAGAAGCAACAGAAGAGTGTAGAGCTAACTTTGTTGATTTTTGTTAGTCTGCTTCAGGGTCTAGGCCTGATTGCTCAGCTCTCTCTTCAGATGCTGAAAAGATACATGTGTGGGTTTGGTACTTATGAGTAGCTTGGTCAGCAGTATGTACTTTGGCTGAAGGGCTGAGCTAAAGCATCACCATATGCAAACAGGGGCAAAATGTTATTACAAACTGAGTTTCACTGGGTGTTCTGGGGTACAAACTACTGCAAACTCTTTAAATTTTCACTTTCGGTGGTTCTGACAGAAACAGCTTTGAAAGTGAGTAGCATGTAAAAAAATGGAAGAAAATTATGATTGTTTCAGCTTCTTAGAGGTGAAGATGCTTCTGAAAGCATATGTGCAAGTACAGAGATTCTTATGAACAATAATATTTAATGTCACATCTGATAGCTTTTATTCATAGAGCAGTGTCACCTCTGCTTCCAAACACCCATGAGCACACATAAGCAATGTGCACTTCTTAGTGCAATGAGTAGTTTAAACCACTTAAGCAGCTAATACAAAATTTAGTAAGGTTAGCACTGAGAGGTGCAAATTATGCCCTTTCTGAGGCTCAAAAGTGGGTTCAATTTAAGCAGTTCTGCTGCTTCTCTTGGATTTTGCTTCATGGGCAAGTTCTAGGCCAAGAATGATGGAGGAAGATGTTGAGGTCATGCAGACTGGCAATTCTATCCATCCTGACAAAGATGCTGTTTCCTGTTGCTGATATACAATAGGAGATACTGCAGGACAGAAAAAGGGTGACAATGCTAAAAAAAAAAAAAATTAAAAAAAAAAAAATCTGTGCTTTCACAGCTTCATGTGCCTGAATAACCTGGGGAGTCATCCCTGGAACTGAGCCTGTGCATCCCATGGCATTTAGTCTATGTACCTGCTATACAGTAGTTATTCCTTGGTACTTTCTTTTATCATATAACATAAACCAGTCAAGAACAGTGACTTCTGATTGCTTCAAAGCTGATGATAATTGTATATTAAGGAACTACAAGACTGAACCCACTGATATTACTAAAAACATTTTAAGGTCAGTGTATGGACGACAGAAAGATTACTATCAGTAAATGCAATGTATGAAATACATTACTATAGGGTTTTGGATGAGAAAATGCTTTTCATCTTAATGAAATACCTCACAGAACAGCTATTCAGTTGAGCTTGCAACTAAATTTGTTGGGAAAGACCCAACACCAGCTTTCTTTATAGAAGAGCTTTTGGGCTGTTCGAACTTTAGAAAGATTCTCAATGGCCATGATGGATTATTTTTTATCAAAACAAGACTGAAACAGATACAGGCTGGGATAATGAAGTAGGATTGCAGGAAATAAGGGCTCATGTCCTTCACCATGTGCTCTAAAGATACCCCGGGAATAAAGGGAGCTGGGAGGATTTTTGGAGTTCTCCATGATCCCCCTGGTGGTTGTCAGCTAACACAGAAGAGATATCTGCTTAAAAGTAGAGAGTAGAAGACTGAACAATTTGGCACAAGGGTAGTCTGTGTAAATTAAACTTTTAGTATAGGTATGCCATAAAGTATTAGAAAATACCAGGCTCTCTATATGATTGCTACCCTTTGTACCTCTAAATTTCTAAGAGTTAGTATTTGTGTCTAATTTCTCTTTGTCTCTTTGCTGCTTATAAAATGAGGATAGCAATACTTCCTATATGAGCAGGGGTGTTATGAAAGCAAATTACTTGTGAAACACGCTAGTAATACTGTGATGAGTGCCAGCAAAAAAAGTCCACCCAGAGAGTAAACATTCCCTTTTTACTGAAAGGTTTGGATATAAGGAACAGCAAGGGCACTTTTGTCCTCTTATAGAACAGGAGAGAATAGGCTACTTCTGAACTCTAGCAGACTTAGGTGTTTGTTTTTTGACTGGAAAAAATATTTTAAAAAAAAAAAATTATGCTGTATTCTTGCAAGCCTTCTGTCAAGATTACTCAACAGATTTGTTGCATAGCATAAAACAAAAGTTAATGGCAAAATTGCTCCTAACCAAATAGCATGGGTGGAGGCACAAATTGGGTCTTCTTGTCAAGCTGAGCTCTAGATCTGATTCTGCTGCATGGACATTATAAACACAAGCAATGTCAAAATTTCTTTTGCTTTGACAATATGAACATTAGAATGTTTTAGCTCAAGGGTCTATATACTTTCGATGAGTAAGCAGTTAAAATATAATTGTTATTTCACTCTTTACTGTCAGACCCATCAGTCAAAGAAATCTGAGCATGGTAGCCACCTAATATTTATTGTACTAATGTATTATGTATAATTGGGAGTGCCTTAATTTCCTTGAAATGCTGTTGGTGCATTGGGGTTAACCTGCAGGAATTATTTGTTTGGGTTTTATTTATTTTCTACCATTTCTTTAAATTATTGGTACTTCCCCTTTAGTGTCACAGAAATTATTATTTCAGTTTAATTTATTACAATTACTTTTACATGTCACAACTTTGCTTTGAAATGACAGCCATCCAAGTTAAAGTCTTTTCAACTTTAGTGAAAACACTTATAATGAGGCTGACACTTGGCTCATGTGGTATTAATCTGGTCTCTTGGTCATTTCTTCAGTTTCTCCTGCTGCAGTCAGCTCTCAAAAAGACATATCTGCAGCTGGGGAGTACATAAGATTAACTTCCGCCTCTCTGTGGCTTCTTGCCTCAGACCACACACCAAATAATTCCTCAAAGCATTATCCAGATACGCTCAAAATTCACCATGCTTGCTTTATTCTTTCATTTCTGTCACACATGCATTTGTGGACTCTGCTTACAGCTGATTCTGCTTATGAAACAGGAAACATTTTGCAAAGATGAGGATTTAGAGACGAACACTATTGTAAAATATCTGTAATACTTTTTTTTCTGTAGAACTCTTCCTTTTTTTGGTTTTGCTGATTTTATAAATGTACAGAGCAGATGATAAAGGTCAGCAAGACAATACCTTTCTGTTTCCAGCTGTACTCAGGGCATACCAAGGACTGATACAGGTTTTAAGTATGGACTGAATTTTAGTAACTCCCTTGTTGAAAATGAAATTTTTTAAAAAAGACAATCACTGTGCGTGTATTCAGGACAAACTTCAGTGCTGTCTGAACTATTAAATTTAATAATGCTCAAAAAAAATGCCACTGTGCGTATGGAGGAAATGGTAGTCAGCTCTCCTATACAGGCATCTCCAAAACTTAATCACAGTTTAAAATCCTTTAAAAGGGAGCCACAGATGGGAGGTGTACATACCTGTGCTCACACACCAATGCAGACTCAAGAAGTATCTAATGATTAGCAGGAAAACCAGTAGATAAAAACATCTAATACTTTCCATTGCCTTATGCTTCATGCAAGAAGTTGTAGTGGAGGTTACCGAACACTTCTGATTAAATCTGTAATGGAGATGGGAACACAATTTTGGTGTTTGAGTAAATGCAGTCTGGTATTTTCTAGTCCTTATGTTCTTGGGTTTTCTATTTGATATATTTACATGGTTGTTTCAGAATCTTTCTGCTTTTCAAAGAACTCATTATAAATGTAAACAAAGAAATAAATAAGGTCTTGATTTATAGATGTGTTTTGTATGCCAAACTATAGAAGTTCTTTGGGCAAAACTCCCTTTACAGAGGTACTGATAATGCAAGAGCAGATTGTCTGACAAGTCAACTAACATAGCACACAAGATGAAGTTTCCAAAGAATTGGGGGGAGGAGGCCCTAATTGAAGAGCACAATTACATTCTGCCTTCAACACAAGAAAGATATTTACCTGTTGTAGTGAGTCCAGAGGAGAGCTAAAAAGTTGACTCCAGGGCTGGAACATCTCTTGAGGATAAGTAGAAATCTGTGTCATTATTGCAGTAGTTGGACGCTTTATTGCCTTCAGAATGACCACAGCACAAGCTTTACCTAGCAAAGGATGACAAATGTTAGAGACTTCTAGATATCTAATAACGGTTTCAGAGTTTAGTTGAGTTAAAAAACTTGTCTGTTCTCTTGTTCCACTGGTAACGAGTCCTAGTCAACCTGACCTTGTAGCAGAGTTTTTTGTTGTTGCTTTTTTCTTGGGGTTTTTGTGTTTTTGGTTGGTTTTTTTTTTAACTTTTTGTGAGTTTGTTTGTTTGTTTGTTTGGGGTTTTTTTTGGGTTTTTTTGCATTCCTTATCCAAATGGTAGATTTGTTTTCTGATTTTGAAGTAGAGCTGTTACTCACAAGTCATTTGTCACAAGCCACTAAAAGTGTCAAAATCTTACAGCAGGCCCTTGGTG